>JAOYMU010000192.1:59501917-59515290 GCA_025802295.1 Psammodynastes pulverulentus
CTACTCTACTCTACTCTACTCTACTCTACTCTACTCTACTCTGTTCTGTTCTGTTCTGTTCTATTCTATTCTATTCTTATTAGTAATCTATGACTCCCAGTAAGTGTTGTATCTTATGATTCTTGATGAATGTATTTTATTTTTTCTTTATGTATACCGAGAACATATGCACCAAAGACAAATCCCTTATGTGTCCAATCACACTTGGCCAATAAAGAATTCTATTCTGTTCTATTATTCTATTAACATACAGTCCATCATTTGCCAAGGAAGGTCTATTTCACACCCTGAGAACTGTGAACTTTTGAGAACGAAAGTTCTCAAAATTTGTTTAATTACTCTCACTCTGAATATCCCCAGCCCAGCCCACTAACCAACTCACTAGCCAGTCAACCAACTAACAACTAGTTATCTTCAAAAACATTTCATTTCCATCTCTCTCTATCTCAAGTGTGGTTGTTCGTTCTCTGATTGTTGAACATTCACCGCTAGCACTGAACTCTTTTGTTTCTCTTCCCTTTGGAGATTTTCTGCCCTAAAGTATTTTTTCCCCACTTCCAAACTTGGGATTCTTTCAAATATACAATATTCTGTCTTCTATATGGGTGATTTCTCCTCTGGCTGTTTAAGAAGTAGCATTCAGAGAATAAATCTGAATAAACATTAGCTTAAACTTCTACGTTTATTACTGTTGTCGAACATGTCTTCAACATCTCGATCACAAAAGGCTGATGGAAGGGTAGGTATTGCTATTCCCAAGAAACCTCCTGGCTAATAGTCTTACTGTATTGGATTTGCCCTTCATTCTTGACATTCATTGCCCTAAAAAACATCATATAGTGCTTTTTCAGTTTAGTCATTATGGAGAAATATCCCTGTTTTTTTCAGTCTGATTTATGAGGGAAATGGTGTTGTTCTGTTGAGACTTATACCCATTTCATTAATTAGCTCTGACATCTTGCCTATGTCTTATTCCTGCTTTCCTTAAAATGACCAGTCACTGGTTTTTTCTTTTTAAATTTCCCTTTAACGGAAGAGTAGAAATAACAGATTTAATCGGAGGAATTAGGAAGAAAAATGGCTCTGTATGTTTGCCTTTCCCCATGAGAAAAAAAATCACATTTCATGCTTTCACCTTGCTTTATTTTCAAAAATAATCTGGTCTATAAGAAAGTATTCTGGTAGAAAGCTTTTTTCCCCCCTCCTATATAAAGCCACTTTACAATTGTTTTAAGATTTCCTTTCCAAACAGACCATAAAGATAGTGTGATTGTAACAAAATGTACTTTCATATAAGACCATGATAATAATCAGTAGTGGCCAATTAGCAAGAAGTTATTTGGCAACTCCTTTATCCATCTATTAAAAGTAAATTAATTAAAAATAGTAAAAAAATACACTGTAGATAGTGTATCTAAATTGCCCAAAGAACTCTCATTACAGCAAGAAAGCTTAATTTAACCCTTGCATAGTTATAATGGCTGACTCTTAAAGAGCCCACAAGAAAAGTTAGGAGCTTTTTAAGAGAGGCTGGTTCACCTTTCTTAGCCAAGCACAATTTACCGGAGCTTCAAACTTTATCCCTCATATCGGCACTGATATTTTAGGCTAACAGTGACCGGGTTGAAAATCATAGTGTGGTCTGTTTGATTTTGAAGCAGTATTTTCTATGAACCCAGACACTGTGATTTGTAAACCATAATTATGGCTTAGTCTTACGTGTAAATAAGGCTAGGGTTTGTTTAATAAACTATGGTTAAAAAAAACATGCTTAGCATAACTGTGCCTGATGGGCCTATTATAGGCCAACTGTATATGTCAACTACAAAGCATAGGCGCCTGCTGCAAAATGCCAGAAACGCTGGATACTAGTCTCCTATTGTTTTGCAGACCAGATCAGCTGCAGCTCATTCAAACCATTCGACGCAGCAATGGGAAAAAACATAAGCGAGGGATTATTTGATTGCAACTTCTCCTCCCTTCTCCATTTTTCTCTGAAGAATGAAGTGTCCATATGCGTGATCGATCAAAGGGAAACATGATTTGGATTAACCATCCTGGCGGCAGATCAAAAAAGGGATAGGAGGATGTGTGTGAACCATCTTTGTGATTCCATTCCACAAACCCATTGTTGCTTTCTCAGCCTATCCTACTTTTTTCATGGCCACTGTAGGAATAAAAGACAAAGCTTTTGGGGGATAATGATACTGAAGTAGACTGGTGTGGGAAAAGGTTTTATATAAATGAAAGAAATAAGAAAGTAAGTACGTAGGAAAATGTCAGAAGTGAGACACTCCCCTCCTTCAAAAGGGCTGAATTTTGAGACACAGTTTGTATCTCGAAAAATGACTCTCTTAGCTAGAAACTGATTCCTTCATTAGCCTCCCCATCCGCTAATTAACTGTGAGTTTATTCAGAAAAAACATCATTTAAACAGCTACAAAAGATTTGTGTGCCAGGGTGCTTAAAACTCATTTAACTATACACAGAAATGGAGAGATCACATATAATTATAGGATTGCAATTGTGGTGAATAGCTGTACCTCGGGTATAGGATGAGGGCGAAGGTTCATTCTCTGAGCTTGTGGGTTGGTTTCCGAACATTTCGTTACCAGGCTAGAAAACATTTTCAGGAGAGTTTGGTTCCCCTAAACACCTCTGAAGACGTTACCTAGCATGGTAATGAAATGTTAGGAAACCAACCGGAGAATGAACCTTCAACCTTCACCCTCATAATTATAGGGACCAGATAACCTTTAGTAATTTATTCCTATCCATGCTTATTCACAGCTAGAATTACACTGTATTCAATGAATTCTCTCTGTAGATAAATGCACATAAGATTAAAGCCTAGGGCAACTTACATGACTTATTAGAACTTCTTCAATCACATAAATCAGTGGCCATTTTGTGGCCTGGGACCCCAAAGACTTAACTCAAAATTTAAGTCCTAACATTTCTTCAACTCTTTGCAGACCCTCTGTGACAGCATTGTGGCTCCCCAAGAGCCCGCGTGAACCACAGATTGAGAACCATTGACATAAATAATTCCACTTCTCCAGAATTTCTGTTGAAAAAAAGTCCGAGACCAGCAAGGCTCTTCCTTACCTAATATTTTCAGATTTTCTCTTGGCATTTCAAAGAATATAAAACAATCTTATGATTTAGTTCTCTTTCAGAGAGCAATCTTATATTAACTCCGTACCACTTCGGATTGGGGAGGCTCATGGGATTGATGGCTGCTCCACCCTGCTGTATATTTTAGCAAGATCAATGACGGGGATAAAGGATCTATTTTTCTAACTGTAAGATTATTTTTTTTCATGTGGCAAATGCAGAGCTCAACAGGCCTCAGCTGAAGACAAGTTTAACAAAAGGATAGTAATCGTATACTTGTAGAATAGTAATGAAGTTTTTATTAAAGACACTTGGAGCTGAGGTGAATATACAATAGAAAAGACAAAGAAAGAGATAACTAGAATAGTCTAGGTGAGCTATATAGCAGAGAATACAAAGCACAATAGGTAAAGGCCCTAAACAAATAATTGATAAATTCTGATATTGTAGACCAGGGGTGTCAAATTTCCTTGAGGGCTACATCAGGGTTGAGTTTGACTTCAGCGGGGTGTGTGTGTGTGTGTGGGGCCAGGGTAGGCATGGCCAGCTCGATGTTATTTGTGTCAGAGGTGCCTGTGGTGGCCAGAGCGTTCTGCCAGCGAAAACAGAGTGCGCATTCTTCCCGAGCTCCATTTTTGCTGGCGGAGGATTGCAAGAAGCCATCATAGCCAAAAACGGAGCCCAGGAGGGCCACACATGGTCTTTCCGAGCTCCGTTTTCACTGGCAGAGGCACAGCGGGCCTGCCCCTCATTGTTTCTAGGACGGCCTCACAGGCCAGATCTAAGCACCCTGTGTCCTGGATCTGGCCCGCAGGCCTTGAGTTTGACACCCCTGCTGTAGACCCAAAAATGTCTCTCCATTTTGTTTTGCACACAGAAAAAGGAAGCTCTGGCTTTGTGCACATCTTCCCAGAAAATAAAACACATTTTCTGGTTTTAGAAAATACATTAGGATATAATAGCAAACCAATGAAAATGTTGATCCTAAACTGTTGTGTCACATCATGTGCATCCCAAAATATTATTGATGATACTTTAGACATCTGGCAATCCAAGCAAAACAAGCTGCAACATTTCTTAACCTCTTTGCGCAGCTGTGAACGAAGTGTAACATTGGAGCAGATGAGCCCTCTTTAGTGTAGATTGTCCTTTCAACTCAGGTGTTGAACACTGTGGGTTTTGAATGGTGAAAAGACAACCCACAACTCAGCCCTGGTTGATCTGAAGCAAATAACATATTGTAGAAACTGCAGAGCTTTTTGTCCTCTGGGTACCAGCTCACCTGAAAGTAAACTGAAAAGTAGCATAACAGATGTCAGCCGAAGTATTACGAATCCATAACTGTTTATCAAGAAGGAAAGCAACTGATATCTATCTTCCCCACCGTGATCCAAAGGAGAAAAACAACTAAAATACGAAACTGAGAGTGCAAAACAATCCTTCTCCCCCTCTCACACACACTACAAGCTTTCTGGGTTTTTTTGATGGCTTCAAAGATATATCTGCCAGTGACTTCCACTGCAGCTAAATAATGACTACCCCAGTTTCTTAAACTACCCCAAGATTCTTTCTCTGAATTTTAATTGTGACGTCCTTATGAAGGACACTGTTTTCTTTAAATAAATTATTATTCTTTAAATAAATTATTATGGGGTCTTACTTTGAATGTACTTGACCCCACAGCTTCCTAGATATTTAATGGATAAACTATTGACTAAAACATTATAGATCTAGCGTAAATATTTGGTATAAAGATGTGTAAAGTCCCTAATATATGGATCCTGGGCATTTTCGTGATTCACCTGTTTTGGAAAAAGAGTCCAATTGTAGAATGTTTCTGTTTTGACTAGCAAAGAAGATAGAAGAAACTTCCCCAGAAATGGGGGAAATGGCAAAAAAAAAAAATAAGACCACACAGAACAGTCAATGATAAACATCTAGGAATCAGAGAACAAGGACGCAGTGCCAGATTTAAAAACTGAAAAACAATATCCAGCAGGCTATACATTTTCTAAATAGATTTGTAATAGTTAACTTCAAATTTAGCTCTGCTGAGCCAATATGACAAAAGATTTGGCAACTAGTAACATCCAAATTTACCTTAAATCAGATGTATTTTCAATAATGACAATTGGCTTGGGGTGAGGTGTCTGCTAGAACCCTCTGGCTGGAAGACAATGTTCTCAGCCCTGACGATTTGCAAACCAGGTTTAAAGATAAAAATAAGAGATATTTTTTAATCTTTCCCAAATGAAAATATTTTAGAATGAGATCATGCAAGGAAAAACAATTAAGTTGTTTTCCCTTTTACATAAATATGAGACAGTTTAAAAAAAAGAAAAGAAAACCAAACTTTCAGAATAAGAGACTAATACAGGCCCCCCTTCCCCCCCCCAAAAAAAAATTAGAGTTATGCTGAGTATTTATTTTCAAGAAACCAAAATAAATTCATACATACATGTCCATCGGTACCGGTATGTAGAATACTTTCCAGCAGAAGCTACATGAGATATACATTGAGAGATTCAATGAATAATCAATCATTAGCCAAAGGCCGCAGTAGCAGAAACTTCTGGTGACATATGGTTATCTCCATGACATCAGAATTGCCTTACACTTTTTTTTTCCCAAAAGAGAAATCATGGGATTGAATCTAACCCTGAAACTAAATACATTTTACTTTATGCCAGGTAATGAAGCCAACTTACAGACTGATGGAACATTATACAAAAGGCCAACCGTAGATTCAAAGTGGAGGGAACGTCCATAGCTTGACTTCAATAGTACATATTTATTTAATTATTTATTTGCTTGCTTGCTTGCTTGCTTGCAAACTTTGCCTTTAGACTGCCACATTCCCAGAGATTCATGGTGTTTTAAAAATAAAGTAAGCCAATAGCTTTTCATAAAAATCCTTTAGGACAAGCTCAGTTCTTGCAGTCTGGTGGATTTGCTGCTGGTTGAACAACTGTCGTCCATGAATACTTCTAAATGATTTGTGTATTGTCCTGGAGGTAAATATCAACTAGGACCTCCAAGGGATCCTCAGTATTATTTCTATTCAGTGTTTTTATAAATGACTAAGAAGATAATATGAATCAGAGTTTATCAAATTTGCACATCGCATCCAGCTAGTGGGTTTATCCCCCTAGATAAAATCACAGTTCAAGATGACTTCAACAGACTTGAACATTGAGTCAAATCTAAAAGGATGATATACATCTGTGAACTCCTGCATGTGAATAGGGGAAAAAAAACATGCAGATATAGGATTGAGGTATAGGATGACGGAGAACTGACTGGGTGGCAGTGTATATGAGATCTGTCTAGGAATACTAGAGAATTGCCAGCAGAATGGAACATCACATTTGATGGGAATATTAAAATAGCAAGTATAACCTTGGACTGCATTGAAGATTATTTTCAGATTATGGAAGGCAACGCTTCCTTTGAACTATACACTCGTATCGGTTCTCAATTGTGACATGGTAAAGCTGGAGTAAGTTCAAAGGAGAGACAAGAGGAGGATAAGTGGTCTGAAATAAGTCATACGAGAGATGGCTGAAGTTGTGGGCAAACGTACGGTCGGCAATACAAAAGACGGAGGGGTTTATTGAAACTAAGCAGGCAAGAACCAGCAGGTAGAAATGAGAAGGTGGTTCGCGCTGAACATTAGAAGAAATGTTATTACTGTAAAGGTTGCCTACAACAGTAGAGGACTTCCTCTCAATGGAGCTCTTCAAACTAAGTCTGGGTGTCAATCTGTTGGAAATGGTATAAAGGATTCGCTCACTGAGCAGGGAGTTGGACTATATTGGACATAAATCTTTTCTAACTCCTTTCAAATCCTATACTTCTATGAGAACAATATATCTAATTGACCTATGAAAGTGATATAGGCAAATAAATAAAGATTTTAGCCTAAAAGCTGCCTGTGTTTTGAAAGCAATTTATCACCAGAAAAAAACATGGTGAAAGCATCCCTAAGGACTGCATTTTGATCTCAAAAATGTCTCATAAAACAGAGATAATCCTAATTCAGTTAGCAATTTTGAAGATCTTAATTTCGTTAGAATTTGGCCTTCCATATGGCTCCCTGGAGGAATCTGACAGACCACTGGAAAGCAGAATGCAAGAGTAGGTAGACCTATAGTTTGATCCGAAAGGTTTTTCTTACCTATCTAAATTCTCAAGTATATGTTTTCCAAGTGCTTGAAAACCAGTAGTTTCAATTCCAAGTAAGCACAGTGCAGATTTGTCTGGGTATTTCAGTTAAAAACATTTTTTTTTGCTAACCTTCTACCATTCTTCCTTAGTGTCTCCCCATAGCACTGAGAAGAAAATAAAGTACCTGGGAAAGAAACTGATATTTATTATAAAACCAAAATGAGATTTCTTGCAAAAAGCATATTGGGGTAAAATCTGCTAAATCCATTAAGAAAAACTTGGGCTAGACCTGGGATTTTCAAATGGAAATGTGTTTTATTACTACAAACTGCTCCTGTAGTGTAATAATAAGAATGAAATGTTACAATACATTTCAACACAATTATAATTTACAAGCAAAACTATTACTCACTTCAGATGGATTTTAGCAATATCAGCATTTCAATATTATGCAAGTCAAAGAATCCTTTCAGAAATGAACTAAAATGCAAAATACCTCTATTTCTATTTACACGTGCATACTATTCTGATATTCATTTCTAGAGAAAAATACACATACAGATACCAATACACTACAAACTATAGGTGGATAACAGGATATGCGAACTTTTTAAACTGAGCTTTCACTTAGAATCTGATGATTTATGTTGAGACGTTCTGTGTACCACACACTACTAGAATTCAGAGAAATAGTAAGAAAAGGGAAGCATAAAGAACTAATTTTAATTTTAAGAGGACTAAATTGCTTAAAAAGTAAGATCTTTATCTTAGTGACATGTGTTTACATTAATAAAACTTACTAATCTTTTCATTAAAGTTTGGATACATTGTTCAGCTGTTATCTCATTCAATCCGTTTTTGCAATTTGATATTATACTTTTCTATATGATTTTACTCCAAAATGAAGGTCCTTATCTATGATTCAGCAGACTTTACCCCAGATATTCTCTTCCATTCTTACAATGCCTACACAATGGCAATGACATTAGTTTATAATCTCTACAGTACACTGATTTGGATTATGAAAGTGAGAGTGTGCTGTAGTCTATTCTAACATTCTGTCATATAAGCACATTGATGATTTGGCCAAATACCCCCTACAAGAAGAAGCTTTATAGACTGAATTAGGAAGATTTTTATTACACCTCAAAGAGAATGGTTAAAAAGATGGAAACTTCCAAGTTAAACATCCACACAATGCGACAGAACTGCATGAGCAGTTCTTTGGAGGAGGAGTGGATGGTTTTGAAATGTTTAAACAGACAGTGCACTGGTTTGGCTAGAACTAAAGACCACATGGACACATGGGAGTTTTCCCAAAGGACAAGCATATAACCATCCATCTTCTACAGTTCCCCCTAAGTTGAACATTCACACAGAATAACTTGCTGGTCAGAAATATCTCTGCTATCAACATGGTCTAGCATTGGGCTAGCACTGGAGCCATCTGAAATTTTGATAATCTTGACTTCTGCTAGACTGCTAGAACATCCAACACCTATCCACAATAATAGCTGTTATATACAACAGAAAAAGGAAAGATGACAAAGAAATGAAGTGGAGGTTTTGCAAAAAAAAAAAAAAAAAGAAAAGATAATATGAAGGGATCACTTGAGTGACCTTAGCTAAGAATTACAAGTCCATGTAAAAAGTGAGTCTGACACTGAACATATTTGCATCATTAGCTTATACCACATGGAAATCCATAAAAGTTATTATTAGAATGACTAAGGAAGCGATCATGCCTCAAGTAACAACCAATCCTCCAATGTAAATTAACAGTACACTGAAAGACCAAAATGCAAAGTCAATAGTACATAAACGTTTGTAATAGATTCAGAAATGTCAGCAATTTTGGGATTTGTTCCCATTTTTAGCTTTTTATGATGGGTTTTAATTCTATATTTTATATTAGTTATTTTAAATTACACAAATGCATAGCTCCATCTTACTCATAGAATACTCCTAGATTGTATAACCACACATGAATAAAGTGTATCATTCAGATAGCTTTATCTTGTTAGGATACAATTATGGGGGAAAAACATACCCTGTATAGCCAAAGCACAAGAATTACAAGGGATCATGACTGCTTTTACATATGGTATTCTATGTTCAGAATGTTTATTAAAATAGCTGTACCACAAATTTATTATTTTAAAGATTATTTATATATATAATATGATACCCACAGAGACACATATATATAAATATTTAGTGTGCCCACATCTTAATATTCAGGAAGGTCCAGTCCAAAAGGCACTTTATCTAAGTGTCAGTTTCAGGTTTCTAAACTCTTTACAGCAGGGGTCCCGAACCTTCAGGCTCTGGACTGGTATAGTCCGCAGCTTGTTGGGAACTGGTTTATGCAACCAAAACATGAAACTTCATTTGCACATGTGCAGGAACTAAGTTTGCTTGCAAAACCACTCCCTCTTCCCTCTCCGCTCACTGCTGCTCCTGCCCAGTCTATGGAGCCAGAAAGGACCACTGCTTTACAACATCATTATTAAATTCTTGAAAATTGTAATGAATAGGCAACCTTTAATACAATTGTCCTAAATATGGTCTCTAAAGAACATTCCAGACCATTGTCTCATTGCTACCTTCTGCACTAATTGCAGTTTCCAAGTCATTTACAAGCACAGAACCAAATAAAGCACATTGCAGGATTAACTGTGAGAACTGCTGGAAACAATTTAAGCAATCCTGAATTTAGGTCATTTGGAATTATTCATTTTTGCTATCAGAATAGAGCAGAATTGCAGTGTTGTGTCACACTTTAGTGTGTTGTTACTAATTAATTATGTATACACTTACAAAACACATGCACACTAGAATTATTTCCCTTTCAAACATCATTGAAAATGAATTTCTGATTCTTGCCATTATCAAAGAGATAGGAAATGACAAAATAGCCTGAGACTGTCACCCATTTAAACTGTATAAATATATAATGAGTAGATTATAGTATGATTGTACTAGATATCTACCCCCCCAAAAAACATTTTGAATTTAGTCAGCTGACGCTAAAAGATTGTGACTACTTTGCATATATGTGGTTACTGAAACATGCCAAGGAGTAAAATATTCAATGCAGGGCAATGTTTAAGGGGTCGGGAAATTCACTTCATGACTTTATGCCATTTACACCAGACATGGTATTCAGCAGGTTCTGACCAGTTCTGGAGAACCGATAGCAGAAATTTTGAGTAGTTTGGAGAACTGGCAAATACCACCTCTGACTCAAAGGTTTTACAGAAATCTATATAAATTGTGTCTATTATTTGCCCTTATCAAGTTGTGTAGTCCATATGTTTTTGCAGATTGCAGGATTTTTTTTTCTGAAACCAAATTGTTTATTAGAGAGTAAATTGTTTGACTCTAAGTGGAGGGTAGTGGATTAGTTAATGATTGATTCCATGACTTTGCAGGTGACACAACATAAAGAGATTGGTCTGTAATTCTCGACTAGGCTGGGGTTTCCCTTTTTGAAGATGGGAATGACCATGGCAAGTGATCATAGATTGGGCAAGGAGCTGGTCATGAAAGATTTTTCAAAGATTATGCTTAGAGGTTCTGCTATGACAGTGGAAAGCTTTTTTAAGAAGTATGCACATAGTCCATCTGGTCCAATAGATAGTGATGGTTTTAGTTTGCGTAATGCTTTTTTGACATTATCTTCTGTAAAATCGATGTGCATTAGATCGTTGTAATCATTGTAATTGTTTGTGGTTCAACTATGAAATATTGGGCATCAGCCATTGCTATTTACAAAGACTGAGCCAAAGAATGTGTTGAAGAGGTTAGCTTTAATGGTTTCTTCGTTACAGTCTATACCATTAGGTCCTTTTATGGGTGGGATGGATGTTGAGTCTTTCAGTTTGTTTACAAAATTATAGAAGGCATGGGTGAATTTCGTGTGTAGATCTTCCTCTTATTTAATGTGATAATTAGTGCATTCAGTCTTTATCTGGTGGCATAAGTTTTTATAGCAGCTTTTCAAGTTGGTTACTTGACCAGTTTTGTTTTTCCACCAAAGGGATTTTTTTTTTATTGGAGCTTCCTTATTGTTATGGGTAATTTGTTTTTTTCTGGTTTTGGGGGGGGGGGGTTATTAGTGGTACATATAGTTTGATGGCTCTTTTGACTTCAAGTAGAAAAATGTTGTAATGTTCTTCAACAGTATTGCATTCAGAGAATAGAATTACCAATTAAGAGATGAGAGGTCAGTGTCTATGAGATCATAGTTGGCTTTTTTAAAGTTCTGTTTTTCCCTGCATTAGAGCCATTTCCAAAATGTGAATCTTCAGATAAGTTGTCTGAAGTAGAATAATTTGAATCTGGTCAATTCTGCAAGTGAGAACACTGGGTTACTTTGTTCAATGATCCATCAGTTTGTTTTCTTTTCTGAGAATTCTCAGGAGTTCTCGCTAACACTAAAGTTCAAAATATGAATACTTTTCCTATCCTGCTTCTTTAAAATCCATCTTTTGCTTTCATGGAATCTCATAAGGAGTACTATAGTTTGCATTATTTAAATTTAGGTAATTTGATTTCTAATCAGGAAAATTTGCAACACAGTGCATTTGTGTGACAGTATACACTTATCTGCATGCCAAGATATTGAATAACTATTCATGCTGTATTATTCAGTCCACATTGCCAGGCAAGAACTAAAGCTATCATTTTCTAGCTAAGCTTCAAAATTCTGTATGACAGTAAAGCAGTCAAGAAAATTTAAATCTTCTCCAGCAACAAATCCTTATTAAATTAAAATGTGCTTCTAGATAAGTTTAATCACATCTGGCCCTGGCATGCTAAACATCTTGCCACAGTTATAGATGCAGAACTGTTTGGAAATCACAACTTATTTCTCACTAGGAAATTACCTGTTAACTAATAGAAAACATCTAGATTCTATCCATCATGTGCTCAGACTGATTGCTTATTTAACACATTGCAAAAAACACTTTCCCAGAAAATCACATCTTTTTGAAGTTAATGAACACTTGTGTCTAATATTAACTAGTCTCACATTTATTTTTCCCACTGAGTGTATTAACCTGGTAAGAATATTTTTTTTTCATCCAGTGGATCTTCCTTTTGAATGTTGAATGGCATCAGTGAGCAGTTCTATTTAAATAAATTGCATACCTCTGAAGCATCATCTCATAACAATTTTATATAAGGCTTTCAGGAAAGTGAATTTCAGTGTCATGTTTTCTGTTTAGTTTTTATTTTAGCTCTTATATTTCTGCTTTTAAAGTTCTGCTTGAATTCATAATTGCCTTGCTGGATCCAATCAAAACAATTATTCTGTTTCCAACAGTGACTAGCCAGATGTCATTGAAAAGCTTACAAACAGACCATTGATCATTGATTGTCACCCTCATTTATTCAGTTATTTAGCCCCAGCATACATAATCAGCATTTTCCCCACCTCTGAACATATAAGATGCGTCTTAACCATTTTAATTATGCAAATGGTAGGTCTAATTTTCATGTGTATGTCTAATTTTTTTTAAAGTCCCCTACCAAAGTGACATCATAAATACATCATCTGTCAAATAACTCATACATCATTTTCACTGTTCATTGGCTAACACGTGGTTTGTGAAGGCCTTATATTTTCACAAACTTGTTGAACGTATTTATGGTCAGAGTCAACCTTCACATGAAGCCTTAATTACAAGATAATTCACATAGCTCTGTTGAGATTGAATCCATTAGGAAAGATATAGGAAATATACAGCTCATTTGAACACTATGTATGAAAACTTTAGAAACCTAGAATACCAGGGAGAGATGTTCAATCTGTTTCTCTCTTTGTTATGTATGAGGTTCTCACAGTGGAACACTGCCAGCACTATTATTATTATTTATTTATTATTTATTAATTAAATTTATATGCCGCCCCATCTCCGAAGACTCGGGGCGGTTCACAGCAGGGTAAAAACAGTTTAATCAATATCATTTAAAATACTAATCCACTAAAATCCTAATCTAAAGCCCCCTTTTTAAAACCTAACTAAAATCTCCTTGGTTACCCCAGGCCGGCCTGCCGGAAGAGCCAGGTCTTTAGCTCC
>JAOYMU010000192.1:59533069-59544383 GCA_025802295.1 Psammodynastes pulverulentus
AGGATGGGGTCCTTCAGGCACTTAGCTGCCTGTTTCTGCAACCTTAAACACTCAAAGAGCCATTTGGACCCGTTTCCTACAGAAAACAAAACACTGGGATCTCTCATCTCTCTCTCTGTATCTCTCTCTTTCTTGCTCTCTCTCATCTCCCTCTTTCTCTCTCATCTCCCTCTCTGTGTGTGTGTGTGTCTCTCTTTCTCTCTCTTTCATCTCTCTTTTCAGAGCTCTAGTCACAGGACGGGCCCATGGGTCATCCCAGAGCAGCTCCTGGGTGGGCTGCGGGCCACCAAATTTTCTCGTGGACCACCAGTGGTCCCCGGACCACTGGTTGGAGACCTCTGATTTAGAGTATTATAACATGATCTACATCAGGGGTGTCCGGCCCAAAGGGTTGCCCTGGAAACAGCAAAGGATCGGCCCGTAGTGCCTTTGCCAGTAAAAACAGAGCTCGGGAGGGCTGCCCTCCCAGGCTCTGTTTTCACTGGCAGAGGGTTGCAGGAGGTCGTTGCAACCGAAAACGGAGCCCGGGGAGTCACGTGTGGGTTGCAGAACATCAAGATGGTCACACCCACTGGCCACACCCACTGGAGCAATGCCCCCAACGCAACCTTGATGTGTCTCGCAATGAAATCAACCCCTGCTCTACATGGGGCTTCTCATGAAGAGCATTTGGAAACTTCAAATGATTCAGAATGATAATAAATAGTACTGGCTGCCCGCTACATGTAACACCACTGCAGCACAAGGTGCGCTGGTTACCGAAATGTTTTTGGGTGCAAGCCAAGATGCTGGTTGTCACCTTTAAAGGCAGCACATGGCTTGGAACCAGATTGTCTGAGGCACCACTTTTCCAAGAATCTCTGCCCATCCAATTCGATCTAGTAGATTGGGCATGCTGCAGACCCTGTGATCAAAGATGTCAGCCAGCAGGGACTAGAGGACAGTAGCAATAGCAAGAGCACTTAGACTTATATACCACTTCATAGTGCTTTACAGCCCGCTCTAAGCCATTTACAGAATCAGCATATTGCCCTCAACAATCTGCGTCTTCATTTTACCCACCTCAGAAAGATGAAAGACTGAGTCGACACCTGACAGTGAGCAGTGAGTTAGCCTGCAATACTGCACTTTAACCACTCAGCCACCACAGCTTTTAAGGGCTACTGGGCAGTAGCTCCTTCTCTGTGAATATCTTTCCCTCAGAAATTAGAATGGTCCCAGCCCTGTTAGTCTTTCACAAGGCTCTAAAAACCTGGCTGAATGTGTCAAGGGCCCCATTTCCTGGATTTACTGTTAACTGGACAAGCATTTTGGCTGCTGTACATGTTTGTTTTTTATTGTTTTAAAATGTTTTTGTTTTAATTTTAGTATATGTTTTTAATTGTAAGCCAACCAGAATAATTGATTCAGATGGGCAGCTATAGAAATTGAAACAAACAAACACTGTGGTAGTGCTTATGCATTTCTGGATCACTTCTTTGGAAGAGGTGATTCACTAAATGCTGTATTATCTGTTGCATCTGGCCTCTAGAGTCACATTTATCTATTCACTACTACAAAGGTGTGTGCAGGTATTTGGAATTCACAAAATGAATTAAATTATTTGCTTCCCATTGCCAGGTTCTGAACCCTTTACAACACGGCAAGCTGCAAAATCTGCAGTAGCAGCAAGATAGATAGGAACAGAAAATAGGCTGCTACGGGGGTAAAGCGAACAGTGCAGGAAAAGCGATAACTCTGTGCAAACAGCCCTGCCATTAAAAAACAAATTAATAACATAAAAGCAGAGACAACGTAGACAATGTAGAAGATAGATAAGAGAGATGAAATGACAAACAAGACTCAGGGAGGAGAGGAGGAAGAGAGAATAGAAGCTGCTTAAGACAAGCAGAAGGTATTAAAAAGGGGAAAAAAGAGATCTTGCATTCTGAAGAATGCAATGTTTGGGAAGCAGAGCACACTCAGACAAAAAGACACAAAAAAACAACACAGGTCAAAGCAGGAAAAGGGCTTTAAGAGGCTAGTAAAGGATCCATCATTACTGCAGTCTTGTGGACAAGCTCTACATTCTTCCTCCCTTACATTCTACAAGCCTGAGTAAAAGAGAGAAGATTGGACCTGACTGGGCTCAGAAAATCATGTCATTTACCCATATTTTTCTTTCTGTATATGTTTTTCTATGTAGCAGATACTGGTATTTGAACTAGACCAGTAGATGAAAAATTAAATCTCTAGGGAACGTATTGATACAGATGTGCTGGATATAATTATATATATTATATAATTGACTTTTAAATTGACGATTTGTCCAATTAACATAGCTGTCCATCTCCAAACATATGATTTTGGGTGGCATACAACAAAAGGAAAAACAATTAATAAAGACTGGTACTTAATTTATCAACTAAACTCATAACTAAATTCATATTTTAAAGAAATTGATTAACAATCAATCAGTCCTTAAAACTTTGGATGCAAAATCGCACAAAAACTGAGGCAATTAAGCGTGGGCAGTTCTAAAGAGAGGGAGCTTCGGTTATTGTAGCTTTCTGAAAAAGAGCGGAAGAATAGAGATAGAAAGTAGAGCATTGGGGGAACCTCCCCTTTATTCTATGCAATTAAATAATTTGAGGTGCAGGGATGCTGCAGCTTTTGTCTTTGGAAGGTGTTTTGCTGCATCCGCATGCAACACCTTAAAGATGTCTCTATGATTGAAGTGCAGCCCAGCTCCAACAGATGAGCTACAAAACGTATGTTTCTAAATGAACTAGGAATGGTCACTGAACAGGGAGTCCTTGTTGAACGACATTCATTCAGCAACTATTTGAAGTTGTGATGGTGCTGAATGAGGGGGGCTTACAATGGATCATCGCAGTATGAAATGGTATAGGTTCGCCTGCTTAAACAGGGGGCTGGGCTGGACCTAGACGAGCTCATTCTATTCTATTCTGTGTCACAGTGGCCCCATGGTCATGTGATCACGATCTGGGCATTCAGCAACCGGCTCGCAATTATGATGTCACAGTGTTCCACAATCTCATGATCACCAGGTCAATGGGGAAGCCACCAGGAGGTCAGAAATAGTGATCTGTGCGGAGCTGGGCTGTCAGGGATTTGCCTAACGATGGCAACAGGGGCTGACACCACTGCCACCATAAGTCAGTGCAGTCATGTGATGCCTCACATTATGACTGCATCACTTAGTAACAGAGTTGCCGGTTCCAGTTATCATTGTTAACCAAGGATCGCCTGTGCTGTTTTTAAGGAACAAAGTCATCTGTTCACATAGTCCTTACAGAAACAATTGTTTTAATGTTTAATGCACATGTTACCCTCCACTTAGGGTTGAATGAGCTTGTTCGGTTTTTTTTTTCCCATGCATTTATTTTCAGTATTTCTATACATTTCTACAAGTCACATTGTAAAACTAATAAAATTATAAACATTACATCAACTTTGCAACATTTAAAAAAGCCCACTGAGAATCACACGAGAAGCCTCCTATAAGCCTGTAGAATAAACCATGTTTTCACCACTTTCCAAAGAGTGACTAGAATGGGGGGTTAGGCAGAACTTACTCTTTTGATAAAAAAGAGTTTTTATGAATCCATCCTCTCAATTACACCTCTGCACAGCATAAACGCTGGTAAGCGGGGGGCGGAGGGGGGAAGCCTTCTGTCTGGGCCGGTTTGTAAAAACAAAAACAAAACAGATTGTACAGATCTGGCATCACTTAACAACCCTACTCAGCCGGGGCAAGGCTTCATAGCCTTAACTAAGACCGTCTTTTTAAAACAAAAGTGATATAGTCTCCTGTGGTCTGCTACTTGCTCGCAGCCAGCTTCATAAAATGACTCGTTTGCTGATTTACATGAGGTGTGTTATTTAAAGAGACAGAGATGCATTTGAAATTCTTCAGCGAGAAGAAGCCCTGTTTCTCAATGCACAATAGGGCTGCCAGTTGCCAAGATTTACAAAAGGCAACATTCCTTTCTGTGCTTCGGTGCCTTCTTAAACAGTGCCGTTACATGGAAAATATTATTGGTTCTTTTATTACAAAAGATCCTCCGAGGCCAAAATCCAAAGCTACCACTATCTCCCCATGTTCTTCATTTAATGGGAATGATAATAAGGGAGATTTTCATCCAGGATAAATGCCTCAGCCTAATGTTTTCCATGCATCAGTGTAACTTTTGAGAGGTCTTAGGGCTAATGATCCTTTAATTGTTTGAGGACGCTTACTTCCACATGGAAAATGGGCTCGACTTCTTGAAACACAGCCCATTCATCCCCACGATCTAGACATGGGGTGTCAAACTCACAGCCCGTGGGCCGGATATGTCACACGCTGGCCACGCCCACCCCCATTTTAGTGAAGGGGGGAACGGCGTGTCATCGCGACTTTGACACCCCAATCTAGACAATTCACATAGTCCTTGACTTACACCGATTCGTTTAGTGATCATTCCAAGTAATGACGACTTACTTATGACAAAAGTGACTTACAACCAGTCGTCGCAGTTAGGACCATTGCAGCATCCCCCACGGTCACATGATCAAAATTCGGGCGCTTGGCAACCGGGCTTGTATTTACAACATCTGCAGTGTTCCGGGATTACATGATTGCCATTTGTGACTTTCCCAGACAGCCTTCGACAAACCCAGTACGTGGGGAAGTCAGATTCGCTTAATGACCATGCGATTTATTTAACAACTGTGGTGATTTGCTTAACAACTATGTCAAAAAAAGTTGTAAAATCAGCGGCGACTCATTGAACAACCATTTTGCTCAGCAACGGAAATTCTGGTCCCAGTTGTGGTTGTAGATTAAGGATTACCTCTAATGTATCCATTTGACGGATGCTAACTTTAAACGTGAACTAGATTTTGGAAAGAGCCATTTTTAGATTTTTTTTCTGTCCAAGAAAATCTCCCTATTATTATAGTTATCGGCTGTTAATTAAATACACACACTCCTAATCTGCAGAAGTTTAAAGAAACTTGAGAAATATCTGTACATCATGTTATCATGTTTAATTTGGCTCCAACTCTAGATGGGTCTCTTCATTTCCTTAGCCAATATGCCATGGTTAAGAAACAACTGATTTATATGCAATTTATAACAAATTGGTAATTGTTATATTTAGCCAAGAACAACCTTTTCTGATAAGCACATCTATCCCCGAATAGGTTTAAATGTTCATTTATATCATTACAAAAATGTATGATATATGTCATGTGTTTGGTCCCCACAACAGTATGTTTTACCTTATCTTTTTCTCTTTTAGATATTATTAACTCTTTTAATCTTCGTTAGTTGCTGAGAGCTGCTTGGTAAATGAGTAACCTTATACATTGATTAACACACTAAACATTATTATGCTATTCATTTCTGGGTTGATCATACTAGGTTTAGATATTTTGTAAAAGATGAAATGAAAGGAAATTAGCAAAGATTTGTAACGAAGATTATGTTACTCAGAAAGACCTTAAATAAATACTTGGTGAACTAGCGATGCATCTCCATTTTTTAAATAATTGAATTAAAATACTTGCAATAAAGAGGAAGAAAAGAAGGAAGGAAGGAAGGAAGGAAGGAAGGAAGGAAGGAAAGAAAGAAAGAAAGAAAGAAAGAAAGAAAGAAAGATCAATACCAATTAACTCCCTGCTTTTTACAAATGGAACAGAGATACTTGGTTACTAGATTTTAATAAATAGTCTTTTAATATTCACTGAGTTGTAACTCAACTATGCCTGAAATATACTACAGGTAATCCTCGACTTACAACAGTTCATTTAATGACCGTTCAAAGTTACAACGGCACTGAAAAATGTGACTTATGACCATTTTTCACAGTTACAACCTTTGCAATATCGCCATGATCATGTGATCAAAATTCAGATGCTTGGCAAGTGATTCATACTTATGACCTTTGCTTTGTCCCACGGCCATGTGATCACATTCTGCAACCTTCTGACAAACAAACTCAATAGGGGAGCCAGATTCATTTAATAACGGGGTTAGTAACTTATCACCTGCAGTGACTCATTTAACAACTGTGGCAAGGAAGGTTGTAAAATGGGGCAAAACTCACTTCACAAACAACTCACTTTAACAACAGAAATTTTGGGCTCAATTGTGATCGTAAGTCGAGGACTACCTGTACATAGAAATAAACTTAACATATCTTAGGTAGTTTTGTATCTGCAGCTTCTTTTATTCCTTATCTAAAGTGTCTGTGTGTACCAAAGATGTGCTGTGCACATTTATTTGTAAGCAATAAGCATTCCAAGCCAATCTATCAAGCAGCAACCTAAACAATATCAGTTTCCTTTAAAAATGGGGAACAAGACAAAAAAAAAATCCCTTGTATTTAAGATTTGGCAATATGAAACCCTTTGCAATGTGATATATGGTTCAGATACATTCCACCCTTGTTAAAATACCAAAATTTAAGAGACAGGCACTTCGTGTGTTATCATAAAATATTATTCTAATGATGGTATGTAAGATAGCTCAACTGGAGACCTATACAAAACAGCATGCTGAAACAGAGACAGTCCCACAATGAGGGGAAAGTGTATTATGCAAACCATTGGCTTATAAACAGCCTTTATTTGAAAAGAGAACGGGACTAAGTAGACTATGATGGGAAGGTATTCTTTAAAATAGCAAATAATTGCCAGACTGGGAAAGATTTTTCACCTATAATTAATACAAGTCTAATGGACAACAACTAAATAGCCTTTGCTGATTTGACTGGAGTTAGATGAAGAAATGTGAAATGTGTGAGACACAGACCTCTTTCATTCAAGCACATTCATTCCGACAGTTTCCATGGGCTATATTCACTTTAAATTCAGTATATTGCATATGAAATGGATATAGTAGATGGGTAGTAGAAGCAGACCTTCTACGGAACACATAACATTGGGTTAAGATTTTTGGTGGTTTGGTATTCAGCAGGTACCGGAATCTGGCCTATGAAATATGTCAATTGCCTTTCACACTATTCTGTAGATTTAGCGGTGAAAATTTTGTTTAGGTATTTGGGTTTCTAAAGTCGACACCCTATTATTTAGAACAATGCTTCAGAGCTTAGAATGCAAGCATTCACTCCTTCATAACTCACTGTTGCCTCTTTGGATTCTTTACTCTAGCTAGTACCATAGTACTTTCAGTTTGCTCTTCATTGAGTATGAATCAGGTTTCTGGAAATCATGTTGCACTCTGCTTTTGAACATTTTATTTAAAATTCTGGAGCCAAGTTTTGGTTTGGCTCAGAATTTGGGGGGAAAAAAATTAAAATAAAGAAAGAGCAAATTGTTAAAACCTTCATCTCTGAAAAGCTGCATCAGTTTCAAAGTGAATGTCGAAACTCTGCAGTCCCTCAGTTCTGCCAGACCAGGGATCAAAAGAGCCATGCAAGAACTTCTCAAAATACACTTAAATCCATAACAAAACTAGCCTACAAAATAAGAGCTAGGCCTTACACATTATACTGTTTATTTTTAAGCTCAGAGCCAAATCTAACAATCAAAAAGAAAGAAAGAAGGGCTGTTTTTAGGCCATGTGTTTGTACATACATGCTCAAACTTAGCTGAAGCAGTATTTTTTCAACTTTTCGGTTCTGTCAAAATCTTTTACACTAAGGAATCACCAATTATCTGTGATAAGAACCTCATATATTGAAAAATTTTGTTAGGCACATGTGCACAGATCTTATGGGCAGGTGTACCTGTGCCTCTCCAGATACTATTATACTATATTATACTATTTAGCTGTGATGGGTGCCAGAGATGGCACAAAACCCTCTCTATGAGCATCCGAGCCGTTATTCCAGCTCAGCTCCGCTGCGCATGTGTGCATGCTGACCAGCTGGTCTTCCGGTCTCTGCCACACATGCACGGGGTGCGGCGCATGTGTGGGGACATGTGTGGGGGACATGCATGGGAACACATGTGCATGCAGAGGGGATGTGTGTGCATGTGTGGGGGTAGGGCACATGCATGGGGGGGCAGGGGGCATGCACAGGGGGTAGGGTGCATGAGCAGGGGATGCACGCACATTGCATTTTGGTGATGCACATGCACACGCTTTGAGCACTCAGTGCTGAAAAGATTAGCCATCACTGCTATATAGTATAAATTAACAATACAAGCAGTCCTTGACTTATGGCTGATTGTTTAGGGATGGTTCAAAGTTACAGCAGACCCTGCAAAACTAACTTATGATTCAGTTCTGCTGCATCAACTTAAGAGTTGTTCGCCCTTATGACCAACTGTTGAATGCTGCAACACCCCCTGGCTATCTCCCCCTATCACCTCCACAGAGTCCCCTCAGTCTTCCCTCCCCACTTTCCTCCTTACTTATTTTCTGAATAGCTCCAGAACTCAGGTTAGTTAAGGAGAACATGCCACTCCACTTCTGGCCTGGGCTGCAGTCCTGGAAGTGGTTGCCATTTTCCAAGTGGCCACATTTGAATTGTGGCCATTCAGAAAATGGTGAATGCTTCTGAGATTGCACTGTGTGAGCCAGCAATGGAGCATCTTTGCTTTACTTCTCTAATGTGAGCTCTGTAGCATTCTGCAGCCCAGTAGAACACTCTGGAGCTCAAATTAGGGAAGGGAAGTAAGCCACTCCATTGCTGGGCTGGGTGGCGTGATCCCAGAAACAGCTGCCATTTTTGGGGCACCCACAATGAATGGTGGCGGCTAGGAAAATGGTGGCCTTTTCTGGAATTGGGCAATGCAGCCTAGCCATGGAATGGCTTACTTTGTAACTCGAGCTCTGAAATTCTGGAGATTTTCCAAAGGGAAGTACATGATGGGTGACTTGGAGAGAGAAGGAGGAGGCATTCTGGGATGCACAAGGCCTCCCTGAGGCACCCTGTGCTTTGCTTAATGACCCACATATTGGGGAGAACAGGGATGGTAGGTTGTAAGTGATTCCCTACTTTCATAGGCTCCATTATGGACTAGCTGTGTTCCAATAAAGATGCATTTGACTTGGACTGATATTCACCCTGTATTCAGTGTTATGTACTGAATATATATATAGCTGTGTTAAGCTCTGCTAAAGTGAAACTAACCTTTAGATGACTCTAACTGTTAACTCCAACTGTTTTGGAGGGAAATTTAGAACATTCATATTTGGGCGGGCTTTTTCAAGTACTCTGATTGGTTGAGGCCCTGTGGGCCCAGAGTATAAATTACAGGCCTTTGCCTGCAGTTCCTCAGTTCCAATTTTGAGTCAATAAATGTTGTAGCTGTGCTGGTCTGCTTCTTGCCTACTGAAGCCCACGACACAATGCTCAAAGTAGCTGGCAGCTTGCTATTATGATTTATTTTCCAACCTGAGAAACTGGTTTAAATCAATTAGCTAACTTATTTTACACAATTTATTTCATAGTTCTACGACAGCAGCTTAGCAGACTACTGCTATCATCCAGAAAACAGCTGCAAAAAAGGCAATTTCAAACTCCAGAAAGGTGCATGTCAGCACTAATTACAAATTAGTTGATAACTATGGATAGATATATCTCTCCCCCCCCCTCCAAACTGTCTTTTTCTTTTCAGGGTTTCAAGAATTTTGCTGTGGGGGTAAAACTAGTTACATTTTGGTGGAAAGCTTTTAAAGTTATAGTACATCCAGAGAATCCTAATATGTATGTAGGCTCCAAAGTTTGCTGTCTTTCAAAGGGATGACTACACTTACATACCTATGAGTCAAAACTCATGTCTAAGAACATGATAATTCTGCCATATTCCTCTGATGATATTACTGACTCTAAGCTTACTTCTTGTTATCTTTTAATAGACAAGTTGAGAAATAAATTCAGTAAATTTGCCTTTCCCAGCCTTTCGAGATGTAAAAAGCCTCCGATTTTTTGAGCTCAGATTACCTATGCATACATAATATGACTTTTTAACATATTATTCCTCTATTTAAATACAGGGATTTAATTTCACTGCAAGCTGAACTCTCATGAGAAATCTACAATGGCCCTTCTGCAAAGCCTGATTTGCATCTTCGAAAATGTTTGAGGGTTTCTTTCTTTTTTACAAAATTAAACTTTTATGTGCGAACTTTGCAACAGGCATTCATTCATTGGATTTGTAATTAGCATTGTCTCCCCATTAAAAAGAAACACAAGAGCAATTAAAAGTGATTTTATATTGTAGCACAAAACACTTCACACGATTCATAATCTACTCACTGAGTAATATTTTACTATTCTGTAACATCCATAATAAAGGCAAGGACACAATAACAAAACACGAGAGTTATATTGCTAATGATGATAAATAATAAAAACAGGGCAGTCATTATAAGCTTTCCTGAATAGCATGTTAACTGCACTTCATTACAGTTATAACTTATAAAACACAGTCTCATTGCTCAATGAAGATTATAACAAAATATAGGCACAAGGAAATAACAGGATTGACATTTGAGTCCATAGTAAATGCAAAGCATTCAAACGGTATCTGAAAAAGACTACATCCAAAACTGTTTTGGTATTCTTCTCTAAATCATGTGATGAGAGGTAAAATCTCATTTGATGGCGTAAGAGCATTATAGGATTAAAAGGAAAAAAAATCTGGCATTGATCATACTAGCAGCAAATATGGAAATTTTGCTGAAAAAAGAAAATAATGCTTGTGATATAAATGCTAGCTGAAACCAAATCTAGCTATTGTTATTCCTTCCCTGGGAAATCATCCATGGATAGGAGCTGAATATTTTAAAACATGTTGAACTTCGTTAACCACCACAGTGCCTTTTGAAAAGTAAACACAGTCACATTCCTACAGTTATGCAAGTTGTCCTCAATTTATGACTACCATGGGGATCAGAATTTCCATGGCTAAACAAGGCCGTTGGTAAGAGAGCCATGGCTGATTTTACATGGCTTTGGCCCAGATTGTTAAACAAATCATTGCAGTTGTTAAATGAATCATGCTGTTGTTAAGCAAATCCAGTTTCCCTATTGACTCTGCTCATCAGAAACAGCCTGGGAAGGTCACAAATGCTGATTACACAGCCCTGGAAAGCTGCATCCGTTGAAAACACATGCCAGCTGGGGCAACAGTTGTTAAGTGTGAGCATCGGTCATAAATCACTTTTTTCAGTCCCATCATAACTTTGAACTTTCGCTAAAATCGAGAAATATACCTGCAGTGGTGGGATTCAAATAATTTAACAACCAGTTCTCTACCCTAATGACCATCTAGGTAGGTGTGGCTGGGTGATCATGTGACTGGGTGGAGCTCAGGTGACAGTAAGTCTGGGCATACTGCCAAGAACCTT
>JAOYMU010000192.1:59554813-59568081 GCA_025802295.1 Psammodynastes pulverulentus
CTGATATGCTCCTTCTCTGTGTGGGCGATGGTATCCAGGAGACATGGGTTGACTCTTCTCTATTTCTAGATCTAGACAAAGTTTTGAAACTGAGGACACGCCCCCGCCTCCATCTTTCCCAGTTTCAGCGATGTCGCTGCAAAGGTCTTGCACTAGAAAGTGTCCTCAGTTGCATCCTGGACCAGCCGGCCTCAGGGTGGGCCTGGATACCATCGCACACACAGAGAAGGAGCATATCAAGTAGGACCAATGCCCCTTCTCCTGTGTGATGCGATGATATCCAGGAGACGTGGGACATGCCAAAGTTTAAGGTCCCAACAGGTGGGCTGCCACTTGGTCCAGAGTTTCACTGCCCGTCACCACACTCTGCAGCACCCGTCTGCCAAAAAACTGCATCTGCCGAAGCAAAGGCGTCCAATCTATAATGGCGAATGAACGATGAAGGAGAGGCCCAGGTCGCCGCCCGACAGATCTCCTCCACCAATGCCTGTGCCGCCCACACTGCCATAGTGGCTGCACTCCGTGTGGAGTGAGCCGTAATTCCATCCGGAGCCAGCAGGTTTAGGTATGCATAAGTTCTGGCTATGGCCGTTCTCAACCAACGACGAATCTTGGATGGCGAAGCTCTTAGACCTTTCTCGGTCCTTTGAAAGTTGACGAATAGGGCCTCTGTACGCCTAAATTGAGCAGTCCTAGCGAGGTATATACGAAGGGCTCTATGGACATCAAGTTTGTGCCACTGTCGTTCTTTCTGGTGCACCGGATCCGGGCAAGAGTTAGGTAGCACCAACTCCTGTGCCCTGTGAAACCAGGAGTTTACTTTTGGCAGGAATGTAGGATCCAGTCTGAGGACAACTCGATCCGCATGGAAGATACACAGGTCCTGCCTCATCAAAAGGGCGGCCAATTCCGAGATGTGTCTAGCAGATGTCACCGCCACCAAAAACACCACCTTGTAAGTTAAAAACTGCAACAACACTGTCTTCAGTGGTACCTTAGCGAGGTCTCACGATGGGAATCTGTGGACCGTAGGAGGCCTTAAATTAGTCGCCCCCCGGAGAAACCTTTTGATCAAAGGTAACTGGGACAGAGAATCTGCCCTCTCACAGCTCAAAACGGAAGACAGAGCTGCCACCTGCCTCCTCAGTGTGTTGGGAGAAAGGTCCTTAGTTAAACCGTCCTGGAGAAACATGAGCAGCTGAGCCACGGACAGGATGGTGGGATCGCAGCCGGCCCGATTGCACCAGCCACAGAAAGTCCTCCACGTAGTATTGTAAATTCTCTTTGTGGACGGTCGACGGGCCGCCAAAATGGTATCTATTACCGATTCCGGTAACTGTCCTTCTTTCAGCAAGCGGCGCTCAAAAGCCAGCCTGTCAGTTGCAGCCACTGAGGGTCTGGGTGGGAGAGAGGACCCTGGCTGAGGCGTATGCAATCTCGTGGAATCCTCCACGGCTTGGACACTGACAGGCTGACAAGGTCGGCAAACCAGGGGCGCCTGGGCCAAAAAGGCGCCACTAGTAAGACGGTCGCCCTCTGTTGTAGCAGCTTTCTGAGAAAGGCTGGTATTAACGGTATTGGGGGGAAGGCATAGAATAAAGTCCTGGGCCACTGGCACCTGAGGGCGTCCACCCCCTCGGCCCCCTGCGACAGGAACCGAGAGAAGAATCGCTGGAGCTGCGAGTTGGCTGGAGTCGCAAAGAGGTCCACCTCTGGAAGGCCGAACCTGGCCGCTAGCTGTTGGAAAAGCTCGGGATCCAGTCGCCATTCCGCTTGGTCCACATTGAGTACTCCGGAGATGGAGAGCAAATGTTTCTCCCCCCAGCGAAACAACGCCCGTGTTTCCTCCATGAGGGCCTTGGAACACGTTCCTCCCTGGCGGTTGACATGCGCCTTGGTGGCCACGTTGTCTGTCAAGATAAGGATAGGGTTGTTTTCCACTATCTGTTGAAAAGCCCTGAGCGCCAGACGGACCGCCCTGAGCTCCAATCTGTTGATGCTGAAGAGCTTCTCTTCCGATGACCAAGTTCCCTGTGCCATAAGCACCTGGCAATGCGCTCCCCAGCCCTGGAGACTGGCGTCTGTAGTGATGGTAATCCGGGTTGGATCAGTGAAAACCGTTCCCGATCGTATCGCCGAAGAAGTCCACCAGTTGAGCGAAGCTCGGACCTTTAGCGTCAGGCGGACCCGCCTGTTGGAGTTTGCTCTCCCTGACCTTTGGTACGGCAGCAGGAACCATTGTAGATCCCTGCCATGGAACCTTGCCCACAGCACTATTTCTATGCACGAGATGAATCTGCCGAGGAGCTGGGAGAGGGAAATCAACGGGAGTACCTTGGCCTTTCTCACCTGCCGAATAGAGGCCTGAATGTCTTTCACCCTGGCAGGAGAGAGATAGACCTTCCCTTGGACCGTGTCTATCACTGATCCCAGGTGAAGGAGTCGAGTGGAAGGTTCCAGCTGATTCTTGGCCACATTTATGGAGAAGCCATGTTGTTGAAGAGCCTGGATCGTGATCTGAAGGTCTTTGATTGCCTGAGAAATGGAGGACGACTGGACCAAGATGTCATCCAGGTAACATTGGATCCTGATGGGAGAGGATCTGAGGGAAGCTGCAAGCGCCGCCAAAATCTTTGTAAAGGTCCTGGGCGCTGATGCCAGGCCGAATGGAAGGGCTTGGTACTGCAAGTGGATCCCCCAAAAGCAGAAACGCAGAAAGGAGCGGTGGTCCGGGTGGATAGGGATATGAAGGTAGGCCTCGGTGAGGTCTATTGAAGAAAGTCTCTCTCCCTGATCCCCCTGGAGGATGGTGTTCAAGGAGTGCATCTTGAACCTGCGGTATCTGACGAACTTGTTCAGATCCCGCAGATTCAAGATGGCCCTCCAGCCGCCTGACGCCTTGGGTATCACGAATAGCATTGAGTAAAAGCCGCGTCCCCTCTCCGGGGGCACCGGCTCCACGGCTCGAATGGACAGGAGGTGGTGGATGGCCTCTATCATCAGGATGTTGCGAGAGGCACTTCTCAGCGATGGGCATCTGAGGAAACGTCTTGGGGGAGGGGCGATGAACTCCAGCCGGAGCCCCAACCGGATGGTCTCCCTCACCCAACTGTCCGTTGACGTCTCTTCCCATCTGCCGTGGAAGAGCCCCAGTCTGCCACCGACTGGGGCCTGTTGAAGAAAGTCAGCGGGACCGACGAAAGGGCCGTTTGGCCGGGGGCTGGGCCTTGTTCCTGTCCTTAAAGCCCTGGCCAGATTGGAATTCCTGTCTCTGTCCAAAGGATCTGTAAGGCCTTTGCTGCGATGACGCAGAGAAGGAAGGGCGGTTGGAATAGCTCCGAAACACGGGAGGGGACGATCGCTCACCTCTCCTGGACAAACTGGGCATCCTTTTCTTTTTGTCCCTGGACTCAATCAGGATCGGGTCCAGGGCCTCGCCGAACAGCTTTCCAATCCTACAGGGAGCCGCTGCCAACCGCCACTTCTTTTTGCCGTCGGCCTGCCAATATTTGAGCCACATCAGACGCCTTGCTGTAACGGCGGAAGCCACGGCCCTGGCTCCAAACTTGGCCGAGTGGAAAGTGGCGTCGGCAGAAAACTCGGTTGCCGCAATTATTTTATTAAAGTCCTGATGGACTCTCAGATCATGTGCCGGTACCTTTTCCTGCAGCTCCTTGAGCCAGAGCAGGGCAGCTCTTGTGAAGAACGAGGCCGCAGAGGCCGTCTTTACCGCCCAGGCCGCGGCTAGGTGGGCCTTGCGTAGGGTCAGCTCCGCGTGCCTCTCCTCTGGCTTAAGTACATCCTCTGCCTCGGACAAAGGGGCCGAAGGAGTAGCCAAAGCCACCACCGGCTCGTCCACCTCAGGTGTAGCTAAGATGTCCGCTAAATCAGAAGACATATTAAAGAATTTTTTGCCATACGCCGTGGGACTGGCATATAAACCTGGTATCTTCAGCTGCTTTCTTATAATCTGAAAAAAGAGTTTGTACCTAGTGATGACCTCCACGGACTCCGTGGCTTCTGAAAACAAAGTGTCAGAGAAACTATCCGACCTTCCTGGTACTTCAGCCTTGGCCTTTGCCAACAGGGCCTTGAACATGTGGGGCTTGAAGAGCCCCTTAAATCCAGGCTGGTCATCCTGGACCCCTTCTTCTTCGGATAGCTCTCTGCCTATCTCGCCCTCTTCCTCTTCCTCCTCCGGAATAGTACCCGCGTCTGACCCTCTGGGGGAGAGGGAGGTATCAGAAGGCTGAACAGGAGTAGTCATGCATCCAGCCAGATGTTGTCTGGGGAGGCCCTCCTGCTGCAGTTGCGTGGGTGGAGATTCGCTTGCTGGCCTGCCTCATACCCCCGTCTCATGACCTCCGATATGAGCCATTGAAAATCAATAGGCGGTTGAATAGACAAAGGTAAGTTAGGATTGGAAGCCCCCGAAGTGGGAGACACCCCCTGCCAGGCTGAGGGCTGTGGTTGTTGAAGGCCTGGGGAAAGCCCTGAAGGGAAGACCAAAGTGGGTCCCGGGCCAGGGAAAACACCAGGAGGTAAGAATATCTGCTGTTGCTTCTGCACCGCCATTCCAGCCTCATTCAGGATAGCCTGAATGAGCAGACCTGAGGGAATTGACTGGGAATCGCCCCTTCCAACATGGTGTCCGGTCCAGCCCAAAACGTCCAGAGCTATCCGCTCCTCTGATTGGATGACGCTAGGCAGCGGTTTCGGGTCTAGGACCCTTCACGCTGTCTTGCTGTTGATCTGAATCCCTGCAATAAATCCAAATATTTCAAATACTCTAAGAACCCGGTCCAGGAGAACCGGATTTCCTGTCTATTCTCTAGAGAAGACAGAGTCGAAACTGGGGAAAGATGGAGGCAGAGGGCGTGTCCTCAGTTTCAAAACTCTGTCTAAATCTAGGAATAGAAATCTAGGAATAGAAGAGTCAACCCACATCTCACATCTCCTGGATAACATCGCCTCACACAGGAAGATATCGAATTATAACATTTATCCCATTGCAATTCTATGGATCCATATTATGGAGATTTTATTATGGTTTTATTTTAATTTAATATTTTATCTCCTACAGTGTATTGTACAACTATCTATCTATCTATCTATCTATCTATCTATCTATCTATCTATCTATCTACCTATTTATCTATCTATCTCAGTACATATACATACTATTGCTTTATTTTAAACTAAATTTGTATATCAGTGATTGCATGACCTCGGTAGATGCCATATGCTAAATAAATAAATAATCCTGCCCACATGAAATAGCAAGTTATCTTTTACTGAAGATGTTCAAACATGTCAGAATTGCTCTACTGGATCCTGCACGGACAAGGGATTGGACTACATGATCTCTACAGTCCCTTCCAACTTTCTGAGTCTATGAATGAGATAACCAGCAAGGCGTGATTTCATTTCTTAAATCATATTAATCAATTTTGGGGTAATCTCTCTTCAAAGAGAATAGAATAGAATAGAATAGAATTCTTTATTGCCAAGTGTGATTGGCCACACAAGGAATTTGTCTTTGGTGCGTATGCTCTCAGTGTACATAAAGAAAAAATAAAATACATTCATCAAGAATTATAAGATACAACACTTAGTGATAGTCATAAGTTACTAATAAGTAATCAGATCATACTAGGAAACAATTGGAACAATATAAATTATAAAGATACAAGCAACACAATTATAGTCATATAATACAAGCACACAAATATAAGTGGGAAGAGATAAGTACTAGGAAGGATGAGAAGAATAATAGTAATACAGTCTTAATAAATAATTTGACAGTGTTGTGGGAATTACAGTAATTGTTTAGCAGAGTGATGGCAGTTGGGAAAAAACTGTCCTTGTGTCTAGTTGTTCTGGTGTGCAGTGCCCTATAATGTCGTTTTGAGAGTTGAAACAATTTATGTCCAGGATGTAGGAAAGCATTATCAGTACAATTACATTTTTCAATTCATTCATAGATAATTAGCAGGGTGAGAGGAGGGAAATACCACATTAACCTTTATGTAATATTGATTGCATGCTTTTTTTAAACAGAAAGAAGATCATGGAAAAAGACTGGGCATCTTTTAGAAAGATGGCATTGCCTATAACATTATATAATTGCTTCAATCTTGGAAAAATTATCCTTGCCTCCAGATCCTGAATTTACTACAGTTTTGTTGCCAAAATCTTCCAAATCTGTTAGCCAAAAAAATTCCACTCTCCCAGCCGATCAGATTTCATGTGAATATTTTGGTGGGGCCGTCAGCCAAACCTTTATCAAGAAAAGGCGTAATTACTGGCTAGACTGTCACATACTGAATTCTACAACTAACATTTTCCTTTCCATTCATTCAGGAATGAATAGAATTTAAATGTTAGTGAAAGAATACCCTCCCTTTTAAATTCTCTTTTTTCATTGCTGTTGCCTTTCATGAGGAATGCTGTATATGTATATTAAAGCTATTATCAGATAGACAGATTTTAATTGATGAATAATTTATGGTAACTGAAATATCTTACATCACCTTGTTGTATTTGGCCACTAGTCAGATATGTATAATGTCTACAATCTTCCTTCATTTAAAATCTGTCTCTGTATTATTATTTTTTTTATTAATTATATTTCTTTCTTTCTTTCTTTCTTTCCCCATTGCACTGCTTTGGTCAAAGCCATCTCCAGATTATCAGCTGAGATCACAACCCCAAAAAATTTGCCATTGCTTTCGCTTTTTGACTTCTAGTTCTGATTTGATTGAGGTCTCCTGTCAAAATACCGACCAGGATTGCTCCTGCTTCATCAGAGAAGACCACCCAGCAGGATTGACTACAAGGAAACTCAAAACAGTATATGGTGCCCATGATGTAAGCCGGGGTGTCAAACTCAATTTCATTGAGGGCTGCATCAGGGTTATGTTTGACCTCGGGGAGGGACGTGTGGCCAAGGTGGTCATGGCCAGCTCAGTGTCAGTTCTATTGGGGGCACCTGTGGTGGCCTGGCCGGGCCTGGGGGGATCCACTTTTGCTATTAGTTTATTCTGCTAGCACTCTACCAGTGAAAACGGAGCTCAGGGGTCCCCGGGCTCCATTCTCAGCTGTTATGGCCTCCTGCAGCCCTCTGCCAGTGAAAAGGGCCACCACATGCTCCATTTTCTCAGGCAGAGGCACCTTGAGCCAGTCTTTCACCATTTTCAGGGTGGCCCTGCGGGCCAGATCTAAGCACCCCATGGGCCGGATCTGGCCCACGGGTCTTCAATTTGACACCCCCTGATCTAAACCCTCTCCCTTTTTTGGATAATGTCTGATGCATATTGAAAGAAGTGGCCATTCAACTCTATGGTCATGACTTCTATACGTTCTTTACCCTCCCACTCTGTGGTCACTATTATTAGCCAGGTGCTATTCATGTGCCGAGACCAATTAAGTAACCCTCCACACACAAAACTTCAATTAAAATGGAGCATAGCATAAATTTAAACTAGAATGTAATACAGTAAATCAAATTATATCAAAGGCTTAATTGAAAAACTGTGTCTTAATTCCCTGTTTACAACGGGGGGCGGGGAGACCAAAAGAATTGGGGGAAAGCCATGCCTTGAGCCTGACAAGCATGTCACTACAAATTAGCAGAGTATTTTAAAACTTTAGACTTAAATCATAGCAATCCTTGACAGTAAACCCTAAGGCCCCTGAATTGAGCACACAAGTTAATAAGAATCTGAAGCAAATCTTTCAGTATGGAGATTATGGGATTATCCAGCATTTTGGGCCAAAAGAAATTTACAAAAACTCTTGGAGAAAATTTTTACAAAAGGCCATTGTAATAATAGAATCAAAATATAACCAAGTTTAGGATAATTTGTTGTCAGCTCTATCTGTCCAGGAGGCTCACATCTTTTTTCAGGCTTTTGCATAATAAGGAAATTTATTTGAATTTCCTGGCTTATGGAACTTGTTAGCTTTAGCAGTACAGCAATTCTATTCTGTGTATGATTAGTATAAACTATGGGGACAAAGATGATGGTGATGAAAGTGACTTCTGAAACCAAAAATCTCTGCAGTAAACACATTCTCTACAAAAAGAGGTTCATAGGGCTGAAAAATAACAGAACAGTACATCAACATATATAATTTTTAAATTAATATATGTGACTTCAAAGCCTGTAATATTTTATATTCATCGAATACAGAATCAACTGCAGTCTCAGACAAAAAATTGGGGTGCAGCCTTCTGATTACTACAACAAAATTTTCCAACTTGTTAATGACAAATAGTTTCTCATTCAACAGATTTTATAATAGTTCACTGATTATAAACTCATCCCATGGCTGGATGTGATGAGATGAAAAGTTCTCCCTTGGGCTATCCTATAATTGGCAAGTAAGTAAATAATGTGAAATATTTTCCATTGCCCCATTGTAGCAAATGCAGTCATAGTAAGCCAAATGAAAGATTGGAGTATCACCTGTCTAGGAGAAGGATTGGCATGAGTTGGTATGTGCTTTTTCAAATGCCAGAGATGGAGGCTTTAGCATGGTTGATATCAATTGTAATTTGCCTTCTTCGGTTTAATGTACTGTAGAAGAGTACTCTGGTTCCAACCAAAAAATTGACAACATTTTTGAATCTGGTCACGAACACATACTCTGGTGGTGATCCAATGTGACCCCTGACTCAGAAATTCCTGAAGCTGAAACAGTAGAAGACAAAGAAATCGCCAAAGTTATGGAACAAATTATGGTCGTAACCAGAAGTTCTACTGTATTCTAATTTTCATTTAATTATTTGATGACTTTGGAAATAAGCGTAAAAGGTTGCTACACCACGAAAGTAATAAATATTTGTGGTAAGCTTTGTATGCTGTAAACAGTTTTGAAATCAAGCCTGATAGTGTTTCAGGTCAACCTGCTGCTGAAGAGGGATGCATCAAAACAGGCCCTGAAAAAGTGCACCTTCCCCAGTCACTTGTTATGTGTGACCTGTCCCCCCTCCTCAAAATTATGTCAAATTCATCAGAACAAAGCAGTGTTGTTACCCTAATTTCAATCTAATTGTCCAGACAGAAATTCAGCAGGTACATCATTTATCCACAGTGACTCTAAGATAGGTATGGTAATGCCAGGGGGCAGTGGTTGTCCCTTTTGACAGGTCAGAGGGAGCCACTAATTCTGCCTGATAGCAGCGAGCTTGAGCAAAGCTCTTCACGTTGTCTCAGTTATTCAGAGCTGTCAAAATGGCTGCTATCATAAGCCTGTTAGTTATGCATCTGCCTTTGAACTGCTTCAGAAACTTCACCAACTACTGCTACCAATCTCAGTCATGACAAAAAAATATCCCCACACGTCTAAATGAATGACTGACCTGAGCCAAAACTGGGGACAAATGATGGAAGAGGAGGTGTGTCCTCAGAACTTTTGCTCAGTCAGTTGAATGCAAGACTAAAGCTAAACCCTGGCTTGGACTCTTGGAACAGCACAAAGGAGAATGACAAAAATTACAAATATATATTTATTTATTTTAAATAATTAAATGGTTAAAATGTCCCACAGTGAGTTGTCCCATACTAGTTTGCTGTTATGGCTTGTCCCACAGTGAGTTGACCATGGTGAATTGGCAGTGGCAAGTTGACTGGGATGAGTTGGCCATGATGAGTTGGCCACAGTGAGTTGGCTGCAGCGAGTTGTCCCATTCCTCCAAAGAAGGCTGAGAAGCCCTCCTCGGCATTTCTACCCAAAGATTCTTTAATGATTTGAAAGCAACACTGGATCGTTCAATTTCAGCATTTAATTGCAGACAGAAATGCATTCTAACCAAACTATTGAACAATTCCATTGCAAAATGCCTCATACCACGATCTCAAAGGACAAAATTGATAGGCACTATTTTACTTTGCTTTTAAGGTTAATAGCTGGGCTTTAGTTCAACCTTTAATAGCTTTCTATGCTGAACTGAGCATGTTCAAAGAATTCACATTTTCCTTTCAGAAAAATCTCATAAGATTTTTCCTTTAATCATTGTCCATGGTTTCTTTTTTTTAACATTTACATAATCTGGCATGGTGCAATAGCCCTGAATTTCTGTAACATGTTTAAAGAATTGAAAAGAAACATGAATGTATTTTCCTAGTTAACAAAAACTTGCCAACAAATTGATGTGTTTTAGCTTTTTAAAGTGTTAGCTTTTGGTCAAATCTAGACAGAACTATACCAAAGTTGATATGCTAGTTTAAGTGACCCATGATTTAAAGTGAACCAACGTATATAGCATTAAGGTATATACAGATTTTATACCTTTACAAACCTTTACCTTTACAAAGGTTACAAAGGTATTTATACCTTTACAAAGTAAATTGGGAAAGCAAACATCTGTTACATTTTTAGACATGGCTACCTTTCAATCTAACCATAACTACTCGGTCAAAAAAAATATAACTCATAATTTCAAAATTATTTGGCGAGACATAAGCATAGACTGCGTATGAGTTAGCTCAAAGTTCTTAAGTTAGGACAATCCTTATTAAATGCATTAAATCCTCATTAAACCATCTGCACATGAGTAGTATTTTGGGAACAAGGTAGAATGTAGACCCTGAGATGAGCAATCTCACAAACACGAAGAAGAAAGAGAAGGAACACAAAATAAATCCCAAAGTCACTATAACAGAAGTGTCAAACTCAAGGACTGCGGGCCGGATATGGCCCATGGGGTGCTTAGATCTGGTCCGCAGTGCTGCCCTGTTAATAGCAAAGGACCAGCCCATGGTGCCTCTGCCATTGAAAATGGAGCTCAAGAGGGCCGCATTTGACCCTCCTGAGCTCCGTTTTCTCTGGCAGAGTTGTAGGAGGCCTTCCTAACCCAAAATGGAGCTCGCGAGGGCTTTGTTTCCGCTGGCAGAGGGTTGCAGGGGGCTACCCAGCGGAAAACGGAGCTTGCGAGCGCAGCTTCAAGAGGGATGTACATGGAGCGGTGAGGGAAAAAGAGGACACCTGCCTAGCCAGCTAAATCAGCCAAATCAATCCTGGCAATCCATGGGGTAACAGATGTCGCAGCCAGATCGCCCACCAGGGTTGCAGGAGACCATCCCAGCTGAAAATGGAGCATGTGAGACTGTTTTAGCTGGCAGAGTGCTTGGGCCACCACAGGTGCCCCCGACACATCAAACTGGCCATGCCCCCCCCTGGTCATGCCCCCTCAGGTCAAACACAACCCTGATGCAGCCCTCAATGAAATCAAATTTGACACCCCTGCTCTATTGTGTACTTTGCTGTGAGGTGCTGAAAAATCAGTGCCATTATGGTCGCAGTTATCTAGTTCTTGCAATAGAGAAATTTCTGTCCTTTTCTCATTTAATTTGGCAGCTAAACCAAATAGGCTAAGCTTCCTTTCTATCTAAATAGTAGTAAGCAGAGAAACAGTCCAAAAGGATTGAAGAGGAAAGCAGTGGGTGGCAGGGTGGGTTGATGAACTTGGGATGATGCAATGGCCTGCTTTATAGCTGTGTAACATATGAACGGCAAAAGCATTAAGTAATGGAGGAGGGGCTTGCTGGCCATTCCTGGATTTGTTTTTATATGGCAATACTATGTGTATCTAGAAGAAGGAATCTGCAGTTGGAGACCCAGCAGGATCTGAGAAAGCCATCTGGTGAGTGAGTTGGCTGATGGAAAGAACTACAGTTCTTGGATAACAGACTAGATGTCAGGAAGGTCAGCTTGGCAAAGGAGCTGGAATCCAGAAAGCCCAGGAAAAAAAGTTATTTTCTCCGTCTTTCTGGTCTCTTCCCTAGGATAGAAATGAGCCCCAAAGTAGAAAATACAGAAAGAAGCTGCATGAGGAGCAAAGGAAGGAGGGAGGGAATGAAACACATAAGGCACTGTAAAAAGCTCTGTTTGAAATTATCTATGCAGAACTGTTTGCTAAATCTAAGGCTACTATTAAATATCTCTGTAAATAAAGAAGAACCGTCTGGAAATTGCCCGTCCCATTTTTCCCACCCTCCCTACAGTTCAGCCAACAAAACAGTTCGTGGTTTCAGTAGTTAATCCTAGGAAATTGAGTAAAGATTCTGGCAGCTGATCACAGGGTGAAGAAGATATCCCAAGTAAATTGTGTAAGTTGTTGTGAGCTGCCTTGAGTCGCCTCGCCAAATAGGCGGCAATATAAACCAAATAAATAAATTAAATAAATAAATAAAATAAATAAATAAAAAGTTGCACTGGCCCAACTCAGACTATTTATCTGCTTGGGAGCCACGAGCAGCCTTTGTCAAGATGCTCCTGCACCTTTCTGTCCTTTCAACACACTATTGGTTTTACCTGTGTGAAAAATGCTTGGGTGGAATCCTGATCAGAAGGGGCATTGGTCCTACCTGATATGGTCCTTCTCTGTGTGGACGATGGTATCCAGGAAGCATGGGTTGACTCCTCTATTCGTAGCTCTAGACAGAGTGTGCAAACTGAGGACACACCTCCTCCATCTTCCCTAGTTTCGGCGATGTCGCTGCGAAGGTGTTAACATGTCCTTCAATCCAGCTGGCCTCAGGGTGGGCCTGGATACCATCATCCACACAGAGAAGGAGCATCCCCCGCCAGTCACTACGCTCTGTAGCACCCGCCGACCAAATGCCGCATCAGCCAATGCAAAAGCGTCTAGTCTGTAGTGGCGAGTAAATGAAGTCGGGGATGCCCAGGTTGCCGCCTGGCAAATCTCCACCAAAGACTGGGCTGCCCACGCTGCCGTAGTCGCCGCACTCCTCATGGAGTGAGCAGTAATCCCTTCTGGTATTGGTAACTGTTGAGATGTATAAGCCTGGGCTATCACAGCCCATAGCCAGCATCCAATCGTAGAAGGAGTAGCTCTCTGTCCTCTTGAAGGTCCCTGAAAGTTCACAAAGAGAGCCTCCGTTTGTCTGAATTGAGCTGTCCTATCAAGATAAATGCGCAGAGCGCGTCTCATGTCCAATTTGTGCCACAGCCGTTCCCTCAGATGGGAGGGGTCTGGACAGAAGTTTGGAAGTACCAACTCCTGGGCCCTATGGAACAAGGAATTCACTTTCGGGATGAAGGTAGGGTCCAGTCGAAGGACCACTCTGTCCCGAAAGAAGATACAAAACTCTCGCCTCATAGAAAGAGCCGCCAGCTCAGAAATCCATCTGGCCGAGGTGAGGGCCACCAAAAGAGTTACCTTGTAAGCAGGGCTTTTTTTCTTCCGAGAAAGGTGCCGGAACGCACCCCCCCTCGTCGCGCTAAAAAACCCGGAAGTG
>JAOYMU010000192.1:59599032-59616165 GCA_025802295.1 Psammodynastes pulverulentus
CGGAAAAATGTTCGGCCCTCCACCATGTTCACTTCATCCAATCTGGCCCTCTTTGAAAAAAGTTTGGACACCCCTGCCCTAACGCACCCCATGCTCTGCTTTCTTCCTGTCCTGCTGGGACATATGTCCTTGGACCTCCTCTTCCCTATTAGTCCACTTACCTTTTCTGAAGATCACCTTCAGGAAAAGAAGCAGCCAATCTCAGAAGTCATATTTGGGAAAGACAACTGACTAATCTGCCACCTCCTTCCTATAAAGATCATGAGAACGGAGGAAAACACAATTGGCCTCAATGGAATGTGGCCTTGTAATGAAGGCCATGGGGCAGATCAGCTGGATGTCTTCATATATAGAGTCCATGGGGTGCCATTCTAGAGGCAGGTACCATTTTTGGAACGGCAGAGGCTACTTTGTGCTGCCGGTATGAAAAATATGGGAAATTGCTTGGTTAAAAATTAACCCAATAAAGATTTTTGGTGATGAGTGATAATGTTGATCCAATGCTATCATTTAGTTACATATATCACTATTTATTGATATATCTCAACAGGACAACATGCAAATATTATACAAATTGTATCAAAAAGACTATTTCAGCATAAATAGTGCTGTGTTAATGCCCTTTGTATTTATAACTGACATTACCTCAATGACTTTAGCAAAATTTATGTATGTAGCATAGTAGATAGTAACAATTTCTATTTATTTAGCTTCCTGCAGCTGCTTTTTTTTAAATAGGAAAAGAAAGCTCAATGAGAAAAAAACATTTAAAACAGGAACAATTTATCTACAAGAAGGCAGACAATTGCTTTAAGCTGTAAGTCTTCTTCTACTATTTGTTCCTTGCCATGTCTTGCTTGGCCACCTGCTATTTTTAAGCAGCAGGTGAATGCAGCTCCATCTGGTGGACATAACCTGAGGGATTACTTATGGAGTAGGCTAAACTAAATCTGGAGATGAACAAGCACCTACCTTTCTTTGCATCCCAGTAGAAATATCCAGCAATCTTATATTACTTGTCTTTGGCAGTCATGGTGCCAGCTGGACAAGCTTGCTGCTAGCCCTATCATCCTAATTAGGTACAGTTTGCGGTTAGTGCAGCAGATGCTGATGAATTATGCCTCAGGAGAAGTCATCTTGATATTGGCAGCCCCACTGTCTGTGATTATGAAACCACCCTTGAAGCATGGAAGTCATGAAACAATTTCTCAACCAAGATCAATACTTCTGCCTGAACCAGCACTTTCCTGTCCCTGGGCCATAAATTATGGGAATTCCTAGAATCAGCAGCAGAAGACACCCATACCCACACAAACTTGTCCCATTCCCATTAATGAGCAATGGGAAACAGGGCCTGAGAATTGCAATTTAATATCCAAGGACCAATGCATACATGGGTCTGAACTACCTTCTCTCAGCAGTTCCAACACATCTTCCTTCCACAGCTAATACAGGAAGATCATTATCTGAATGTTGCTCACATTGCTGAAGATGAAATGTAAGGAAACAAGAGTTAGAAAGATGTACAGAAGACAATTCTGTCTATCATAATTAAAGAGCTGTTCATAGAAAGCCATTTTCTGAGCAATTGTTATTTTGCTTTGGGTTCATCCTGCTATTTGCCCTCTGGCACCCAGAAATAGCCAGGTACTTAACCATTTCCGCTACTTATCTACCAAGAAGGCAGACAATTGCTTTAAACTGTAAGTCTTTTACTACTATGTGTTCATTGTTCCTTTAGTGTCCTTGTCTCTGCTAATTTCTCCTTGTAGGGAGAGCAAGCAGCATAGCATGGACCTTTAAACTACTATATGAACAGGTAAAGCACACTCTTCGAACTGGTAGGAATTTTTTTTTAAAACCCATCACTGTATATTAATATCATTAACCATTCCTCAAGGTCACAAATGCTTCAGATTTTCTCTTTGAAATAATGCACCTAGCAGGTCTGCCTTCTCTGTTGTTGTACCTGCTCTTTAGACTGAGCTGTTCCTTCCCACCCCCAAGTTCATATGGGTCATGCCCTATTAGTCTTCTGTAGAGCCATAAACCTGACTCGTTTCCCATTCATTGGGATGGGATGAGAGATGAACCCATTATGTTATTATTTGTGCATTTTCTATACTGCACGGCTTTATATATCTGTAAATGAAAATAAGTAAAAGAAAATTTCATACAATTCTGTGAAGGTTTATCTGTTGGCTCCTCTGAATGAAGCAATTGTAGCATGAGGAAAGGAGAAAGGAGAGAGGAAGGGGAGAGGGAGAGGGAGAGGGAGAGGAAAGGTCCTGCTAACAGTGTGTGCACCATCTAGCAAATAGCAGTACAAGCAGATTAATTTCCCCTTAAATAAACAACTAGCTTTTTGTGGGTAGAATAAAGAGAAGTGCTTTTAACTTTAGAGGATGAATTAAAAAAAAATAGCAAAAGAAAAGCAGGATCACCACCACCCCTTTTAATCTCCCTCTCCCTGTAATAATTTGAAACTCAAACTCACTAGTGGAACAGCAATGGGAAATGCCTGAGAGAACCATCAATCTTCACTAGCAAACCTGAACTGCAGTAGCAGCACACTCTAGTCATAGTCACTTGGTCCATTGGTCACAGCGATCTTGATCTTCTCTTTTCAGCACAGTTCAGAATGGAAATGATTTGCTTTATTGCTCTACCCCTCTTCTTTCCCATCCAGCCTAAACCAAGGACACCTGTGACATCCCTGATTCCCACCTGCAATACGGAGTAGATGGGTGGATTAGAAAAAAATTTCAATCACAATTTCAGAAATAAAAATCCAGTTTCAGCAGCTGGAGCAATCTAGAACCCTGAAAACAATGGCGCTCAAATGAGCCAATGATTCTTTCATTGCACAGGATGCCCAGAACACAACTATTTTGTTTCAGATTTGAGAAGTTTTAAACTCGGTGCATTTCAGATTGGAACAGGTCATACACCCATAGTGGATAGAAATTTGACAGTAAAGCAGTTCAAATAGTTGGAACTGTTAGTGTGCAATCTGTGGTCAAATTGGAATTGTTTTTTTCATGCTGTTCCATTGTTACTTCTTTTCATTCAAGAAAAGTCCAAATGAGGCTATTGAAATGCTATTCTCCAGGTGAGGCAATAGAAATGCCAGAAGATTGGACTCATTCTGTATAAACAGTATGATATAGTTCCCACTTCTCACCCCTTGCTGTTAAGTTATACACAGTCTCTCTTCATCGCCATTCCCACAAACATGCTTTGCTATTGCTTCCTTATTCATTAAGAGGGGGAAAGTGTCAGATGCAGGCTGACACATAACTGTTCTCCATAGCTAAATACCACCGCACAGCAACTTGTCAGCCAGCTCACTCAGAGCAGTTCCAGACAGAGAAATCAAATCCCAGGTGTATGTCATTCTGCCTTTTTTGGCACCTGCAAGCAGCTGCATTAGCATTTTGTAAATGAGTTTAGTTTATGTTTTATTGGCAAAGACCAGAATGGCTCAAAAATCAATCTTCCCAGTATTTGCTTCATTAAACTAGTTCACCAGAATGGACGTGTTTTTTTGTTTCATGTTTCTTTGTTTCGTATTTAATAAGACTTTTTAGTATTTTAAGATATGGTTGCCAATGGTCATTTGATTATATATTAAAATTATAATGGTGGTATGTTATTTAGCTATGTTCTCCCACAATGAGAAACGTATTGTAAAGTAATGAGTTAATGTGTGTCACTTGGTTACTTCTGCTTGATTCCTTCCATTATTAGAAATGGAAATCATTTATTTAGTGTGTTATCTCAGCTAGAGACCCTGGCAGAGGTGGTATGCGAACCGTTCACACCGGTTCGGCTGAACCGGCGGTGGCAACAACTGCCGCTCGAGCAAACCAGTGGCAGAAATACGGCTACCAGTTTGGTCGAACCAGTAGCTCAAACCCGCTCCCCATGTGTGCATGCTTTCCCCACCCTTCTGAGCATGCGTGCGTCGATCAGCTGAGAGGACTCTGATCCGTTCAGCTGATCGGCAGCCATTTTTTAGCTACTGGTTTGGCCGAACCGGCACTTTTTAAACTCAAAAAGTGCCGGTTCCACAGAACCGGTAGCTGGAAAACAAGCACAGATGATCGGAGAGGCCTCCCTGGCCCTCTCCGATGATCTATGAATGGTTTTTAGCTACCAGTTCGGTTGAACCGGTAGCTTAAAAAATGGCTGCTAATCAGCTGAGAGAATAAAAAAAATTCTCCCAGGTGATCAGCGCGCACATGCGCAGAAGGCACACACTGATTGATGCACGCACATGCGTAGAAGTGTGGGGGAGCACGTGCACGCAGAGGGGAAATGTGCGCACATACGCTTGTGCGCGCGCGCACATTACAAAAATGTCCAAACCGGTGGCAACCTGGAGAGGAAACCACCCCTGGACCCTGGTATATTTGGAAACAACAAACCAAGATCCCTAGTTAAGCAGCATGATAAGCAAATGCAATATTTAATTTCTTGTACTAGTGGAAGGACATAAAATGAAGCTTATAGAATCCATGGATTAGTATCTACATTGTACAGTGTAATGTCGCTAACAAGTGAAAATAGTATATTAGTACAGTTACTGTTCTTCTTATTGTAAGTAGACTGTGACAAACAAAATATTTTTGAAGGATAGAGGGGAACCCTTATGCACTAGGTCCTAGGTCCTAGTGCATAAGATAATTAAAAATGATACTTTTTAAAAAATGATATATCCTAGGATATATCATTTTTTTAAAAGTATCATTTTTAATTATCTGAAAGCTCCTCTGCCAAACAATTTTGTAAATGTAAATCCCTAACAAGCATTCTTTCACAGAACCAGTCATGCACTTATATAAAACAAGGTAAAGAACTTTGTCTGGATTTTACTCCACTAGTCATGGCTGGTTGTAGGGAGTGTGGTCATTTCCTTTTCAAGGCCATTGAATCAATGCTTGCTAAAGTTATTTCCATGTTCATGTGGCCAGTATGACATCATGGAGTGTTGTTACCTTCCCACTGAAATGGTACCAATTTATCTACTCGCATTTGCATGCTTTCAAATTGCTGGGTTGGCAGGAGCTGGGGAGAGGACAGGAGCTCAGCCTGCCACGTGGCACTTGGGTCTCAAACCTGGACTGCCGGCTTTCCAACCAAGCCCAATGTCTTAACCATTGAGCCAGCATACCACCCTATACATTTACATTGTGAATATGAATTATATTCTTCACACAGAGAAGGGTGTAGGGTGTCAAAAAAAAGTTAATCACTATGTTATAAAGCCTTCCCCTTCATTTTCCTGCATCAATGCACATAAAAAGGGATGGATATTGATCATGCAATCACAGCTACCATCTTGACTTTGTTTGAACTTTATCTATAGTTCTGAATTCACAGATAGCAAAGGAAATGTGTTTGCTACAAAACTATGCTTCTGTTTTAGAAAGACTTATATGAAATAATAAGAGTGTAGAAGTGAGTTCTCCTTTTGGTATCAGATTGATGGAAGCTCAACCGATTTCTCTATACAGGGAAAAATCTATCATTTGGATGCACAGCTCCTTATCCTGATTAATGATAACTGGAGTTATGGCTGTTTGGTATTTGGGGACATCAGCACCATACAGTACAGCTCATTTTGGAGATAAATTAACCTAAGCTAAAATATTAAAAAATATTTTAGAATGAGAATTGCTGCAGATGACAATGGATAATCACATCATTTATTTTTCAAGCTCATCTAAATATATGCAGAATGAATGCCACATGAATGTCCATTTAAAGATTTTATAGCATACATTTAGTATGTCATTAATTCTTGGCACATTAAAGTGACTTACAATTCATAATGTTCCCTTCTTCACTTGTAAATTAAGCTGGTGAAAGCTTTAAAGCACGTGGATGCCGGTAAAAAAAGCTCTCACATGCATAACACTTGAAAAGTGATAATGGCTAAAACTTTTTAAAATTATCTGCTACTTTAATCCTGCTTTTTCCTTATTTTTTCACTCTACTTCTGCATGCCCTACAACTTCCATTTTGCTTTTGGTGGGGGGAGGAGTAGAGGGGATTGAAGATGAATCAAACCCAACAAACTTTGAAATCTGGTTTGTTTGTTTAGGTGCTGGCATTTGGATAAATTAGGAAGAAACTATGACATGATTATGATTATGATTGCTATCTGGCAGGTTGGGACTTTCTCCTCTTCTCCCACATGTCCCAAAGGTGCTTTTTCAAGTAGCAACTGGGCTTTCTGTTTTTTTCTTTGAAGACATTTCACTTCTCATCCAAGAAGCTTTTTCAGCTCTGACTGGATTCTGGGGAATGGAAGGATTTATACTCCTTGCAGACAGCTGGAAGTTGAAGACACTATATATACTAAAGCAATGATCCCCAACCTGTCTGGCTTTGTGGACCAGGGGGGAGGGAGAGAGGAGATGTTGTCATGCAACCGGCAGGCACATCACTACTGCCTGCGCAACCCAGTTCCAAACAGATTGTGGCCTAGTACCAGGCCGCAACCCAGGAGTTGGGAATCACTGATGTATTCCTTCTTCCAAATTTATTTCCACAGAACAAACCTGATTACACCAAAATTATCAAGAGTTCTGTGGAAGAGGATAATCCATTCACTTTCCTTCTTTCCTTTTAACTTTCCCGCTGTTTCCCAGTTTTGCAAAGATGCTGGTTACATACCTGATTCAATTTACCTCTTTTCTCTACTTCTCTTCAAGGTCCAAGTGAACAGCAAGAGCCAACAGGAGTTTGCCAGGGGAATTTGGCAGGGGACCGCTTAATACATTTTTTTCTAAGCGAACAGTATGTATTTGGCTAACTTAAAAGCTTAAGAAAACAAGAAGATATAAAAAAAAGTTTCTAGTGGTGATACTTTAAGAAATAAAGTAAGGATTAATGCACAAGCTTTTGCAGTTTTGACCTCAACTTTCGTGCAAATTTGTATTTCTGCCTAAAAACTATCTGGCATATACTGCATTTGAAGCAAGCACAAACATGCAACTAAGCATGAAAGAAGTCAGTATTGGAGGAACAAGTGGGCCACACTTCAGTTAATGCGAGAAGATGAAGATATGTCAAATTAAGAAAGGGAGCCATATAAAGAGCTGACAGAAGGAACGTTCTAGGAAACGATGATTGGGCGATCCACTCTGAATGGGGTGTTGACTCTTGTTCTCTGCCTAGTGACCGGGTTGCAATTCAAATTAGCCACTCCCACTCCAACGGCCGTTTAGCTTTTTCTTGCCAGTTTTTTGACGAGGAGCTGTCCGCTATGGAACTAAAGGTGTTAAGGAAAAGGTGCCTCTGCCTCCCCATGATCCTATGGCTGGAATGCATAGGGACAGAGGAGAAGCCAAGGCAGAGTGCCTTTTGGAGCCCAATGAATAAACTGGGTTTCCTTCTGCCGGTTTCCTTGCTTTGAAGAAATGCTTCTCCAGGGCCCTATGTTGCCTTTTGGCATCCTTATCTTCAGCCGAAGACACTGGGGGATTTTTGGGGCCCGGGCTCTTTCTCTGATTTTTTTAGCCGCTTTTAAGGTTGCCTTGGATCGTGCCCTTGTGGATTCCTTTAACACAGCCGCAGCCGCAGCGCTAGTTTCTGCCCTCACCAGAGGGCTTATATCACTCATAATGATGAATAAGGCCAAACTAGTTAAATCCAATCAGGAATACCAGCCTCCTATATCCCTAAGCCTCAAACTCACAAATATAAAGGCAGTCCTCATTGTGCCAAAATAAACGACTTTAAAAATGGCCGCTTGAAGTTCCGAGCCTTATCTGCTTTCCGATCAGAATGTCGGGCGCCGAAAGCGCGGCTTGCCCGGCAGCCGTTAACACTCACAGTTGATCCACACAGTGTTCAGGACGATCGGAATGCACCGCTGGGCTTACAGCCGGAAGCGGGAGCGTGCTGGCACGTTAGAAGCGCTGCTGGCTTGATCGGATGGCAAAGCACTTGTCGTTGGGAAGAATCCCTCAGCGCTGGCTCCTGCTGGGCTATCCGGAGCCTGAGCAAGGCTCTGCTCCAAAATGAGCCTCCACTAGCCAAGGTTGACAGGGAGCCCTTGGGAGTTAAAATATGTCAGAAAAACTCTTGAAAATTTAGACTAAATCCGATTCATCAGGGAGAACTAAATAATAGGTCCCTTTGGCAAGACCGGTCAAAAAACTGTCAAGAAGAAGCTAAATGGCTGTTGGAGTGGGAGTGGCTAATTTGAATTGCAACCCGGTCACCAGGCAGAGAACTGACTGAGCCCAGGTAACAACCACAAGTGAGAATGTGAACACCATATAACACTAGCACAGTAAACACCTTGAAACCAAAGTAATTACTAAAAGCCATTCCTGATTTCTCAAGAAAAAGTTTCCTGAGACTAATATCTATTTTTTAATTGGGTAACATTATTAGTAAATTGTGGGAATGCTTATAGATGTAATATATCTTGAAGTCAGTAAAGTATTTGATAAAATAGCCCATGACATTCTAATAACAAGCAAACTAAATTGGGTCACTAAGTATTGAAACTGATTTGATAGCACATAAACAATCAATCCAATTCTCAAATGTATAAAATGATGCAAGAAACATTCTTTGATGAACCTCTTACAGAATAATGCTTTTATTCTTCAATTGAACTCTGATTAGTTTTTTTAAACTCATCCTTGTTCGTCCTGCTGTTTTAGAATTATGCTTTAAATCTTCTATTCCAAATAAAAATATTTAAAATACAAAGGGCTATGAATTTCCTTTTTTTTTAAAGGAACTGGCATCAAACCCAGTTCTTTGTGAAGTGAAACATAATACAAATTCACACAAAAGAGCCTGTGTCAAATGTGTTAAACTATGACCATAGAATATTTGATATATCTGCAAAACTCAACCTTCCATTTCAAATAAACTCTCTTTATACCATGTGGTTTCAAAAATAATCTTTTGGATTGATCTAATGGAGGATTTTTAAAGAATTGTAATCATTGTTTCTAAAAACATGGTCAGGGTCTTTCACACACATACAGAGTTTCAATCTTGGTAGGAAAACATATGAGTGTGTTTCCAAAATCAGGTATCAACCTATTAAAACTCAAAACTCCATGTCTAAACTCCACATTTTGATATTGCTAGTTTAAACATGAATTAAATAAAGTCCAAATTGGAGAAAGAGGAAGTGTCAACTTCGAAACGCCTGATTCAATTGGGTTCATTGCTCGGAACTATGACTTTAAAAAGGAGATTCTGAAAATATTCTGTATCACTCTTTCTAATGAATGTTTAATACATACATTGAATGAGGAGAAAAGATGTAGGTTCAGGCTAAGAATCCATGGTAAGTACTTTACTAATTGATTAAGCAACTGCCAATTCTCAGACTCATTTATGGATCAGAGAGAATAAGCACTGAATATCTGGTAGATCTCTACAAGTCTTTGGACTTGTAAACTTATCAATATATCTGAGCCTCTTTTCATAGGTACCTAGCATCTAAATAAATCTGAAAACAGTCAAAGCAGATCAATCACAAGATGGTTTTAACTTGAGGGGGAACAAAATGCTAGGTTGTCTGGTAGAGTCTGTATAGGTGTATCAGGAAAGAGTCTGTAGAACTATTACTTCCTTTAGAGACAAGTAGATAAGAACAAAAGGACATTCTAAAAGTTTCCCTTCTGCCAAGCTCAGACTGGAAAGAAAGGGCCTTGCGAATGTGGTAAAAATTAGTATTCAGTCACCACTACATCTGTGTGTGTATGTGCATGCGCTCACTCGCTCACATGCGTGCATGTATGTGAATATGAAAGGTCTCCAGGAGAGTTTTTGATGCAGATGAGTTAGCAATGGGGAAAGACCAAAAAACAGGGATGAATCTATATACTGCGATTTTCAGTGTTTGCAGGACAGCTGGATTCTAAATTATTTCAAAACTATTGGTGTAATTCAACCACCAGTTCTGCAATTTGAAAACCCATTTATTTAATTAGGAAAGTTAAGCATGCTGTAGCAATCTCTCCATTAAGATAAATATACCTTAATCATGCACATCATTACCTGGATTTATCAAGTGCTTATAGCCAAGACAGAGGGGGATTTGAAGAATACATATAAATGAGATATATATGCCAGTAGTTTGCACAGAATAAAGCTGAATATATGTACACTGATAGTATGAAACATTTTTTTGTCTTTTGGTCCTGAAAGGAGATAATCTGTTGGTTTTCAGCAGTTTGATTAGTGTTAGTTACAGTATGGTTACGATCAAATATCCAGCTTGTTTAGTTACAGCTTATCTCAGGTTTCTAGTAGCTCAGCATTTTCCTTCACAGATATTCTCAAGAGACTCTACAATAACTTTAATTATTGGAAGACTTGTATCAATTTAACAGCCACTTAAAAATCTCGTATTACTGTTTTTCTTTTGCTGTCCAATTGCTACTAAAATTTAGATTTCTGTGACATTTCTAGCCAGCCACTATGTTCCCAGTATTGATAAAATTTTGATGTATGTCCTAAAAAAGAAAGGCGAAAAACATGTAATTCTGGTCTAGGACCAAAGAGATTGTGGTTGCCTCTATGTCAGAAATGTGGAGAACACATATTCTGTCCTTCCTTCCATCCATCCACATCCTTTCACACCTTCAGTCCATTTGTCTATGGAGATTCTCAATCATCCAGGTCATGGTTGTCCCAAAGGTGCTTTTTCCATATGGCAGCTACTTTTCATGTTTTTTTTTCTCTGAAAACATTTTGCTTCTCTTTCAAGAAACAGTTCTGCAGAAGAAGCTTCTCGGAAGTCCAGTTGCCTTTTGGAAAAAAAATCTTTGGAACTTCAGTCTATTCTTTCTCATGACTAATTCAGACATATCCCCCACCACCCAAAAAAAAAAAAAAGTTACAGAAGCATTGGAGTAGCAGAGGGATGTCAATCATTGAATCCAATCCTTATCCTGAAAAATAAATGCAACTTAAATCCCCTTCCTAGAATCTGCTTGAATACCTGCAAGTAAAGAGGGTCCAAATATTTCCCTGGATGATTAATTCCACTGTTAAAACGTTCTTGCTGTTTATTTTCTCTGTAATATTCCATTGCAGTCTGCTTTTCATTATTCCCTAACCTGAACTCTGAGGTGTTAGAGTTGGTCTTTTACCTTTTCCATTGCGCTATCTTTTCAGATAGTTGAAAATTGCTGTCAAGTCCATTCCTCTCAATCTATTCTTTTCAACATGTCCAAGTTCTACAATCTGTCTTAAATTAGTTTAATGACCTTTGGTGATCCTTATTGTCCTTTCCAAGCCTGTTCCAGTTTGACTTAATTATGCTTAAAGAGCGTGGTGTCCAGAATTGGATACAATTCTAGAGATAAGTCTGACTAATACAAAATGGAGTAGAACTATCCCATCAACATTTAATCAATTTGACTTTATGGAGCACTTTGTCAAATCCTTTGCTGAAATTAGGAAATTACATTAACAGCATTCCCACAATCTACTAGGGTATGTTTTTCATTCAAAAGATGTAATGAGGTTAATTTTTATAAATCCCCGCTGGCGTCTCCTAATTAAATTTCTCTGCTTCTCATCATATTTTAAGTGGACCGAATAGATATATTTTTAAATAGATGGAACTTTTTCCAGCATTTGATTAGGGAAGGGTTAGCCTTTTCCTCTTCCGAAGCAATTCTACCAATCCTTCCTCTAAGCTTAACATATCACAAGAATGGTTTTTAAATTGTCAAAATGTTGAGAAAGTAATATGAACACAGAAACCCTTGCATATCCTCTTTTCCAACACAGTTGGGCAGCAACAAGAAAACTAGCAGTGACACCTGTGATGAACTACCTGTTTTAGAAAATACCTCGTTTCTTTATACTAAGCATTTCAGTCTAGGAAATTATCGTTTATATGTAGAATAAATGGCGGTCAGTCATTTCTTTTGAGCTGCATGCTTTGCTATAACTGAGAAATCATAGAACTCTACAGAGTATAGAGATGATCTTGAAGAAGGTATGCAGCAACCATTAAGTAATGAATTAGCTTACCCTGGAAAACAGAAAAGTGTGAGAAACTGACTCAAGATTGCCACTTCTTGAGCCTCTCTGGTATAAGAGAGAGGGAAAAGTACAGCTTTCAAGTGTCTATTTGTTAGAGTTTGCAGCGATCCAACCAGCACACAAGTAAATAATTCAGCAGGATTCATTTATAGAAGAAACTTTTTCTATACAATAATATAAAGCATGATGCATGTTTACAATACCCATGCAGCTCTTGCAACATGGTAGCAACTACAAGAAGAAAAAGCAGAAACCAGAACCACCAGAACTCAGAATCACAGAAGCTATATTGCAAGGATATATATTGTTATGGCTATCCCAGCTCCTGATTTCTTATATACTGACACTATTATTATAAGATACAGATAGTCCTCACTTAACAATGATAATTAGGACCAGAATTTCTATCATTAAGCAATGCAATCATAAAACACAATATCACATGACCATCCTGTTCAGCAATGGAAATTCAAGCACTTCTGGTTGCTGTCATTAAGTGAATCATTGTGGTCCATCAAATAAGGTCATGTGGTCATTATTTGCAAACTCCTGCCAGCTGTAAGTACAAGTCATAAGTACTACTCATTCAGCAATATCAGAAGTTTGAACAGTCACTGAACAAGCAGCTGTTAAAATGAGGACCATCCGTGTACCGATGTCTTTCTTGTGGTGTCTGTTTCCCAACTTGCCCTATGTCAAATAGTTGAGAAGAGAACATTTTTCTTAATAAGGGGATTCAGTTCTATTGATAAGAAAATGGATTGTTACATCAATGGAACTGAACGTGATTTGAAGATCTGTTTACCTTTGTGAGAAAATAAATAAAAAACTCTAAAACAGAGGAGTGGAGTGAGTGAGAAACGATTAAAAGTGAATAGCATTATTTTCTTTGATGGTGTTCCTACTTCAGGGTAGTAATTTAAATATTAGCATATCTGCATCTCTAATTGGTATTTGGCAGTCAGACAGTATTTAGTAATTGAAATAACTTAGCGATTCCTCTCATCTACCATTACTTCATTAAATATAAATATGTACCTGTTTTTAAAATAAAGCAGAAGATCCTGACGATATAAGTGTTAAGCTCCGCAATTCATGTAGATGAATGTGCATCTTGCCAAACTTTGGACTATCTCAAAGGGCATTAAGAGCTAAGTGAGCTAAATGAGCTTATTTGGATTAGATCAGGGGTGTCAAACTCCATTTCACTGAGGGCCGCATCAGGGTTGTGTTTGACCTCAGGGGGCCAGGGTTGGCGTTGCCAAGGTGGGCATGGCCAGTATGATATCACCTGTGTCAGGGGCACCTGTGGTGGCCCAAGTGGTCTGCCAGCGAAAATGGGCTCGCAAGCTCAGTTTTCACTGCGACAGCCTCCTGCAACTCTCTGCTGGCAAAAACGGAGCTCATGAGGGCTGCACGCAGCCCTTGCGAGCTCCGTTTTTGCTGACAGAGGTACAGTGGGACGGTCCTTTGCTATTTCCAGGGTGGCTCTGCAGGCCAGATCTAAGCATCCGACAGGCCGGGATCCGGGCCCCAGGCTTTGAGTTTGACACCCCTGGATTAGATCATTGTCATGAAGACTATTGAATGGAAAAGAACATCTCCATTTAGTATATTCCTAAATAATATAGCTGAAATGGGTTAAAAATTCTCCCAAATAGATTGGGTAAAATGTTTATGAATAATTAAGTGACTGACTCAAATATACTTAGCAGTTGAATGGGACATTTTGGGGCTATAACTTGGAGTCTAACTTATAATAAACTTTAAGAAGAAATAACCCATATTCCAAAAGACAACTGCACATCCTTTTTATATTGGAAGGAAGATTCACAGGCATGTCTGTGTATTCACTGGGACTAAAGTTCAATTTGAGAGTGTCTTTTATATTTTAATCAAGTTTTTATTTTTCTGACTTCAAGCCAATTGGGATTTTTAAAATTAAATTTATTGAACAATCATTTGTTTTTCACTTGCGATTATTTTACTCAAATTTTATGCACATTCAGGATGAAATATCATCATTGTATACATTTTGCAGTAAAAGCTAATTCTGACAGAAAGATAGTAAATAGCACCCCCTACTGTCATGAAACTCTTTCACATTGTTTTTTTTTTAAGTTTATAATCTAAAATATTTCATGGTAAATTCAAATAATAATATAAATCCCCCAGCTTCATACATTTTATAAAAATATCCAAATAAATGTATGATTTTACCAGATAACTTAAAAGTTATTTTGAAATAAGAACGATTCTATAACTTTGTCTCTGATAAAAATACAATAGTGAAACTGATGAATTATTTCCTGTCATGACTGAATTTTTTTTAAAGAAATCTATACATTTCAATCTTCTCCAATTTTAATCATACTCGTAACCAGAAATATTAAGAGCAGAGAGAAAGTGAAGAGAGAGAGGACTTGCTCAGGAGAATAGGTATACTGGATTTCTTAATGTTGCTACTACCACAGAGGTCTCTTATTTTCTTTCCCTGTTCGCTTCTTCGGTTTTCATAATAGTTCTTCATAGTAATAAGGTGGGGAGGAGACAGGCCAAAGAGTTTTCTTCCTGGCGTCTCTCTCCATTCAGTTAATGTATTTTATTTACAGTAGCAGATACTTCTCGGTGAACTTTACTGCTCATGTGTGAAGACAAATAATAGCTGAGGTGGGCAATGAATTAGCTCACAATAAAGCATCTCCATATATTAGCACATGTCCACCAATGGTGGGATTCAAATTTTTTTACTACCGGTTCTGTGGCCATGACTTGATGGGCGTGGTGTGGCTTGATGGGTGTGGCTTGGTGGGTGTGACAGGGGAAGGATACTGTAAAATCCCCATTCCCTCCCCACTCCTGCGGAAGATTACCACCGGTTCTCTGAACTACTCGAAATTTCCGCTACCAGTTCTCCAGAGCTGATCAGAACCTGCTGAATACCACCTTTTATGTCCACCTGTTTACTGTTAAATACCAGAAATTATAGCATTTGCAGCCTAGAATAAACATGCCTATTTCTATGATAAACTTCTTTAATATTTCTTTAAAATAAAAGATATCCCTGTGAAGATATTAGGAACTAAATATGATATTCCACTAGTAGCAAAATAGTGAAAAAAAAATTAAAATGAAGGGGAGAGAGGAGAGGAGAGGAGAGAATTCCATACAAGTTCAGGGCCAGAGAGATGATGTATTTTTACAGAAAAGAAGACTATTAAATAAATTTTGAGTTCTTCTTGGTCAGATGACCAAGAAGCAGTTACTTTGATTGAAAAGTCAGCCCAAACCCATGTATTGCAGTTGCAACTGTATTAGAACATTGAGCTTTTCTTCCCCAAACAGAATTTTGCTATAGACGCTGTTAACTGTGCTATGGGACCCTCTAATGGATGATAACACGAGGTGCAATGTTACATGCCAGAAGAGCTGAAGAAATGGAACTATAATACAGCAATTCCCTCATTAGTCTGCTCATAATATTCCCTTTAAACTAAGTAAGACAATAACAGATGATGTCATTCTGGTCTGTTTTACACATTTATTCCACGAGCAAACTTACCTTCTCATTCTTTCTGCTCAAATATACAAAATGCATTCACTGTATGAATGTGAAACTTCCATCCTACTACTTTTATATACAGTACAATATTTTATTGTAACATATTTTTAAGCCATGCACAACTAAGATTGGCTCTTGATAAGTTAGCAAAAGTAAAAGCTAAGAGCCTTTTATACATAGGCTTTCATTAGGGTTAATCTACATTAATTACTAGGGGCTCTGTGTGGCACAGTGGTTAGAATGCTGTATTGCAGACTAATTCTGCTGACTGTTGATTGCCAGCATTTCGGCAGTTTGATCCCGACTGGCTCAAGGTTGACTAAGCCTTCCATGCTCTCTGAGATCAATAAAATGAGGACCCAGATTGTTGGGGACAATTATGCTGACTCTGTAAACCACTTAGAGAGGGCTGTAAAGCACTGTGAAGCGGTATATAAATCTAAGTGCTATTGCGATTAATTATGCAAATGAATTGTTTGTTTACCAGATTTCTATCCTGCCCTTTCTTCAGGAGCTGAAGACAGCCTGCAAAACATCTACCCATTTTTCCTCACAAAAATAATCCTGTGAGATAGGTTGGGCTGAGAGAATCACCCAGTGAACTTCTCCGGCTGAGGCAGTCTCCCTGGTTCCAACCCAACATCCAAACCACTATGCCACTCTGTCTCTCTTGTTCACCAGTGTATAAACTCTTCTAAGGGGTGGTTTGTGCCCCAACCAAAACATGCATGATTTGGATGTTTTGTTCTGGACGTGGATGAAACCAAATAACTTTTGTTTCAGATATAGACTGAAACTCTGCTGTTCTGGGTAGAAGGGTTTCAAACGTTTTCTTCACTTTTAGTTGCTGTGGTTAGAAGTCACCTGGTGTCTTCCAAATGGGGCATTAAATTCTGAATTCTCCTTTATGATTAAGTATAGCAGGAGAGACCAGTCTAAAAGGAGCAGGATGAGTGACACAAATCATCATCAAGCGCAACCAGTGCTGTCTCTGTTCTACGCCAAACCCAGAACACTAACTGCAAAAGGTCCAGATGATTTACAGCTTACAGGACACTCTCTAGTTGATCCGAACCTCCATCATAACAACCTTGATCCAAAGGAAAAATTAGAGATTCGGAAATAGTTGTCCAATAGCTCTGACTCCAGGGAGGGCAACTTCAAGATGAGACCAACCGATGTTTCTTCGCTAGCATTGACACCTCCTGTAATAAGGAATTCACAACTTTCCAGATCCAGGGAATGACTCCTCCCACACACAACCCCAGCTATTGAAAGAAGCCAGGAACAAGAATCTGGCCCATTTTGAATGGTCAAAGACATTCTGGAGAATTGCTCTCCAACATCATAGAGGTAATAGCAACAAATGAAACCCAGGTAACAGAAGAAAGTGGCACCCCAATCACTAACCAAGCATGTGCAAAGTAACTATATGCAAATTCATGCATACAAAATTGGCCTTCTTGATTATAACTATTTTATTATTTTCATTTTATTAAATTTGGAAGCTGCCTTGGTGGCGCAGA
>JAOYMU010000192.1:59707474-59719480 GCA_025802295.1 Psammodynastes pulverulentus
GGGTAAGCGGGCGGGGCGGGGGAGTTGCGGACGCATGCGTGAGGAACGGGGCACATTGCATTGTGGGTGCTGGCATGTGCGGCCACTTTCGGCACACCACAACAAAAAGGTTCGCCATCACTGATCTAGGGTGTTGGCTATTCCTATTACTAAATTGAGTTTTTACAATACATTGAACTATCAACTAGCCAACCACACTGTAATTCAGCATGCTGGCTATATTATTTTACGATTCAGTGCACTGGAGAAGTCCAGGAAATGGTGTTAACTGAATAAATTTGACTTCAGTTGACCATGGGTAAGTATGCTGTGAGAACACAACACATTGATGGTTTTTCAATTGTACTTTGCAAGTGATAACTACAGGTAATCCTCGACTTCATTTAGTGACAATTGAAAGTTACGACGACATTGAAAAAAGTGACTTATGACCATTTTTCACACTTATGACTGTTGCAGCATCCCCATGGTCACGTGAACAAAATTCAGAACTGGTTCATATTTATGATGGTTGCAGTGTCCCAAGGTCATGTGATCACCTTTTGCGGCCTTCTGACTAGCAAAGTCAATGGGGAAGCCAGGCTCATTTAACCATATTATTAATTTAACAAGTGCAGTGATTCACTTAACAACTGTGGCAAGAAAGGTTGTAAAATGGAGCAAAGTTCGCTTAACAACTGTCTTGCTTAGCAATGCAAATTTTGGGCTGAACTGTAGTTGTAACTTGAGGACTGCCTGTAACTGTACATTAACAAAAGAAAAAAAGAACTTCCTGAAACACTTCCTTAAATTACTCCTTGAGTAACTTCTCGACAACCCTCCTCCATCTTCTTTGTGATCAACTTTTTTTGTTGTCCCTCTGGTGCCAGTCATTCCCTTTCCCCTTTCTTCTACGCTCAGATTTTTGGGGGACTGCCTGTCTGCCAAGGGCTTCTCAGCTTCCCTTACCAGCTTATGTTAAAGCTGGGGAACCTGTGGCCCCTTAAAGGTTGCTGCTTTACAACAGGCCAGTGTGATTTTAGAGTTGTGTTTCAGCAGCATCAGCAGATGTGCTTCGTCTCCTGATGCTATTAACTGCTGATCTATAACTCCTCTGTAACTTCCTTCCCTCTTTGGAGAAACATTTCCATATAGAAAACCATATGAAAACTCTTCTGCCCCTCTTCTTTGCAAGCCTACGCCAGTCCTATCCTAATGCACCTCTTTCATTTCCAACTGGAGAGATCTCTTTACGATCTTGTAGAGGTATTCCAACTCAATTCTTAAAAAGGGAGGCTGTCTCTTACATGCAGTGGACAGTGGTAATCAGAGAAAGAAGTTGCTAGATTAAATCCAACCCCAAAATCCACAGATTGCTGAGATCAGAGTGGGCGCTTTAGGGCAAGGCCAGCCTTACCATTAGACAAGGTATCTGCCTCAGGCAGTACATTTGGAAGTGAGGACAACGATTTAGTTATTTAGCATATTGGGGAGATCTTCTGCCTCCAGCGCTAAAATAATTTGGTGGCTTTAAAGGAGTCAGATCATTCACCCTAAACTGAAAGGAATTATATTTGAAATCTGCAGGCAGAAAGCAAATTGATATTGCTTCTAATATCATAGCTCATGTGGTGTGTCCTTTACTTCTGGCAGTTAGGTGCTGATTAAAATAGAAACCTGCCAGTCTTTTTATTCAGTATGGCTAAGCCCAGCTTCATTACATTCATATTTTCATCCTTCCGGTTTGGTTGTATAAATTAGCCCTTGAAGATTCAAGAGAAAAACAAGAATTTCCTCCAGTAACTTGTCCTACCCTTAAGATGTTTCAAAGCTCATGCACCTCTTTCTCTCTGTGCTATTCTACTTTCGTTTCCCCTGCAATTGGCAAGCAGGAACATGCCTTGCATTCCGCCCTTGTTTCAATCGAACCTCAGCAAGAATGTTGGGAGCCACCTGCAATCCCAGGATGCGAATCCAGGTTTGTTTGCCAATAAGCTACAGAACACAGCAATCCTGCTGAACCTGATGCCTTCTGAAGATGTTGGATTATAGCGTTATCATTTCCAGCCAGCATGCTGGCTGGGAATGATGGAAGTAGTAGTCCAGAGCATCTGGAGTACTTAACGATGGGGAAAAAAGACAGAAAGAGGGTACCCTTTCTATTCTGTTCAGACAGTTAAGATTGCAGAAAGAACACGTGCAACCAGCCTGCCTTCACAATAGGGGATCTATATATTTACATAGATTAGAAGGAGGGCTGAGGAAATATCTACAGAATAGATGCCTAACATCCTGCACATAAACTCTTTCAGCTCCTTCCCTTGGGGTGGCTCTACAGGGCAGCGCATGCCAGAACAAGTAGACACAGGGACAGTCTTTTCCCCCTCGCACCATCTCTGCTGAATATCTAAATCTCAGAGTGCTGCCTATATACAGTAGTATGGCTGTAATATTACCACTTCTTATCATCTTCTTTATTCAGCCCTCTCACTGGTGTGATGATGGATGATGATGATGATGATGATGATGATGCTTTGCATGTATACCTAGAGCTGCTGCACCAGAGACAAATTCCTTGTGGTCTGATCACACTTGGACAATAAAGCTATTCTATTCTACTCTATTCTGTTCTGTTCTGATATAAACCATTCTGAAGTTCTCTGTATCTTACCATGTAATACTGCTTGTAGTGCACAAACCAATCACTGGGTTCACATATTGTGCTACACTATGCTATGGCTTTCCCGGAATGCTTTTACAAACAATCACAACACATTTAATAGTATGCCTTGAAAGCAGCGAGTCTGGAATTTCGTGGTGGTATTTCTGGACTCAGCTCTGCTTCTATTTATTTTTTCATCTGTCCTTTCCACTTTTGGGGAATATGATTCTTAGCACCACACTCAAAGGGAGACTGCAACTCTCAGGTCATACAATATTGCCATCCCATTGCATGGTTTGGCACCATATTCCAGGTAAAGGACATGATTGAATCAGACCTCCGCTGACCACACTACTACCCCACTTGTCAGAACTCACTTGTCTTTCACTACTTCACACAACAGTGGGGGGGGGAGGGAAGAGGGTTGGAAAATCAAGATGTGTATGCAGTGAGGGAGATCCCCTCAGCCCCCCTGCCTGAAGACCTCTGGTCAGCTTTTGCAGTTTTATGCCTATCTGTTGGAATATGACCAGACAGGGATCCTAACCAGTGTGATGAATAAGAAGTGCCACTTGACTGAGGGGAATAAATAACCTTAATTCCACTCGTGGGACAGCTCTGAAGGAAGTGTCTTCCCAAATTTTCTGGTTCATGGAACTACAACTCTGAGAAGTTTCAGCCAACACTGGGGGGGGGGGGGGAATGACCTTTGGAGAAGACATCCTAAAAAGCATGGTGTGCCTTTTCCTCCACATTACAAATCCTTTCATTCTTGCACAGATGTCCTCTTGGGCAGTTTTTTTCAACCAGCCATTATATCCATACTTTTAATGCAGGCGTTGTATGTATTTCTATGCCATGATCTTACTCCCCTAGAAACATGCATGTGCATATCACTTCACAAATTATTGTGGCTGGCGTATTCTTTTTCTCTTTGTGTAGGTAGGACAACCACATCTAGGCTATCAGTGTTGGGACATCACTAGAGGCCAGAAAGGAAATACAGAAAACCTGATTCTTTGCTGCCATCTTGTGGTCATCCAAATGTTTGTTAGCCCAAATCTGGTCGTGTACAAATAGTCCAAGACAGGATCAAAATCAAACAAAATGCCAGGTGTGTTCTCTCTTTGATGGTGAAGAGAGAGAAGCTGGCATATATATTACAGACAAGCAGCTTCCCAAGGAATAGAGGACTCTTATTTTTATTTCAGAGAATGTGTTTCAGAGTTTTAAAATCTGCTTCAATTGCCATCTATTTCTCTGTTCCTGCTCATCTGATTATTCCTAAGAACAGCTACCGGTATAATACACAGAGATTAAGCAGCTGGAGGTTTTATCTTTGCTGGAACAAAGATACAATTGTATGGAAAGGTCTGCCTGTATAATGAAAGTGTCACAGGAGGCTTTTAAAAGCACATTAGAAAAGATAGCTCATCAGTTGCCAAGAAACAGATGGTTAGTAAGGCAAGAGGAAGCTTGACAAAACCCACATCAAAAGACTACATCAGTCTTTCCAAATAGATGAATTCCACTGAGATTTCTATAATCTCTTGACTGTCAGTGTGTGTTTTTAAAAAATAACAATAATTACAAATTGACAAACTAGTGTTTGTTTTGCTTCTGCCACAAACAATTAGTCAAACTGTCTAATGCTGAAATCAAATCATCTTAAAAAGATACTTAATTCTGTGTTAGGTAGCAACCCTTCTTCCAGCTACAACTTAAGGAGCAAAAGCTGAACAGAGGCAAGGCTCCGAGTTAAGGCTTTCCTGGATCCTAGGATTGAACAGAGAAGCTTTATTCAATGCAGTGAAAACTCCTTCCAATGAAACTTTGCACAGCCTTCGCAAATGGGTGATGCTAAAATCTTCTTTAAAAGAAGCCGCATACTGCTTTTAGTTTGCAGTCCAAGGTTAAGACAGGCAATTGTCAAGCCTCTCCACCCTATTTGATTAGATTGGATGTTAAATACCACCAGGTAGAAGCCTCAATCAAGACCTGTTCTCTATATTAAACAGCAAGAACTTGATACCTAGACAAATATATCCTCCCATGATCAAGTAATATCAATATCTGCCAACAGGCAGTTGCCAAAGGTACTGTTATAGAAGCTAATTATAATATTGACAACCATAGCATGCTACAAGAAACCTACGTATGATCATATTACAAGAAGAATCCTACATATGATCATCTTACATGCACTGTGCTTTCCTAAACTTTTGAGTGATAGCAATAGCTATACCGCTTTATAGTGCTTTACAGTCCTCTCTAAGCAGTTACAGACTCAGCATATTGCCCCCACAATTTGGGTCCTCATTTTACCCACCTCGGAAGGATGGAAGGCTGAATCAACCTTGAGCCTGGTGAGATTCGATCTGCCAAATTGTAGGCAGGCAGCAGGCAGTAGAACTAGCCTGCAGTACTGCACCCTAACCATTGAGCCATTGAGGCTCGTATGCTCAAGTGGAGGCTTTTAGCACACTGTGTGAATGCAGAGAGATGCAGAGCCTGGCCAATCTGCTGGCATGTTGGCTACTACCAGTAACAAGTAGTGATAATGACTTATTTTTGGCCGATGAAAAAGCCAAAAAGGTAGTTTCATTCTGGCAGTCTGAATTTTGATCTAGACCCGGAAGAAAAGGAAAAATCCCAATAGACTCAATGGGCAGAGCAGATTCCTGCTGTCAACTGCTTTGTTTCAAGCTGCTTTCTTCATGCACCACAGTTTATTTATATTTATTTATATGTCAGATTTAGAAACTGTCCATCTGCCTAATAGCAACTGAAGGCTTCCTGAATTCCACCAATCCAAATTCTTTAACTGATGAAGTCTACCACATAACCAACGGATAGGTCTTGGACCAGGATAAGGGGAAAAACAACTACTTCCAAAATCAGGTAAATAAAGGAACTTTTTGGATTCTTCAGCAGTGGCTGACAGTAAGATATAAGCACAAGGGACAAGGATATATACTAGGGAAATGATATAGCGGCAGGTTTTTTTTTACTGGGACAAAAATGAAGTGACCTTAGTGTCATGGCAAAACAGAAATATTCAAGAATAATTTAAAAGAACTAGATTTTTGTAATACAAATTCCACTTTAAAAGAATAAAATGAACCGTGGCCCACTTATATTTATGCATTTATGAAACATTTCAAGGGAAAAAAATATGGTTTTCTCTCATTTGTGGGTAACAACCAATGAGTAATCACCATGCTTCCTTCTCAACAGGAGTAGAGTCCTATTGTAGTTCCAATTTTATCATAAACCAACTGTTATCCTATATATACTCCATTGTGCCTTTCATCATTTGTCTATCACAATCTGTTGTCTTTCACAGATTATCCATTGTTAGTTAGTTTATGCTTTCAAGTCAATGTTCACTCCTAACTGCCTAGACTAGTCACTGCAGTGTTCTTGGCAAGATTTTTTACGAAAGTACTTTGCCATTGCCTGCCTTCTAGGGCTAAGAGAGAATGACTGGCTCATAGAGCTGTTGCATGCACTTTTCCCCTGATCTTTTAGTCTTAGTTTTTTTTTTAAATGTAAGTATGAACTTGAAATCCAAATCAGAACAGTGCTGGATAATACTATGCAAGGAATATTCCACATGGAACCAAAACAAACTCATTATTGTAATAAGCATATGCTGTATTAGACTAACAACATAGCACATTCACCACAATATGAATCTCAGTGGAATGTAATTTAATTTATTCTAAAATGCGCCTGTTAAAGAAGCATTATATGTTCACATCTACATAAGAAATATTAGATGACTTGGAAAATAACACTAGAGTTTATCCAGAGGTTTTGAAAATTCCTAATCTTTGAGGGGGGAAAAATTGTTACAGAACATTCAGACAGATTTACAGTTTCCAGGATTTAAACATAACAAGCTGTTTTTAAGTTAATGCCTTGTTCAACCCAAACAAATGCCATCATTACTTACTTGATTCCTGTGAAGAATGCAACTGAACAAATTCACGTAGCGGACCAATAGTGCTAACAAACAACCGTCATTTATTTATTTGAATATCCCAATCCCAATTTTATAGCCTGTTGGGTGGATGGCATAAATTTCTGTCACTTGATCAACTGCCTACACTATGAAATACATATTAAACTAGTGGCCAAGAAGGGCTCTTTTTTGGCAATGCCTTTGCAATTGCTGCCAGTCAAGTTACACTCATTTTAATGGTAGGCATTAAGAAAGCCTAAAACAACCCTCAAGAAAGCCTAAGGCAATCTTTAAACTGCTCTGTTTGCTCAGTTGCAATACATATGATATTGACTTACTTTATTCACCTAATGTTATTGTTCCCACAAAGCACACTATTATTTGGCTAGTGCTACTTCTGGTTATTATCAGCAGTAAAATAACATTTTAATGGTCATATTAGGGTACCTTATTGTTTTAAAATTATTGCTGGCACACATTGCGAATTAATAATGTTAGGGACCACTGGGAAAGTTCTACACAATAAATTATGATGAATAAAGAAAAATAATATGATCTGCGAGATAATTAGTAAAGTAAGGCTGATTTGTGGCATTTTTCAAAAACAGCTATCCGGCTTTATGATTCTGCTGTTTGTATGAGCCAGTTGGATGGCTCTTACAACAATATTCCCATTAGATTCTTACAAAGCCAAGTACAGAATGTCATATATTTAACAAATTAATGTGAAAAGAACCAACAGCAGCATGACTTTTGCCATTTAAAGCTATTTGCTTCTGTTTACACTACAGTGATAATTAATGGGTTTCATATTGTGCTACTGGCAATCTGCTAATAGAAGAATTCTGCTTGGATAAAATTGTCTCCAGTTTCTGAACATAAAATGAAACAAACAGGAAAATCAAGATTTTGAGGCCATATTTGTACATGCAATTATTGTATAGTTAACCACAAACACATCTGATAAATATATGTAAATGTGATTCTTTAAATGAATGTTTATTATTTTACTTGCCAATGTTCCAACTTCAAGGGTAGTAGCTTAATAGTAGCTATCATGATCGATATGATCCAGTCCGCCTAAAATCATTTTATAATTAAACAGATTTGCTTCATATAGTTCATCCAAGATATTTTGTTGCCCAAGGAAATGGCAAAATGACTCTTACATTACAACATACATTTGTATAGAAATATATTGGAAGGACAACTGAATCTTTTGTGTTGATACAAACTTATCAAAGAAATGCAGACATCATCAGCAAACATCTAAGCTTTTCCACTGCTTCTTGATTTGGCAGTTTCATTCCCTGTAAGAGTAGGATTTGCTGTTGTAGGAATATAGTTAAGCATTAAACATTAATCCAAGATTAATCCAAACATTTATTCCATATTCTCAAGAGCCAAGACATCTTATAAAAAGGAAAAGAAATGACTGTAAGGACATATGCAAAGTAGTGGTTAGCTAAGTTCAGAAAGTCAGTCATTTTTTCTATAAATTACTCTTGCTTACGATTTGTCATTTTTTAGTTTATAAACTCAATTCTGTTGCTGTTGAACAAATACACTTTTAAATAGACCCAGTAGCTACCTTCAACTTTATATAAAGGAAAAATTATTTGTAACTTGGAAATGTATTTCACTCACATATATTGCTAGTCCAACGGGACAATTCAATAGTCTTTAAATAGAATCTGTAATAAAATATGAACAGAATGATTTTTTTTTCCTTACAGGCTATTTTATGTTTTGTACGAGTGAGAATAAGGAGGATCAACAAAAACTAGAAGAATGGATGGAAGCAACCTCATCCAATAAATGTTACTTTGTTACTGATGATTCTCTTTTTAAGACTTGAAAGTGTAAATCCCGCTGAGAGTAAATATTTTGTGACAGTGTCCATAGTATGGTTTCAAAGTCCCAGATACACATACAAAACATTTGTCTGCTGAGATACTGTTTTGCAACCTTAACCATTTTTATTAGCCAAAACATTACCAAGTATGTAGAGCACAGGTGTCAAACTCAAGGCCCGCGGGTCAAATGTGGTCCGCCATGTCATTTTATGTGGCCCACGAGAGCTGCAAAGTTCCAATTGTCTTTAGGATATTTGGTTACATTTATACTGTCTTACAGTTACATGTGGTCCTTTGAGGGCAACCATTACGCTGAGGTGGCCCTCGGTGAAAATGAGTTTAACACCCCTGATGTAGAGTGTGTGTCATCAATTATTTCAATATACAAATTTACAAAAAGTATGAGTCATTGTTATAAAAGCACCTTATAAACAAATGACAATTTAACTTCTTGTATAAAAAAAATTACGAGTTGAGATAACTCTAAACATACATACATTATGCCAGTTTGGTGTAGTGATTAAGGCGCCAGGTTAGCAACCGGGAGACCGTGATTTCTAGTCCCATCATGAGCACCAAAGCAAGCTGGATTACCTTGGGCCAGTCACTTTCTCTCAGCCCTAGAAAGGAAGTAATGGCAAGCAACTTCTGCAAAACATTGCTAAGAAAACTGCAGGGACTTCTCCAGGCAGTTTCTGAGAATCAGACATGATTGAATGGGGGAAAATATCTTTATCTGTAATTTTTTTTAACCTTTTGCCTGGTTATATCTCAATGGCAGCTATTTTATAAAACAGGCAGGGGGAGGGGGGAATCACACATAGAAACTATACTATCCATACCAGACTCTCAAAATGCCCAATGTGCCTACAAACTCGAAAGTTAAAGACTTCTACTATACAGCGTGATAAAGTTTGAACTAAGTTTCCTTTGTTAGATACTTTGCAATAATAGTCCTCTTCTAAAAGTTCGCATTTTATTCTGGGTGTCCTCAAGCATAGCAGCATCGAATCACGTGTATCTGTGTGGTCTTTCCTGGATACATCTATCAAACAGACAAGTTAAATAATGGGGCAATTTTTCCTCACCTCATACTTGACATTGCAAACCTATTGTATCTTTCTTCTTCAGGGTCATACTAGGAATAAAAATTTGTGGTCTGCATTTATTAGAATAGTGAGGGGAGGGAAACGGCAGATACATCAACTGAAGGTATTCAATTTGTCTTTGTCAAAAATCCAACATCTGCTCCAAGTTTAAATGTTAAAATAGCAAATTACCCATCATCCCATGATTGGCTGATGGCTTTTCTCGTCAGGCAGCATCATGGTTCAGTTCCATTCCACCCTCAACAAATACTGGAAAGGAATGTACATCAATATTCATTTACAGGGCTATTGACAGTACTCTATCACTCCCAAACCTTCTTCCCATGTTTTTCCCTGGGGAACTGTCTAGATAGTCTCCATCTGTGACTTGCTCTCCATTACTTCAACCTCTAAAATCCAAACACGAGCACCATATGTTCTTTCTGGGCCAACAGTTTCTCTGGCATTCATCATATCTGTCATACTGAGCTCTGTTTCAACTCTTTGAAGGATCAATAAGAACTCTTTCAACTGCCACCACATGTGAAAAGTTCATTCTTCGGAATTAAACAAACAGCACCCCTTTTTTAAAAAGTAAACTATTCATTATAAATACTTGTGCAGAGATATCTGCTTGTATCGGTCTTCACTCCTTAGTTGGTTTTCAGAGAAATTGGTATTCCATACTATTTTTGAGCAGAAAGAACCATTTGTTGACTGAATTATAACTTATTCAAACTATGAGGTATTGTAAGACCACAAACAAACAAACAAACAAACATACACAAGCTATGTGCTTTCCTGTTTCACACAATGGCCAAGGTACAGTATATTATTGTATATTGCCCTAGATTTTCTGCCAGGTATCTTTCTGTTTTAGAATCCTTTATGCAGGAGAACATTTTACCATTCCCAAAGACAGTATTTTTAATTATTCTTCAGATAAAATCACCCTAGACAATTACTTCCTCATTGGAATGAAACAGTAAGTTGGGAGTCAAAGGATCAACTACCTATATATATATAAACATTAACAAAATATTTGAAAAAAATAGAACTCATCTCACAGAGTAGAAGACAAATTAGCATAATGCACAAATAGGGTTTTCATCATTAATCCAATGTATTTCTCCTTGTACTCATTATAATCATTTTGTATAAAAGTGTAGACAGAAGTATGCTGAAGGTCTGCATAAATGCCGTTGTAGATATAAATCAACATATACATATGTACCTTTTGATACAAGTAATATTTGCAATACATTTCATTAATGATTTCTTCTAAAAGTATTCATAGACAGAGAGGCAAGAAGTGGGCTGTGCAGCCAAGGAATCATACACATTTACTGGTATGTTAGGCATTGGATCATATTGTATTCATACTTCTCTCTTATTCCCATCAACAAATAGTATTTATACATCAGAATACTCTGTACTTGTATAGCAGATGCAAGCATAAAAGCTGACCATGTTTGCTTTACATTATATGCTTTTATAGTTATATATAGTTTTAGTGTTAGCAAAATGCAAGTACTTTTCTTTAAATAGTTTAAATAACAAGTCATTTTACAGGTTTGTTTTAACTTCAGAATAGGTAGTAAGGAGAATAAAAATGCAAAGTGACGTTCACTTTACCCACGGAATTACACAACTTCACCAATATGCCTGTTTTATTCCTTTTTTTGCCAAAGTCCTATCATTAACAAACAGGGAAAGATCTTTACAGTCACTCTACTTATTTTCAACACAACTGATTAAAATAAGTAGTAGGAGTACAACAATATGTGTAAAGAATGCTTGAATCCTGGAGACTTTATTACTTTCAGTTTAATTTGAATGGAAGCTTCTTAAGATCATATGGAAAAAGTGCATTGGTATTTTCAATATTCTGATAAAACTTGACATTACTCAACCTTGAAGCATCTCCTTTCTTCATCTGTAAAACAGCAATTGTACTCACTTAGTAAATTACAGGTACCCCAATTGCAGGTAGTTTAGTCCTCAAATTTCAACTGTATGTTTAACAAGATTCAAAGTTATGGCAGCCCCAGAAAAAGTGATTAATGATCCATCCTCAAAGCTATGACTGTTGCATCACTCCTGCAATCACATAATCAAAATTTGGGCATTTGGCAACTGGCTCGCATTTATGACCACTGCACATGCTTTTTGTAGATTTTAGTTCTGCATTTAACACAATTCTTCCACACAGACTAGTGTCTAAACTTTTGGACTTTGGACTTTCTTACTCAACCTGCGTTGGATTATGGATTTCCTGTCCAGCCGCTCACAGAGGGTCAGACTAGATAATCATACCTCTTCAGCCCTTATTCTTAACACTGGTACACCACAGGGTTGTGTGTTGAGTCCCTTACTCTACACTCTTTATGTGCATGACTGCATTCCCACTCACGCTAGTAATACCATTACCAAATTTGCAGATGATACAACAGT
>JAOYMU010000192.1:59732359-59745262 GCA_025802295.1 Psammodynastes pulverulentus
TGTCATTATCTTCCTTCTCCCTTCCCTCCCTTTCCATTCTCCTTCCAGAAAGCAGGTAAGGGAGGGGATGGGAATGAATGAGGTATTGTGAGACTGGCTGAGAAATTGTCATGGAAATTGACAATGAAGATCACGTGTTGTGTTGCAGTAGTCCTGCAATACAGCACAGCAATAGCAGTGAACTAGCCACAACTTCTCCAAATTTCATGCTCTCTGGAGTAATGGATCCTGAATTTTGGACACATTCTGTAAATTAGCCCATTTGAGGTACCTCAGTTCAAAATATGTTACCCTATGCTGCACTATTTTTCCCACTTAAATGGGCCTCCCATCTGCCCCTGTACTTTTCTCTTCTTTATCCTCTTAGCTGATTGGCACTGCAGACCTCAGATGGTGTGTGGAAAAATGTGTGCGCATTAAGTGCATGCGCATTAGGTGCGCATGTGCGCGGGTGATCACAGAACCAGTAGTGGAACAGGTAGGATCCCACTGCTGGTTGGTGTTGTGGGCAAAAAAGAAGGAGGAAGGTGTGTGATAGATATGTTTGTTTCCTTGAGTTATTTATAAAAACAAGAAAGGTGGGATACAAATAAATAAATAAAAATTCCCTTGGAGGAAAATTCCAAAGTTTGGGAGCATTTGCCAAAATGGCATGATCTCATATTCCCACCAAATGTGGCTCCAATAACAGAAGTGAAGTTAAGATAGAATGACTAGTTGTTTTCATTTGTGTTAGCAAACATGCCCAGAATCTTGTAGCTCTTTAAATGCTATCACATTTATTTACAGTAGTTTTATTTCATTAGAAATAAATCCTACCCAAGAATAAACTTGGCAGTCTTAAGATATCAAAATTATCCATTATTCTTTCTGCAACACAAAGGAAAGTTAACAACATAAGGTCTCAAATGTTAGCAATTTATTTTGAAAATAATAAAAAGGATGTGTTATCATCATTATAAAAGGAATGTCTTAGAATCAATGTTTTTAAAAATACAAAATAACAACCATAATTAATTGCTTTTCTTTGTGGACCCCAACGCGTGAACCAGCTTACAGCACAATTGCAAAAACCTTCATCAATGCATGAAACAATAAAATAGATAATAAGAACAAGACAGTTTATTATTTTTCATAGATACTGTGTTTTTTAAAAGAAATTGGCAGTGTGGAGTATGGTGAACACATTTAATTAGAAAAGTGCAAAATATTCCAATCACAACAACTGGTTTTGCATGTTCCATGCCTGAACTGAAGGATGTGCTTCAGAATTTTTAGTCATATATAGAATAAAATAAGACTTTTTTTCTCCCTGGGAAGCAATGATTAGAGAAGACCAGACCAGAAGCTACTTCTTTCTAACTTTTTTCTTACTATTCTATTTTTAACTTTTTTTTCTTTTCTTGCAATTTTTGCTTTCTTATTGATTTCTTTCTTCTTCTTTCTTACTTTATATTAGTCTGTACAATGTTCATTTTTATCTTTTTTTTTAAACGTTTCAATAAAAATCATATTTCAAAAGAGAGAGGGAGAAGATTAGGCCAGGAAAAAGCTAAGGTTTCTTTGCCAGTGGTGCCTGTAGACATTTATGGTGGCAGTTATAAGGAAGAAAGGGAAATAAAAGTGTTAGAAGACTTCAGGGTAGAAAAAATGGAGATGGGATGTCTCTCAAATATCTATGGATAATTTTTAGACATATTTAAAATCATCAACAAATTCTGGGTTTAATTTATCCTAAATTGTGGTCAGTCCAAAATGGTGCAACATGACTATGTCATGTTTTCTTTCTAAATAAGACATAGTTTCCATTTTCTGTATACCCTGACTTTTAATTAAGAATTAGGATCCATCTTAGTTTTTAATAGAATGGCAGATACCAATAGAAGAAAATATATGTAGCTCAGGATTGATCTGTGGAGTCCTTGGTGCTCTCTGAGCTTGTTTGTTTCCTTACAGACATTTCATTACCCAACTAGGTAACATCATCAGTGCTGTGACATCAGCCACAAAGTAACTGCTTTCAGATATAGGGTTCCTATCTGATAAAGGTAGTCCTCAACCTATGACCACAACTGAGCCCAAAATTTCTAATGCTAAGCAAAACATTTCTTAAATTAATCTTGCCCCATTTTATGATCTTTCTTGCCACAGTTGTTAAGTGGATCTCTGCAGTTGTTGAGTTAGTAACATGGTTGTTAAGGGAATCTGGTTTTCCCATTGACTTTGCTTGGTCACAAAAAGTGATCACATGACCCTGGGACACTGCAACCATCATAAATATGAGTCAGTTGCCACGCATTTGAATTGTGATCATGTGATCACAATCATGGAGTTGCTGCAGTGGTCGTAATTGTGAAAAATGGTCACAAGTCACTTTTTCCAGTGTCGGCGTAATTTTGGTATGGTTTTTCCTTTTCATGCACATTTGGTGGCAGGGCTTTTCTTCGGCGCCGAAAGGTGCCGGAACGTGCCCCCTGTCGCGTGCTAAAAAAACCCGGAAGTGATAGCGCGCGATTGGTCGAGACGCGTCACGTGACGCAGACTCGGAAAAGGTGCCGGAACGCAGTACCGCTGAGTTCCGGCCGAAAAAAAGCCCTGGTGAAGAGTATTAACAGAGTTCGCATACCATGTAGTGGGTATAACAACTTTTCTGGAGAATTCCATTGCAAAACAGAATTCCATAAAGTTTTTACTCCAACTTGGCCAATAAACATTAGCCGAAAATGTGATCATATCCTGGACTTTTTAAATAGTTACAGCCAGCTGAATCTTATTTCCAGTGTAAGTATAAAAGTCAAAGTATAGCAGATAAATAATTGCTCTGTGCTCAAAGGTGCATTGGATTCCTAACATGATATAAGATGTGTAATTAATTTGAAATATGATTAAGATGTTTGTAGGGCCATAAAGCTAAGCATTTATGTCATAATACCATTTAATTTTGAAAAATTTACAGCTCAACAAGCATATTTAAAACAGCTATTTCTTCAGAAGTGATGTAGGGTGTTTTTTTTTAAGGTGCTATGCCAATATGTTAGAACTTTGTGGGGGCAGGAGCAACTTACTCAACTAAAATGTCTTAAATAATAAAACTTGCCATATTTTAGCAGTGACAAAAGTAATTATAATTATTTGGCTTTCTTTCACAGTCACTCCTAAGGGGTCAATTCCATTATAGTAGCAATCCTATGTCCTTAATATGTAGTTCTCTGACTTCTCCTACAGTATTCAATTTTTCTACCACCTTAGCAAATTATTCCTTGCGTTCTACTGCTGATGCTGTTAGTTTGGATAAACACAGAAATAACTCAGAAATATTCCATGCTTTTAGCCAAATTAATCTTTACAGTATCAACAAAACAGGCACAATTCTCATTTGCGAAAAAAGAAAGAAAGCTGTTCCTCGGAAAGATTATTTAAACAAATTGTCTGTGATGTGCATTGATAGATTCTACAGAAATCTAATGACCTAAAATGAAATGAGTAAGAATTAATTTTTTTCTCCTCTCTTTCCTTCTTTTCCTTTTTCTTTTTGATTTTGGGGAGTGGATAGGGTGGGTGGGAAGAAGAATTACACAATACTGCTTGAAATTTCTCCACAGCAAAATCCTCATTTGTAAGTGCCTTTAGAGTCCAAACACACCATAAATCCCACTGCAATAGCGGAGAAAGTTGCTCCAACCACTTCATTACATATTTCATTTCAATATTTTATTTTATTTTATCATTTTCATCCCAAGAACAATCCTGCTGCAGCCGCCATTTTTATCTATCTAATGTGGAAGGGGCATAAGGATTAACCTTTTCCTCCTTTTTTCTCGGTTCTGATTAAAATGTCCTTTAACTCCATTGGCATCAGTGAGGTTGGGGTGAAGACATTTCACTCCTTTGCAGGAGCTTTGCTTCTGCTACTCACAAAGAAAGGAAGAAAATGTATTTATAAGAGCTCAGCCTTTGGCTCCCATAAGCTCAAATATGTATCTTTAATCTAAAAGAAGACAACTTTGCTGGCTTCACAATACCTATGGTTGGCATGCTGAAGCCAGCATAATTACTTGTATATATATTCCTCCTCTTCTCACTTTGGGGCTGCAGAGATATGCTGATAATAACCTTTAACAAAGTTTCTATGTCTATCTATCTATCTATCTATCTATCTATCTATCTATCTATCTATCTATCTATCTATCTATCTATCTCTATCATGAATTGTCTATCATGAATTGTTTGGGAATTTTTCTTCTATTCATTAAGCTTAGATATAGGTATATTATAGATTTAGAAAAACTTGACACTGACTTTAAAATACATATCCCACCGAGATACAAAAACACTGCCATTCTGATGATGCTTCCTCTCCAAGTCCAATTCTTCCTCTGTTTTGCTTTTCACAAAGTCAAGCTTTACAGGTTTTCTTTAAAAAGACTGTGATATTGACTTTACAATATCAGAGCCCGTGCTGTGTTTTAACTACTCTGATCTTTGCTGGCAGATAAATACTGTACCTTATTTATGAATCTGTTGCTGTCTTCTAGGATTGGGAGGAGTCCTCTTTATTTCTCCAGCATAGATATTTATTTGTTCTTGAGCCTAGCTCAAGACATCAGATATCTATCACCTTAGCTTCTCTGCAATTAACGGTGAATTCACTAACATGCTAGGCAGCAGTCACTTTGTCTTATTAATAACAAGACTGAGATTTTTCTCTTTCCCTTTAAGTCGTCATTCTGATCCTGCTCATTTTTGTTTCCATTCCAAATAACAGGATGGGACAACACAAACAACAATGAGTCTAGGGATATGGGGAACATCTTACATTAATTATAGAATTAAAAATATAATATCATACCCTTTGACAGGAGTTTATGTAGTTATGTAGTTTAGAAGTCTGTGAATCAAGTGTGTTTGCCTGCAATGCCCAAAGTTGTAGACAAGCGTAGGTGACATCAAGTCTAAGGTTAGACAACATGGTAGCCATGGAAACACAGGAAAGACAATCAGATATGCTAATTCTATTTGGGGAGGTTAAAGCTACATTAACAGAATCTTGCAAGTCTGAAAGTACAAATCTCCCACTGTCTCCTGTATAGCCTGAGAAATTAGGGAGGGTCACCTCTGAGCTTCTTGCTCCACCGAATATCCAACTGCAGGCTATGTTGTCTCTTGTCTGACTATTCCCTAGGCAATATCTCTTTCCCCAGTCTCTCATGGTCTTTCCCACATATCATTAGATCGCTGTAGACACAGTTTTTTTAAGAACAAGAACAACAACGGAGTTGAAAGGGTCCTTGGAGGTCTTCTAGTCCAACCCCCTGCTCAGGCAGGAAACCCTATACCATTTCAGACAAATGGTTATCCAATCTCTCCTTAAAAACTTCCAGTATTGGAGCATTCACTACTTCTAATTCTTCTGTCAGGAAATTTCTTCTTAGTTCTAGGTTGCTTCTCTCCTTGATTAGTTTCTATCCATGGCTTCTTGTCCTGCCTTCAGGTGCTTTGGAGAATAGCTTGACTCCCTCTTCTTTGTGGCAACCTTGTGTACTTGGATCATTGAGAAAGAACACACCTAACTGAAAAGCCAAATGCATCGTATTGGGATCCTAAATAAAACTAGCTGGTGTTTAAGCAGCTTGTACCCAGGCTGAAAAGAGGCATAGCTGCCTTCATATTTTGTGCACTATATAAACCTCTGCTGAGATATTTTGCACGCCTTCCTCATAGAAAAATGAGGATGTTTGCTAATTTTTTAAAACTTCCATATGAACTTCCCTGACTCAACGTTAAGGGTATATGTGAGATTTTTATTCATCTGCTCCAATGCGTCTTCAGCCTGATGTGCACATGGTGAACTCAAAGTATTTTTAAAATTGTGCCTACCAAATACTCATTTAGCTAATACAGTGGTACGTTTCACTCCTTCTTTCTCCCAGAATATGCAAACTGGGGTTAACTGTAAATATAAAGATTCTACATTACATTTTTATTTTACACATCCCCCAAAACATAATTAATATGGCAGCTTTGCACAACTCTTTTAGCTATAATTAATGCCTTACAACAACGATAGTAGCAATCAGAACAATTTTGTGGCTTAGCACAATGTGTTGGGGTTGGATTTTAACTCTTCCATTGGACAATATGTGCTTTGTTACCTAAAATGCATTCTTGCTATGAAACGCTCTTAACCATATGTATTCTGGCTCTATAAGAGTTTAAATCGTTAGACTTATGGCCCAATGATGTTTGAAGGAACAATTCGAAATGTTTATACCTTCATCCAATCACATATTTATAGGGCATATTCGCATCCCTTGGAAGCATTTGAATATGCATACAGTTTCATATGCTATTTTTCTCCTCTTATAGTCACCAGAGTCAAACTGAAAATGAAATTGGAAAGTTTCCATTTGCTTCAGTGGGTGTTGGATCTGTTGATCTGGCAAATAATGAAATGTGTAGGATTGGTACTAAAATAGTACAAAAGTACTGTAGCTGAAGTATATATTTGGATATAAACATCTGAACATTTTCCACACAGAAAACAAAAACTATAAGTAATGTGTTTCTAAGGCATTCTTTTTCTATGTGCAAAGTGAACATTGATAGAATAATGCATTTTAGTTACCTTTTCATGTAACTGAAAAGCTACAGAAATATGCTAGAAGAAATTACTGGCATTCATTAATAATTAGACCAAATGTCAATGTGTAGAGAGATCGTACTCTTAAACTCTTAAGAAGGCATGCCAAATTTCACACTGAAAATGTACTGCCCTTTCCCCTCCCCCCCCCAAAGTTTAAAATGATCTCACAGTCTTTTTATGAAGTTAGAATAGTGCTTTGAGGCTTTAAAAATGAATTAATATTTTCTTTTTTATACATAAACTAGCAAAATCAAAAGTTAGTAAGATCCCCAAAGACCTGTAAACATTTCTATAAACTCCTTTTTCATGAGGTTTTTTGCGAGAGATTCAAGTGCTTTCCCAGAGTTTAATACTATAAATATTATGTAGATGAAATTGTCAAAACCCTTTGAGTATGTTTGTATATCCTAGTCTTCAAATATGAAAAATATTGACTAAGGCAGTATGTTATAAAGATATTGCAGAGGTAGAGAAATGTATTGGAATATGTTAATGCCACAAGTTGACTAGTATTGCAGTTTAATTTAAACAGAGGTGCTCCTAGTTAATAAAAAGGCAGATTAGGGAATAGAAACTCAAACAAAATTGGGTGGAGTTACAATCTCCATGGAGACTCGTGGGTCATATTGTCATGACAAACTTTATTGCGGTAGATTCAGCCCAATTTTCTGGGCATGCATGACACACTAAACCGTTCGCTGGATGATAACATAACATAGGTATGATAGGTTAATATGTGGCTGATTTGTTTGTGGTTCAGTTGTCATATAAACCCAGCTGTGATGACAGTTTGGCTGTGTTCACATGGCATGCTTAGCTACAGCTAACTTAATCTTACATAATAAGTTAAACCATAAATTGACCGCACAATCAAGTAGCTGGTAACATGGCTTGGTGCCTAGGTATCCTCCCTGATCTAGATTGGGATCTTGAGAGTTCCATCCCCCACAAGAGGGAGCAAAGGTTCATGTTTTTCATAATAGTTCCCTCCTCTTGAAATCCCTTATCCTTGGAAATATATATATGGTACCCCCTCTTCTCTTATTTGGGGAGGCTGTGAACACCAAGTTGTTTCCTAGGGCATTGATTCTTAGATGGTAGCTGTTAGATTCCTGGATAGTGGGAGAGGGTGTTTTATTGACTGTGGTTTTGTATTATTATTTTTAATGTATAGATTGACAGGAACCTGTTGGAATGTGCTTGATAAAGGGCTCAATGTAAACAAAGATGCTGAGCTTGTCAGGTGGAAAGCTGACAGGTTTAAGACCCAAACGTTGCTGACCGGGTGAGCTCCCGTTACTTGCCCCAGCTCCTGCCCACCTAGCAATTCAAAAGCATGCAAATGCAAGTAGATAAATAGGCACCACTTTGGTGGGAAGGTAACAGGGTTCTGTGCACATCAGCGTATAGTCATGCTGGCCATACTGCAGTGTCTTCAGACAACGTTGGCTCCCTTGGCTAAGAAACAGAGATGAGCACCACCCCTTAAATTGGACACAACTGGACAGGGAAAACCTTTACCTTTACAAGGCTGATGAGTCTGCTGGTCTACAAGGATGGTAAGTAAATAAATAGTTGTAGTTGTCTAGACCATGCCTCACTCTATAGTGCAAACATAGTAACAGTTCATAATGTAGGTAAGGCTAGTTAAAATATGGACAAATCCAAACCATACACTTTTTATAGGACTGTATAAAAAGTGGCAGTGGCAGTCATGAATCACTATGTATGGCTGCTATGTTTATTATGTACTATCATCTTTACAGAGAAGAAATTAAATGGCTAGCTGATGAGAGCTAAATAGTTTGAAATAGATCTATACTAGTCTGCCTTATTTTGTCGGTAAATATAAATTCAACACAAAAATAGTTTGTCGCGAAAACAACTGCCCGCAAAGGCTCCTGGATTGGGGCTGAAAGGCAAAAGTGGAAGCAGTATGTTCCGTCCCGTAATTGGGTAGACCAGGTTACCCTCATAGACCGGTCTCACCGGAAAAAAACCACTTAATGTCTCCCCTGGTATAGCCGACAAAGCAAGAAGAGCTCATGGCTTAGAAGTTAATATATCTACCTAATATGCAAGTAGCCCGGGTTCAAATCCGGGTTCAAATCCCAGAAGGGTATGGCTAACTGATGAGAGCTAAATAGCTTGAAATAGATCTATACTAGTCTTTGTCGGTAAATAAATTAGAGCTAACATAGACATCCTTGATACCAGTGAGATACACTGACCAGGCAGTGGTCAGTTCAAATCAGACGATTATATGGTTTATTTTTCTGGAAACAATCTCATCAGATGAAAAGGAGTTGCATTCTGCATCAGTAAGCAAGTGGCTAAATATGTTAAGAATGACAGAGCATACATTAACCGCATAATATCTATCCAAATTTGACCAAGCCACTCAACATCACCATACTACAAACGGTAGATTCAAACCTTTATGAAATTGTACTTTTTTAAAATAATGAGCTTCAATGTGCTCTCGAGCAAATATCAAAAAAGAATTTTAAAAATATATTTTGGGTGACTTCAATGCGAAGGTAAGCCAAGGAAAAGTTGCAAGAATAGTAGGCAAGTTTTGGGCTAGGAGATGAACAGAATGAAGTTGGTGACCGCGTAATGCAATTTCACCTGGGAAATCATCTCAGCATAATGAACATGTGGTTTATACCACACAAGTGCCCTTTATATACATGGACAGCACCAAATGGACAACATCGAAATCAGGTAGACTTCATATTGTGCTAATAACACTGGAAAGGTTCCATTGCATTTGTTAAGACACTTTCTGGTGCTGATTGTAGCTCAGACCATTGGTAGCTAAACTGAAGCTCAAACTGTGCAAAGTGAAAAAGATACAGGTAGTCCTCAACTTACAACAGCTCATTTAATGACCATTCAAGGTTACAATGGCATTGAAAAATGCTGTTTTTCACATTTACAAAGATCTGGTTTTATGCCATTAGTAAAGAAAGGTGATGCCAGAGACTGCTCCAACTATTGTATGATTGCTTTGATTTCTCATGCAAGCAAGAGTCTGTTAAAAGTCATTAAACAGAGGCTATAGAATGTCATTGATCAAGAGTTACCTGATGTACAAGCTGGCTTTAGAAAGGGGCATGGCACTCAAGATGACATTGCCAATATTAAATGGATTATGGAAAGTCAAAATTCAATATCAAAAGGATCTTTATATGTGTTGTATGGATTACGGAAAAGCTTTTGACTGTATAGAACTCAATAAGTTATGGTTGGCTTTGTATGATCTTGGTGTCCCAATCCACCTGATTAGACTTATCAGATCACTGTACACTGATCAGGAGCAATAGTGAGAACACTTTATGGTGACACAGATTGGTTCAGAATCAATAAGAGAATTAGGGATGTATTTAATTAAACACCTTTTTTTGTTCAATATGTATACTGAAGTCATCATGCAGAAATTAGATCTGGAACTGCCTGATGTGGGAGTGAAGATTGGTGGAAGAACCATAAATAATTTGAGGTATGTAGATGATACAATATTATTGATTGAAAATAAGGAAGATCTGGAAAAAATGATCTAGAAAATCAAGGAGGAAAGTGAAAAAGTAGGATTGAATCTTAACATCGGGAAATAATAATGACAACAGTAGAGAAATTGAATTAGTTCGAGAATTTATCTTCTTTGGATCTAAAATTGTTCATGATGGCAGTTCTGCTCCTGAAATCAAACACAGGATAACCTTAGGCTGCACTGCAGTGGTTAACATGAATAAGATCTGGAAAAGCAGAGATATTAATATAATTTCAAAAACCAGGCTAGTTAGAGCAATAGTGTTCCCTATAATGATATATGGGTATGAGAGTTGGACATTGAGAATGGCTGATAGAATAAGAATTGATACCTTTGAACTGTGGTGCTGGCCTAAATTATTGTGTATACCATGGACAGCATGGTAGTAACTAAGAGAGAGGTGTTAAATCATATAAAACCAGACACATCACTAGAAGCTAAAATCATAAGACTACATCTGATTTACTTTGGCCACGTCAAGTGTGCAAATTCATTGGAGAAGGCAACAATGCTAGGAATGGTTAATGGAACAAGAATAAGGGGAAAGCACAGAACACACTGGCTTGATAATATCAAATCTGATACAAAGTTGAATATTCAATGATTGAAAGAAGCTGTGTTTGATAGAGTAATATGGAGAGCACTTGCCTATAAAGTTATAAAGAGCTGGACATACTTCAATGGTTAAAACAGCAACAATTTACCTTAAATAAATAAAGTGTGCATATATATGATTGCTTCAAATGGCAGCCTGGATATTTATATGCTTAAAGGAAAGTCTTACCAAGTCTTGAAAGGTAATCTCTGCTAAATTTGGATAGAATGCAATTGATTGGATTCCCACATTGTTCTACACCAGTGTTTCCTACATTTTTTTCCTCTCAGGACATCTTTTAAAAATTATGGAGGACCCCAAAAGAACATTTGTTTCTATGGGTTGTATTTATCAATGTATACCAGATTAAAATTTTAAATTGATGCAGCTTCTCATGATTATTTAATCAGATTTTAATATTGTATTGTTTTTCAGGGTAGTTTTGCAGACTAGTAAGAGGGTCTTCAGGGGTCTCCGGAGCCCTCAGAATACAGTTTGAGATACGGTGCTTTTTACAGTTTGAGATATGGTGCTTTTTACAATAAGCCACATGTTAGGATCACATCATACAAAACTAAAGCACTTGTTTTCTTACTTGTTTTTCCAAAGGAAAACAAATTCCTGTCCTCAAAACGTTATAAACTAAACAAAAAAGGAGGGAGAAGGTGACATATCATAAATATTCATGTAAATAATGCTAATCATTTAAGAATTCTTCAAAATTTAGATTGTCCCAAGGATCAGAAAGCAATCAAATTTCACAATTAAGAGGCAAAAGCAACATTTCAACTTCTGGTTTAAAAATACTGTTTGGAATACAACATTTCCTTTATCTGTACCTCTGTTCTGTAAATATGTATTTCATTTATCATTTATTTGATGTGTTATATAACTGAATGAATATACTGTAGATTGATCATAACCGGAAACTCTGTACAACAACATCATATAGATAAATTAAGTTGAGTTAATTACTAAGATTGCAAATTTGCTATTTGTTGGTTAGTATTTGTTGCTTTTGTATCAGTAGAAATAGTGAAAGGCTCTTGATGTACTCAGGTAATAGTTAATAATCATATATTATTCAAAATTCCATTAAGGGCTTTATTTCAGATAGCCATGTTTATACTAAAATACACATGCATTCCTGTTTTAGTCATTAATTCCTTTACTGTTTAATACAAATTGTCCACAGCAAGGAGTCTTACAGGACACTCATATGCATGTCTGCTCAAAAATAAATGTTGTTTGATTGCAAATCTAGTTTAATTCTGTTTAAGTTTATTTTTCCTGTCAAAGGTTACCCTTGCCTAGATTATGAAAGCTTTCAAATAACCTTATCACAAGCTTCACTGCCAGTGGAACTACCAAACCTTTTGCTGTTTTGTTTTTCTTTTCTGCAATTAGCTTAGGGATAGATAGTTTTCTAATTGATCTCTGTAGCATTCCATTCTCTGTGCAGGAAACTAAGTTCAACAGCGGGGAAAGCTCTTCGCTCCGTAATCCCTTCAGGGCTAAGTCCACATCAGTACTCAGGAGTGAGTGAACAACGAAAGACACATTTAATTATAATGCCAAACAATATTAATTTCAAAATATATTAAAATGACTACAACTCATCCATCTATACAAAGATGGATAATAAGGCTCAGTTGTTCCTTTCTTTATGGACTTAACCACTTACAGCATAATTTTGGCATGCCAGAAACAATTACGTTGTTAGCTTAGTGGAACAAAACAACCAAAAACTTTCTGAATAATTCTTCAATGCATTCAAATACATGACAATTTGCACTTTTTAGAAATATTCCTCTCTCGGTATACTGCTTTATAAAAACCAATGATGAGGCTAAATAATTTGTTTTACTATGCATATACACAAATGCACTAAATGAGAGAAACTGCTGAGGTAACCTGCATTAATCTTACACCAGTCTAGCCACTCTGCGTTTCTGATAAAGTCAGATGCTGCTCATAAAAGTGTATTACTTTTGATAGGATGTGTTAGTGAGATGCCATCAGCCCTCTTTTTATTTTTCTACATTATGGAGTTGGGGAAGAGATTACAGATTAACAGAGTTGAAATGGACCTTGTAGGTCATCTAGTCC
>JAOYMU010000192.1:59767125-59779085 GCA_025802295.1 Psammodynastes pulverulentus
CGCTTAGAGAGGGCTGTAAAAAGCACTGATAAGCGGTATATAAATCTAAAGTGCTATTGCTATTGCTATTGCTAAATCAGGCTATGCTGAAGCTGATCAGGCTGTTTGCTGTTTGCTGCAAGGAGACAAATTGCTGGGAGGCAGAGGCCGAACCGTGGGGGCCAGCTGGTAGGCAGGCTTTGGCAACATTCGCTCTATAAGACACACAGATATTCCCACCCACTTTTTTGGGGAGGGGGGAATGCATCATATAGTGCGAAAAATACAGAACTTTACAACCTAATAGAGACAGATTCCAAATAGCAGTGAAGATCAAAGATTTTTGGTGAATGCCTTCTTTTTGATATTAAGAGGAAAAAACAGGTAAAGGATTTCAATTTGAAAGCAAAGAAAAATCATGATCTGTGAATGTTTCAAATGGACAAAGGAGAATAATAGTAATTTTACAAAGTAGGAGATATATTTTTCTGATGAATATGCCTTTGAAAACACTAAAATTAATTAAATTAACAGATTTATCATTGTGGGAATATTGATTGTTTATTTTTAACGACAGTAGTAATTGATAGATTTTTACAAACCAGAAAGATAATATGAGCTAATAAATATGTAGTATAACTATAGAGAGATAATCAAGAGTAAAGTGTTAAAAAACAGAGAGAAGCAAAAGAAAAAAAGGTAAGGAGCAGCTTGCTTTTACTTTCATCATAGTAGCTGACATACTTTCGCTTATTCACCATGGCAACCACAATGAAAGGTGCCAAGTTGGAAAAAGGATGCAGTGGTTCCCTAGAACAACTTACAGGTAAGAGGCAGCAGAGATCAGAACAGAATAACAGAGTTGGAAGGGACCTTGGAGGTCTTCTAGTCCAATCTCCTGCTCAAGCAGGAAACCCTATACCAGGGGTTCCCAACCCTTGGTCCATGGACCGGCACCGGGCTGCAGCATGCCAGAAACTGGGCCATGCAAACAAGTGAAGCCCCATCTGCATGTGCAGGCAGCACGCGAAACCCCTCCAGTCTACGGAAAAACCAAGGAATCACTGCCTGGCCAAAGGAGCTGGCCTGGAAATAGCAAAGGACTGGGCCACAATGCCTCTGGCAGCCGAAACACTGCATCCGCCATGCCCTGTTTTGGCTGGCAAAGTGTTGCAGGAGGCTGTCCAGGCTGAAAACGGGGCACAGTGGGAGCTTGTGTGGGCCCTGGGCTCCATTTTTCCCAGCAAAGTGCTGCAGGAGGCCATCCAGGCCAAAACCGGGGCAAAGGAGAGCACGTACAGCCCCCCCTGTGCCCCATTTTGGCTGGCAGGTGCTGCAGGAGGCATTCATCCCATCTCCCTCCCCCTGGGCGGCCCGCGGTGGAGAACTACAATGCCGATTCGGCCCTCAAAGAAATCCAGTTTGACACCCCTGACATAAAACAACCAAAAACAGAAAGAAAAACACAACAATACTACAAGATTTGAAAGAAAATAAAGGATGTTTCAGGTAGTCTTAACTTGCAACCATTTATTTAGTGACTGTTCAACGTTACAACAAAAATGGAGCTCGGGAGCCCGTTTTCACTATCAGCGCTCAAGCCATCACAGGCGCCCCCAACACGAGTGATGTCGAGCTGGCCACACCTACCCTGGCCACACCCACCCTGTCCCCCTGAAGTCAAACACAACCCTGATGAGGCCCTCAATGAAATCGAGTTTGACACCCCTGGGCTAGAAGAAGGAAGTGTCTCTGCAATTACTATCCCTTTCCCAGAGCCAGTGGCTTTAATGGCTCTTCATTTCAAATGCAATTCAGACTGACCTTTGGATAAAAGTACCCTCCATTAAGCAACCCATGTTTTGCTAGTCTCCTGGGTGTTGACTTGAGACTGGCTTCTTGGTGTTTATAGGGGGAGGGGGGAATCCATTTCAGTTGGCCCATCACATTCTATATTCCCATTACACTTTGTTATTTGACGTAAATTCATATGGATAACAACTTATAGCCTGACAGTTATAATCCTGTATTTGCGACAGTCTTTTTTTGTTGCTATAGAAATGAACATAATGTCAGAAAAACTAGCATTTTTTACAACTCAGGTTTGATTTGAAAAACCTGCTACCATAAAGGGCCATTTAAAACTCGAATATCAGCAACCAAAGCTAGAACCTACATATAATAGAAGGAAATGAAATATCAAGTATTGTTAGGGAATTTGTGGTTGAAGCACTTAATCAAAAATATCAAACACCTGACTCTCCAAAGATTCTTGAACTACGACTTCCGGCATCCCTCATTACCGGCTATGCTGATTGGAGACTGCTGGGAATTTTACCTCACAATAATTGGAGGGATCCAGATTCTGTGGCATTGAATTAAAGGTTCTGTTTACAGCCTTCAGAAATTTGATCCTACTCGTTGCAGCTAATATGGCTAAATCATAATTTCTACATTTAGGCTTCCCACTTATTTTGATTATAATGATGATTATGTGCTACTAGATTGGTGTCAGCTTTAGAGTTGCTCAAAACATTGCCAGAACACAAAACAGACTGGCACCTATGCCATATCGCAGAATAGCTCTTTCGTTCTGATACTTTGGTTGGTTTCTCGCAGATTTTATTGGGAGATAATTTCAACAATTTAGTCCATCATAGCTTTAAAAAAAAAAGCCAAAGCAGAAATGCTTTCATCCATGTGCAGAAAATCATTGTTAAATTATATATTTGGAGTGGTGAGAAACAAGAAGAAATGGGGCATGAAATACATGTATTCCTTGACTTATAAAAGTTCATTTAGTGACTGTTCAAAGTTACAACGGCACTGAAAAAGTGACATGACTGTTTTTTATACTTAAAACCATTGCAGCATCCCCATGGTCATGCCATCAAAATTCAGGTGCTTGGCAACTGAGACGAATAGAATAGAATAATAATTTAGAATAGAATAGAATAGAATAGAATAGAATAGAATAGAATAGAATAGAATAGAATAGAATAGAACAATAGAGTTGGAAGGGACCTTGGAGGTCTTCTAGTCCAACCCCCTGCTGAGGCAGGAAACCCTACACCACTTCAGACAAATGGTTATCCATCATCTTCTTAAAAACTTCCCAGTGTTGGAGCATTCACAACTTCTGGAGGCAAGTTGTTCCACTAATTAATTGTGCTAACTGTCAGGAAATTTCTCCTTAGTTCTAGGTTACTTCTCTCCTTGATTAGTTTCCATCCATTGTTTCTTATTCTGCCCTCAGGTGCTTTGGAGAATAGTTTGACTCCCTCTTATATTCCTATGCATCTGTTTGCACCTTAAATGAACAAAGAAAGCAATGCAACTTTATGCAATTCATTTTTACCTTTTAAAATCATTCGTTTGTACTTCTTTTTGACCAGTTTCTGAATTCAGTTTAACTCAATCTGGTAATGCAAGGTTACTTAGTGTAGGATTAATAATGTTTGTTGGCTTCTTTATTAGTCCTTTATTGTTTCTAGTAATTTATACTGGCTTTGGATGGATGGCTTTACAGTGCAAATGAGAACAGCCACCCCTTCTTCAATCCAACCTGATCTCTAAAGGTTTCAGAAAGAAGCTGGTTGGAATGCTTGTTCCACATCTGCTGGTAGCAGCTATGGCCACTTCTGAACAAGGGCATCAACCCACAGTTATGAACAATTAGGACAATTAGGACAATAGGTAGTAATTCTCATTGTCATCTCTCCTTCGTAGGAAAAATCTCGGCAGTTCATTCCTTTCTCACCGGGGATTGATTTGAGTCAAAAGTATGAAAACACCAAGGAGAAAACAATCCAGTGTGACTGCTTTTTTTTACAATTAATTTTAATTGCCTCATGTAAACTGAAGCAAAGCTCCGAGGAAGAATCATTGTAGAGATGGTTGGACCGTTTGCAAGCACACCAACATTTGAGAAGGAAGTGCTGATTGGGACTGCCGCCAAAGCAGCAACTGTAAAAGAGGCCTTTGCAACTGATTTGCTGCAAAAACGTTGATGCAATAAGATGATTTGATAGGTGTGTAATCTATGAACCAGTTACTGCTCTCTCAAGTTTTGTTACTACGAATGCCTTAAAAGCCTGCTCCCAGATTCTGTGCCTGTGACTCAGAGCTTAGTTTTGTTCAGCGATAATGATATTTAATCTTGTCTCTTTTAGTTTTGGGAGACATAAGAAGTATTTGTTTGCATAAACGGGAAGAACTTGCTGGGCAAACTAGTAATACATTGTTCTTGACTTAGCAATTATTTATGTAGTTTGATCCAGAACTGCAGCTCCAGGCTCTGGAGTTGCTGTGTTGAAAACAGAATTACGGGTTTGTCTTTTTGACAGCTGCCTTGATTTAGATTCTGTAGGTGTTTCGGGCAGGCCCAAAGAGTTACTACCTAAAACAAAGCAGTAAATACAGTTCTCTGCCCAGTCAAGCCAAGATGCAAAGGAAAAAAAACATAGGCTTTTTACAGGGAAAAAAAAAATCACAAATAATAAAATGCCTATTTTTATTTTTTTGGGCCTTCCTTTTCATGAAATCTCAAAAGTCTTCCCGGCAAAGAGTACATCATTTTCTACTTAAGGCTGAGGTCAGACCCAACATACGGGATGCCTATTTTCTTGTGCTTAGGGAGCAACTCCTGGAACTAAGTGCACATTTTTAATTGTTTAACCCTGGACCTCTTTCCTAATGAACGAGCTGCTTTGGAAACTTGAACTTTCCCTAATCAAAGCAAATAATGATGAAATGTGCATCGTGTTTGAAACTTCATCTAGATAGTGAACCAGTTTCATAAGATGGCCAGGAGGGAAACAGAGGTGAAACTGCTTTGTTCCTACACAAAACATGTCAGGCTTTTCTCAGAGCTGTGGTAAGATGACATGAGATAGAGAACTGAGAAGACTTAGTTTTATATTATTATTATGGCTGGTCACACAGTCAGCCTGATATTTAGATTGGATCTGACATTTTTGTCCACCTATCAAGTCCTTCCCTCAGACCTGGAATAGTAGATGTTGTTTAATGGTGTTAAGGGTAGCATTGCAAAATGTAAGTTGTTCAATTGCCTTTTGCAATTGGCTGATATTATTATAAATTTTTATTCATTAAACATGAAATTCAGTCAACTGAACATTTAAAAATGTAGCACAAATATCATTGACTGGCTCTGATGGTTCATATGGGTTGCTGCCTACATCCTAGGTATCAACCAAGTATTTTCTTAAAATTTGTGTTGTTCCAAGCAAGTAGTGCAGTCTTTTGCAGTTCCACTGGCATTAAAATAGAAAGCTGCAACTTCTTGATGTATTTTGCAAACTTCTTGGACATGGTACCAAGTGCCCTGATGACAATGGGGTATAATTGTTATATATTTCATCCATAATTGCATAGTTTCAATGTCCAGGTTGCAATATTTCGTGATTTTTTTTCCAGTTCTTTTTCTTCGACTAGCATCTCCTGGTACAGCGATATCAATAAATTGTACGTTTCAGGTTTTGACAACTGTGATGTGTTGTGTTCCAAATGACGATCTGTCTGTATTTAAAAGTCCCATATCTTCACCTTCTTATTTTCGACTACTTTTTCCACTTTATGTTCCCATGACTTTTTGGATACAGGTAAGTTGTATTTTTTACATAATGACCAGTGGATTAATTTAGCAACTTGGTCCTGTCTAGCTTTGTAATCAGTTTGTGCGATTTTGCTGTACTCACATATCAAATGTGAAACAGTTTCGATTTTGTCGTTGCAAAGTCGGCAGTTTGGATTGTCAATGGAGCTTTGTATCTTCGCTTTCATGGCATTCGTTTGTAGTGCTTGTTCTTGAGCAGCAAATATTAAACCTTCCTTTCTTTCTTGATCTTAAGCCATGCCCATGTCAAGTTGTCATCACATTTTCCTTCAAAGTTTTTCAAGTGCTGTCCATGCAAAGCTTTGGTTTTCCATCTATTTAATAAGTCATCCAGCTGTTTTTCCTTATATTCTGCTTTTGTTTCTGTTTTAATAATGTTCTCCATTTTCACAGCCTGCAGCAATTTTTCTGTACTTTAGTTCACATAGTCATTCGAACTTCATTTCTCTTCTTCTACAGTTTGATGGAGTTGCAATAGCCCTCTGCCACTTATATTTCTTGTAGGTATAGCCTGTCAACATCATTTCGTGGGTGTAAAGCATGGTACATATTTATGTGTTTTCTGCTCCAGGTTTTCCAGTTCAGCCATAGTCCCATTGATGATTCCAGCTGGGTAGCATATCACTTGAACTGCCCATGTATTAATGGCTTTAATTATGTTTCCAGCATTCAGTTTTGATTTTAGTATTTTGCAGACCCTCCTGATGTATTCCTTTTGCATTGACTTTTTGACTCTTGCATTCAAGATGTTATCTCTTCCAATATGCCTAGGTATTTGTAACCTTCATCCTTTGCTAATACTTTCACGATACTTCCATTTCCCAATTCTATTCCTTCTATTTTTTCCATTTTTCCTCACAGCATGGATAATATAGCACATTTTCCAAGTCCAAAGTTCATTCTGAAGGCATTGCTCAACAATTGAACTGAGTTGAGTATTGATTCAAGTTCAGCAGGGCTTTTCGCATGCATTATTATTATAATAAACTTTTATTCATTAAACATGAAACTCAGTCAACTGAACATTTAAAACTGTATCACAAATATCATTGACTGACTCTGACGGTTGATATGGGTTGCTGCCAGCATCCTAGGTATCAACCAAGTATCTTCTTAAAAAGTATGGTGTTCTGAGTAGCGCAGTCTTTTGCAGCTGCAACTTCTTGATGTATTTTGCAAAATTCTTGGACATAGTACAATTAGTATCACTGTTACATGTTTCATCCATATTTATTACGGATGATGAAATGTCTTTGATCCATTTCAGTTACGTCACTTTCCGGATGTTTTTCTTTCACAGTTTCATCATTCTTTTTGGAAATCCCCTGGCTGTTAGTTCTGCCTGGTAGTAACATTTAATGATTTCTCAATTTTCTTCAGTTGTCCAAGATGATGATGAAAATGATGGTGATGGTGATGGTGATGGTGATGGTGATGGTGATGGTGATGGTGATGATGATGATGATGATGATGATAATTTCCTCCCCTCCCCCCCCAATTCCTGATCCTGCCTTTCTGCCACCAAACAGGCAGTTAGGCTGCTGTGGCTGAGCCTGGAGAGCTATCTGGTGCAGTTCCTACAGTTATGGGATTACCATCTTTGGATCAGTAGTGATTTAGCCACTGTGAACCAACCTAGGCACCTATCATCACTAATGATGAGAAGAAATCAACAAAGTTTCACACCAGATCAGTCGTCGCCTGGGTTAACAAAGGCCGTGTCAGATGCTATGGCTCTTGGACATCAGTCGAAAAAGGGTTTACAGGGCTAGGGAACCAGGGTGTGCAACTGCAAAGCGACCGGAAACAAAAGCGCAAAACTTGGACAACTGAAAAAAATCGAGAAATCATCAAATATTGCTACCAGGCAGAACCAAGAGCCAGGGGATTTCAGAAAAGAATGATGCAACTGTGAAAGGAAAAACACTTGGAAAGCGACGTAACTGAACAAAGATTAATGGATCAAAGATATTTCATCATCTGTAATAAAGTTTTCACAGATGTGGAAATGCAACATCTAGAAATATTGGCTAAAAAGAAAACAAGATGTAATGATGAATAAGCTGAAGAAACTGCTCCAACACCTGAACAAACTGACCAACCAGTGGAAGAAACCAACATACAGGATGAAGATCCTCCTGTGCAACAACTCGAAAGTGTAGAGCTAAGTGATCTAGCAAAAATGCTGAAAGAAAAGATTGAAACTACATCAAAGAAAACATAGAAAGAAAAAGACTACCTATCATTCATGAAGTGTGTAGCAAACAAATGAAAGATCTGTTAACTGTCATGAACAACATTTTAACTTCCATACCATCCAGCACACTATATGAAACCAACCAACTAATGTATACCACAACCATCAGTATAACTGCAGAACTGGGTTATAAAATGCCAAAAAAGAAACCCACTGGAACACCAAAGTGGAAAATTCAACTTGAAAATAAAATAAAAAAACTACAAAGGGATGTCAGCAATTTAAAGTACTTGAAAGAAGGAAAACTAAAGAACAAAAAGCTGAAAAATAGTTTACAAAAAAATACAACCTAGAGGAAAAAACAATAACGGAAATCATGGAAGAATTAAAACAATGTGTAGTAGCAACAGCAAAGAAAATTGAAAGATATGAAGGACAAATAAAAACAATATTGTGAAAATGTCCAGTTCAGAAAAAACCAACACCTCTTCTACCAGTCCCTTGATGAAAATAGAGTCCAAACTAATGTTCACCCATGTAAAGAAAAAACTTTGAACTTTTGGAAAGAACTATGGGAAAACCCAGTGGAATATAGCAAAACTGCCTCCTGGATCAAAGATATTCAACAACAAACAACACGAAATAAAATGAAAAATATTGTAATAACAACTGACATGGTTGCAAAACAAGCAAAGAGGTCAAGAACTGGAATGCACCTGGCCTGGACGAACTGCATGGATACTGGCTAAAACACTTGACCAGCCTCTATTATCACATGGCCACTCAATTTGATGAAATGCTTCAAAACACAAGAAGCGAAGAATGGTTAACAGCTGGCTGAGCATATTTGATAATGAAATATCCAGAAAAGGGCATTAAACCAAGCAACTATTGCCCAATTACTTGTCTGTCAACAACATTCAAACTTTTTACAAAAATACTGGCACATTCAATATTCAATGTTCTGATAGAAAATAGCTTGTATCCAGTAGAACAAAAAGGAAATTATAAAAATATCAAGAGGAACAAAAGATCAGCTGCTCATTGGCAAAATGGTACTAAAAAATGCAAGATGAAGAAAAACAAATTTGAATATGGCATGGATCGATTACAAGAAGGCATTTGACTCACTACCCCACAGCTGGATTAACACCTGTCTGGAAAACTTTGGAATCAGCAAAAATATCTGTACATTTTTGAAAGCAAACCTGCAAAAATGGAAAACAATTCTAACAGCAAATGGGGAGAACATTGTTAAAGTCAACATCAGAAGAGGGATCTTCCAAGGGGACTCATTTTTGCCACTACTGTTCAACATCGCATTAATTCTGCTGACAATAATTCTACGAAACACAAAACTGGGATATCAAATCTCAAGCCAACATGGCAAGATAAACCATCTACTATACATGGATGACTTAAAACTGTATGCGAAAAGTCACACAGAAATTAAATTAATACTCAACACAGTCCAAATGTTCAGCAGTGACATCAGAATGAACTTTGGACTAAGGGGCAAATAATTTAATTTAATTTAATTTAATTTGGACTTATAGCCCGCCCCATCTCCACGAAGGGACTCGGGGCGGGTAACAAACAGATAAAAGCGCATGAACAAACGTTAAAATACAATAAATACACTATAAAATCACCTTAAAAATTAAAACAAAAAGTTAAGCTCAAGGGGCTGTATTTTTAAATCAATATATATAGGACTGCTTATATCATTTGTCCTGGACTCTTATATATTATTACATTTAAACTTTACTGCCACTTTTGGTATATTTAATACATTTAATACTTACTTTTTAGTAGACGTAATAGGAATAGACTGATGGATTACCAGGATAGCACCATGCCGTCTGCACTAACCTCATGGGGAAACTACAAATACATTGAAATATATTCAATCACACTTAACCTAAATTATGACAGGCTACATCACAGTCTAGGAATTCTACCAGACTCATGTCCCCAAGTTTCATAGGACACATTAATGGAAAAAGACTATTTTTCTGATAGCCTCACCCTTCTGCGTCTTTATTTGCTCTTCAACTGCATCTAGACCAATGGTTCTTAAATTGGTTATCCCAATTATGGTTTACCTGATATCTGATAATATTATTGTGCTCAGCCTGCCAAAACCTCAGACTTTGTTGCTTTATACTACTGCATCTCAGCAGCAGTGTCCCAAACTTGATTCTTAACTCACAAACAAACAGTTGCAAATTGCTCCATTACCGCCAGGATATGCCCAAATTACCCCCTTTGTAAGAACCACTGATTTAGACGCTCCCAAATTTTTGACATCTAAGCAAGTTCATGCATCATCTCCATAATATTGAGACCAAATTCCATACTATGTGAGATCCTTACTGATTGTTCTATGCAGATGTTTTAAAAGGTATGAGACAAATATAAAACATAAGACATTCACAGAAGAATTTTTTTTTTCTCTCTTCAGTCCCATTCCTGCATATTTATTTTTCAAAAGATTGAGAGGCTACCTCAAAAAGAATGCCATGGTCAATAGCAAGAAAACCTCTTGAGATATTTAGGAAAATTATAGAATTATCTTATTTCTGTAAATTGTTTCCCAGGCAACTTGTAGATGCACAAGACTACAGAGCAGATAAAGTGCAGATTGAAATTCTCTACTTCAAAGTCTTAACAGTTCATTCTTTCAAAATAGAAAAAGATATATTTCACTTTCCATCAAATTAAAAATACAGCCTTTATTTTCTATTAGATGTCTTAAGTATTTACAGCCCAAGTCTTGTCTCTAACTATTATCATACTATCTTTGACATGAAGATGTTCTGTTTGCAGAATAAATATAAAAATGTAACGCTAAAACTATTCTTTCTTATAATAAATGATAGAAGTAAGATAGCAAAATAATGCCAAGTGGCCTCACCTAGCTGACCTTGGCTGACCTTGATAAAAGCTAAGCAGGATCAGCTCTGCTTAATACTTGTATATGGGATCGTTTAGGAATATTAGAGCTTTTGGATAGACTGGGAGGTAGAGGAGTGTTACTGGAGACAGTAGCAAACCACTTCAACCACATGTGAGGAAGCCTGCATGGTACAATAACCAGAAGTCAAGCTTGACTAAAAATGAGTTTACCTTTTCATTTTGGATAATTGAAGATTTAATTTCCTGTTCTAAAAACAATTTTATTAAAGATAATAATTGCAATAGTAAAAACTAATACAACCTAAAAGAAAGAGTAGAAAAAAATAATAAGTACAGTACAAAGGAAAAGAAAAATAAGGCGAAGGAAGGAAGGATATAGTAAAGAAAAAAGAAACCTTCATCACAACAAATATAAACAATTTTAGCAACATTTAATCTCTTAATTTACAACCAATGATCTTTTTATCACATGTCCTATCTTTTATCTGTAAACAAATCCATAAAGCATTGTCACTTCAATCATGGATTCTGGCAATTCTTAATGGACTTGAATAAAAGTCCACTAAGGATTGCCAGAAAACAACATATCCATTTTAGCCTTGATCAAATAAACTTTATATTCCTTCCCTTTACTTTCAACAATCTTAATCTACATCCATTAAAGTAATATCATAGAACTTAATTTCATTTCTTTTTTTACCTCTTCTCACAGGATTTATCTAAGTTTTAACTAACTTATTTTGTAAATCCAATAGAAGAGAATTATCCATTCTCTTGGTTTATTATTTGTAGATGCTTTTTTTTATTTTTAAAGCATCAATCAATTTTTATGTCCAATGAAACATCTTTTTCCATGTCATTCTTGTCGCCGGTTATTTATAGATCCACTTTCAGGGTCAACTCTGTCTTTTCAGATAAAACTTGCTGCTCTTTTGCTATTTCTTCCCTAGGGTCTTGTTATTAACATTGTTGATGTTAACTTCTGATTCCATTTTTCAAAAGTATCTTGCAGTATTTCCAATGTCATAATATTTTATATCACTCCATATATGTTAATGAGGTTTATATATTCTAATTAAAATCTTTAGTTCCCTCTAATGTTAAGCTTTTAAAATTGTTTCTGTCTTTTATATCTTAGAAAAAATTCAAAACAAGTTGGTTTTTCCTTGGATACCAGATTCCCAGCTTTGTAAAAAGCAAGTTTGCCCCATATTTTCTGCATGCAAC
>JAOYMU010000192.1:59879326-59891064 GCA_025802295.1 Psammodynastes pulverulentus
GGACAGTAGATTACACAAGCCATTTAATGGGCTCCATCCCGCTCTTGGTTCCCCAGGCCCATTGGCAGAACCAGGACTTCAGTGCCTCCCAGAAGAGTATTGGAGAGGGAGCCACCACGGAGAAGGCCCTTCCTCTGGGTCCCACCAGATGTATCTCCCTCGAGGATGGGACCCATAACATCCCCCACTCTAATGGGTCTGGTAGATGTGACTGGCAAGAGACGGTCCCTCAGATAACCTGGTCCTAAGCCGTATACACCCTGTTTGCTATCTTGGTGCTTTCGGTATTATGAACTGCTAATTTGTGGGTAGTGTGCAAACCCAGCCAGCAAAATTGATCTGAATAGAACTGAATGTTAAATTATCATCTTTAATACGTGGGACCCTCAAATGGGACACGTTTTCACATACTGGGTTAAGCTAGTCCGTGGTTTTCTCTTAGCTGTACAGGCCTATTAATCTTTCCTTCTAAGTTCCCCGCAATTCCTTCTCATGGATCATCTTCAAACTAACAGGAGGTAGTTGGAATCAGAATCAGATTCATGAATGTCTGCACATTAAAAATAGTGGAGGTTCAGTCACACCATCGCAGACACTGTTGTGACTTTTTTATTATACTTTGTTAGATATCCCTAGTTAAAATGATCAAAGATAAAAAGCAACGACTGAACAGAAAGTCACAATGACGGTAGATGTTAGTAGAGATTTGCTACATGTCTGGCATGTGCTATCTAAGACTCCTATTTTCTCTACAACGATCCTGTGAGGTGGATTGGTCTGAGAGAGAGAGAGCAACTAGCCCAAAGTCACCTAGCTGGCTTTCATGCCTAAAGCAAGCTAGAACACAGTATCTTAACAACTACACAAAACTGGTTCTTGGTCAATTTAGACATGCCTAAAACCTACACTGCAAGGGTAAAATCTACCACTTAAGAAAGAGGCCATTGGTTGCATGCCATGTCAACCTCTGGGCCAAAGTAGGGGACTTTTTTTCAAACACCATGGAGGCTGGTATGTAAATGGAAGGAAAATAATTTAGGTCTTAAATTATTAGGTCTATGGAGATTCTTACTCGTCCAGGTTATGGTTGTCCCGAAGGTGCTTTTTTTTCAAAAAGCAATTGGACTCTTTTTCCTTGAAGACGTTTTGCTTCTCACCCAAGAAGCTTCTTCAGTTGCCTTTTGAAAAAGGGCCTTTGGGGCAACCATAATTGCTGGTAGGTATAACTACATCTTGGGCATACTCTTGAAAAAAGCTACATTGTTCAGGAATGGTGGTGGTTTTTTTCTTCTTCTAGCCCTTCATCTTGGAGGCTCATGAATCAATAGTTTTAAATTGGGATGTATGACTGATGACTTTGGTGCCAGATGGGTTTTTGTTACTTTGATGCCATCAGTGATTAAAGCTACTGATAAGCTTTCATGATAATATGCACTACAACTATTTCTATATATTCCCTGTATTTCTGAGTTGACAGAAGAGGAGACACTACAAATTGACTTTGATTTGGAAGAACAGGAAGATGGTAAACAGCAGTGGTCTGAAAATGCCTAAGAAGTCTGGGAAACCTGAAAATTTATTTACTTTCCTCCACCAGGTGTCCCACTTGATTTCAAGGACTATTAAACAACAAACTGCAAAAGAATTAACTCCTTTCCAGCCAAGTTATAATCAAAGTACCTGTAGTTTTATTACAACTTACCTATGATCCTCCAGGAATGGGTTCCAATCTCTTCTGACACTAAACACATAACTCCTATCATTTCAAGTGATTGGACAAGAATGGGGGATGGAAGGAGTTTAACAACATCTGGAGAAAGACAGGTCTTTCCATTATATCTACCATAAGCAAAAGCATTAAAATCAAGACACAGCAAGCAAGCAAGCAATAAAAACTTCCAAAGGATGCTTCAAAAAGTATCTCTAAAATATGGTGTAAAAAGATACAACGAAGGTTACAAAAGCAAATTAGGTCAACATTCGTTACAGTATTGTTTCATGTTATAGTTCTTCATAAATTATAAATCCTTCAAGCACATTTTGCTTTTTACTTAAATACATACAATTATGACTTCAAAATATTTACAGCTTTGACTATGAAAGTCAGTTGTCTTTAGTTATTTCTTGTCCCCGGTAATAAATCTATAACCCTACATTGATTTTTATAGTTGTCCCTTTGTATCAATACATCAGAAGGACCAGAACTAAATATCCATCTATCACTGTTAATACTTTCCAGACCAAAAGCTACTGCTTGTCATTCATAGAAAGATAAATGGATGTGCCCATTTGGACAGTGTTCTCTTTATACCCATGCCAGTTTTTAAAATGAGAATTCAAATACAAATAGTATTACAAACAGTAAATACAGTGTCTCAAGCCTGGTAGAATTGCCCCAACATTTTAGAGGCTGAGATAAGACTTAGCCATTTACAGAGACTTTGTCTGAGATCAATTTCTTCACTTAAAATACTGCTTTCTCTGTTGCGTTGACCTGTGGCTGCTTCTAGTGTTTCAGAATACATTTTCCGGTTTTATGTTGCTTGCTTTACTACTGTTTTACTATTGTTCATAATTTAATGGTAAATAAGTTAATACAAGGAACGTTGGAAAATTTCTCAGAAATAAGATCCTGGAAACACAGTCGCACATTATTGGAAGTACCTTCGGAAATGGTGTGGATGTATAGGGAGTTTTTGAATGCGTAGGAGTTAGAAGGACTTGAATAGGAAATAGAAAATAGGTGATATAATAATATCAATATCTGCATACCGAAAGACAGAATGGCTAAAGCACAAAAAAACCTTAAAGTTATAAGCAGCAGTAAAACAGCTATATTCCTATGATGCATTTGCTCAGCACATATATTTAATTCCAAGATGCCAATCTTATTGTTATAAAGATAAAATACCTAGAGGATTAGTCAAGGAAAAATGCCTTGGGGGAGAGGGAGTCAATAATCAAAATGAAACAAATTCCCTTGTTTCCAGATGACAGGAATAAAAGAAGGAGGCAGAGTTAAGGCATCCACTGGGTTGAAGGCACAGGTGCTGTGAATGACACACAGATTCCAATTTATTTCATTTTGGGTGCTTCTTTCCTTTCAAACTCACTTTTCCATATTGCTAACAGACTTTCAGGATAATCTTGAATAGAACCTAGCACGAAATACCAAAATTACCCCAACTCTTCTTCAATATTTCATTAATTTGATTATCCATCTTACTAATAAGGAAGAGTCTGCCATCATCCCAAATGGGGACAACCGGAGTCCTTGCAATCATCCAATTCAGCGGAGGGAAAAAAAGTAAAGTTTTTTGTGCAGATGCTGTAACATTTCCTCTACTTTACTGCCATCATGTGTTGCATGAAAAGAAAAAAAACTTCTTAAGAAATAATCCAAATTGTTGTAACTATATGCAGGTAGTCTTCGACTTACGACCACAATTCAGCCCAAAATTTCTGCTGCTAAGTGATACGTTTGTTAAGTGAGTTTTGTCCCATTTTAAGACCTTTCTTCCAAAGTTATTAAATGAATCACTGCGGTTATTAAGTTAATAACACAGTCACTAAGTGAATCTAGCTTCCCCATTGTTTGTCAGAAGAGTGCAAAAAGTGATCACATGACCCCCCAGGACGTTGCAACCGTCACAAATATGAACCAGTTGCCAAGCATCTAAATTTTAATCACATGACCATGGGGATGCTGCAATGGTCATAAGTGTGAAAAACGGTCATAGGTTATCTTTTTCAGTGCTGTTGTAACTTTGAATGGTCACTAAATGAACTGTTGTAAGTTGACAACTACCTGTATATTATTTCTATTTGCTTTGCTTTTTTTAAAATGAATGTTACTAAACATTTGAATGTTTAGTATTGTTTCTTTATGGAGTTTGAACCGCATTCACTACAACAAGATGAAAGGGAATGATTTAAACAGCTTTTCTCCTACCGTTTGATTTTACAGATGCTGTACCAGGTCATCTTAAAAATCCCTGAATATAAAAACATAGTCAACCCAAAAAGCCATTAAAGCTTTATTAAAGAATAGCTCCCAAAACAAGCCAAAGTTATGCCTTTTATTTATATTCTATCTTTCTCACTGCAGAGAATTAGAGTCCCTTAAGGGTGATTCTGTTAAGGGGATAATCCCTTGGGGGACTGCAAAGGGACTGAAGCAGGCAGTGGATGGGGACACTGTAGTTTTCATTGATATAACTTTTTTCTATTGCTAAATAGAATTTAATGGTGCAGTGGTTAGAATGCAATACTGCAGGCTACTTCTGCTGATTGCTGGCTGCCAGCAGTTTGGCAGCTCGAGTCCCATCGGCTAAAGGTTGACTCAGCCTTCCATCCTTCCAAGGTGGTTAAAATGAGGACCCAGATTGTTGGGGGCAATAGGCTGAGTCTGTAAATGCTTAGAGAGGGCTGTAAAGCACTGTGAAGCTGTATGGAAGTCTAAGTGCTATTGCTATTGCTATTGCTATAACCTATTTTTCACCCAAGAAGGAAGAGATCTGATCGCTTGCAAAGGGATGCTGATATTAAGCCAAAGCCAAAGGCTACCCTAGAACCTTAAGAGTTCTTGTCATCATCATTCATTCATTCATTCATTCATTCATTCATTCATTCATTCATTCATTCATTCATTCATCATTCTAGCCATTGTCTATCCACTGCAGAATGAAGGCCTCTTCCGCATGTTTTCAACCAGTACGGTCTTTGAGTTTTCTTTTGCCAATTGAGCCCACAATAGTTGCTGATGTCGATCCATCTTGTTTTAGGTTTCTTTTGTGGACACAAGTGGGATCCATTCTATAACTGCCTTAGTTTACTTGCCATCAGTTCTTCTTGCTATGTGATCAGCCCATTCCCATTCCCATTCTTTTACTCTCTTGATAATATTGTATACTTTCTTTTGTTCTCTAATCCATGTGCAGGTCTTTCTATCTTCTCTTGGGATGCCAAGCATGTATCTTTTCATGGCTCTTTGCACCACTTGTAGCTTTTGTATCGATTGCGAGGTTAATGTCCATCATTCACTGACATATGCAGGCACAGGTAACATACACTGATCGAGCATGTTGTACCTTGTAATATATGTCATTGAACTCAGTATGACTTATTGCTAAGAATATGTATGTGGGATCACAGATGGTGGATTTGTTATTTATATGGACTTTTGAGTTAGGGATTTTTTTCAAGTCACCACATGGCCGCAAAGCTCACTGCATGATTTTGGCCAGTTATTCTGCCCCATCTGTCTTGCTTTTAGGATGATACCACGACAGAAGAATCTGTTGTAAGCTATGTTGAGAAAAGGTGGGATATAAACACAACAAAGGAATGTGTTTTACTATTTCACTACTCTCTATCTGGTTTCTCTTGGATTTAGTCTACTTACTACTTAGAGCTACTTACATTAGGACAATTAGAAATTGACAAAACTATTAGAAATAGATAATATTGGTGAAGTTACTAACGAATTAGTATATTGAGCAAAATAGATACAACTGCTACAGATCCCTTTGGTAGAAGACAACTTCCTAGCTGGAGATGAATAGACCCATTAATTCTTAATTTTGCATCTGATCTAATGGGATAATATTGGCCATGCAACTGATTATAAGAACATTTTTACTAAACTCTCACCATTTTTTAAAAGGTAGTCTGCACTTGAAGGTTCTCTCACAGGTTGCATAGAAGCAGCCTCTTCATTATTGAGACTCAGGCAAGAGACATCCCAGGCAATGTACATGATCTTTTGGGCAGTGAGCAATGGTGGTGCAGTGGTTAGAATGCAGAATTGTAGGCTAATTCAGCTCACTGCCAGGAGTTCGATCCTGATCGGCTCAAGATTGACTCAACCTTCCCTCCTTCCGAGGTGGGTAAAATGAGGACCCAGATTGTTGGGGGCAATATGCTGACTGTGTAAGCCACTTAGAGAGTGCTGTAAAGCACTGTGAAGCAGTATATAAGATATATACAGTATGTGCTATTGCTATTGCTATCTTTTATAATCCCCGGTGAACTCTATTAAATGCTTCAACATCTCTATCAACACAATTACAAGCATCACCTACACACACACACACACACACACACACACACACACACACATACACACACACACATCTATACTGTTTTTATTTTCCAGATGTAGAATGTGAACCACCTCCAGTCTATTCTACAAGCTTGTAGTCGAGGACAAGCAACTTTTATCCATCTTCCCTTTCTTACATTTTGCCCACAACAAACCTCTTTCCAGCCTCTCAACCATTCTGGGGCATTGTTTATCCTAAGATCTCTGAGTTAGCTTGCAAACTATCAATGTTTATCAACTATCAATGCAAACTATAAACTATTAAATACCAAGTGATTACACACACACACACACACAGACACACACACAGACACACCACAGTCCACACAGTATTGAATACATTTTGTGGGTAGATTACTATAGAAGCAGAGGCTTCTTTATAATTTTGGTGTTGAGTTCTGACTGATTTGCTATGATGGAAGCCTCACTTTCTTACACCAATATGTGATATAGTTAATTATTAAAACAGAATATTGTTTATGGGGAAAGTATAGTACTTTTGAAACAAGATGTTGTAGGTCATAAAGAAAATTCAAATCTTGCCTGTGGAATTTGTTGACAGGAAACAATCTTGAAATTCAGAAAGCAAAAAATGCTTTTCTCCTTTCTATTAAAATCTTCAATAAGGAAAAAGTAGCTAATCTTGAAATGATAGATTGCAATTGAAAAGGAGGATATGAGGCCACACTATCGTTCATCTACCCGCACTGAATGATGAGCAAAGAAAGATTATCCAGTAGAAGCCAAAATCTTACCAAGGGTTATTTAATCCAGTTGTAAGTTTTCAGCCAATGGTATTCAAACCAAAACAATAGTCTTACTCCCAGTTTATCATTTATTCATATAGACGAGAATTCCAGATTAAGAATTTGATTCAGCATATATTGCACTGTTATCCAATAATCTTTGATTAGATTACATTTTTTTCAGTCTCCAAAGCGAATTGATCTGAATTCTGAGACATTCCAGAATTTTCTTGGGACAATCCAGAAACTGGAAGCTAGATTGTCCAATTAGCACTAGTAATCAAGCTAGTTATTCAGATTGTTGATCCTCTATTGATTAGGATGTTGTTGTTGTTCCATTATTTAAGTCATGTTTGACTCCATGACCTCATGGACCATAGCATATCCTTCCCTCCACTGCCTCCCTTTTCATGTTCATTGCATCAATGACACTATCTAACCATCTCATCCTCTGCCATCTCCTTCTCCCTTGGCCTTCAATCTTTCCCAATATCAGGATCTTTTCTAGTGAATCTTCTCTTCTCATTTGGTGTCCAAAGTCTTTGAGCTTCAGCTTCAGTATCTGTCCTTCCAAATAATGCACAGCAGAGTTGATAGGAACAGCACAGCAGCCCATAATGAAGGAAGATGCATCAAGGGGAAACATGAGATTCTTAGTTAGAATACCTTAATTAGCAAGACAAGAAAATTATTTCCCCCCCCCCCCAAATGCAGGATTTCAGTATAAAGCAGCTCCAAACCTCTTTAAGCGTGCATGTTTTGGTACAACATATGTGTGCACTATTCTATTTTGAACCCTATTTACTGTATCTCCTAATTCAAGAAATCAGTTTGGTGAGTGATTTAAAGCACCAGACTGGAAACTGGGACACCATAAGTTCTGCTTTAGGCACAAAGCCAGCAGGGTGACTTTAGGCCAGTCACTTTCTTTCAGCCCTAGGAAGGCGACAATGGCAAACTACCTCTGAAACCTTGCCAGGAAAACTGCAGGCAGTTTTTCCTCCTCAAAAACATACACAAAGTCTTAATTCTAGAGTTCAGGAAAGACCTGGCAAGAATTACAGCAAATTGGCTTTTCTCTTTCTCAAGATCATCTGCTAAACTTTCCGGTCTTAAAATTAATAGCCTATCTTCAACAACCATTTGCTATTTCCTGTCCAATGCCAACTATTCCAAACTTCCATTCCAGTTCTTCCTCTGGAATTCTGTCTAATATTTTAAAGACTTTCTCGTGGATGCCAGGTCATCCCCAAAGCTTTGCCTTTTCCCCATGTGAGACCAGCTTTCCCATGAGAAATGTTCTACTCTCAGCTTCTTGTTAATGGCAAAGCTAGAACACAGTGTCAAAGGAGGAAAATTTAGCTATGTGACGACCTGGCCAGCAGGCACCGCAGGAATGTCACAAAATGGGGAAAAAAATCTGAAGTTTGCAATAGTTTTGCTTCTAATGACAAAATATCTTCAACATGGATAGAGGCATAGCAAGGTGTATGAGATTTTTCAGTGGCCAAAAAACAGTGACCATTCCTGAAGATGCTTTGGGTTGGAGGAAGTTAAATCATGCATTCCTTCTTTCTCCTCAAGTTTCATTCTTTCTGACATCAGGTGTAGAGCAAGGAAGCGTATACTGTGAACTTTAAGTTGAGTTAAAAAGTTTGGGGACGTCTTTGATCATAGGTTTTCTTCCCCTGTTTCACTCCTCCATCCCATGCTTCTGCTCAAGAGGAGAGGCTGTTCGTACTTTTATTGCATCTTGGAAATAAGCTTTTATTGCATCTTGGAAATAAGCACACTATTGCACACCAAGTCTAATGGGGAAAAAAAAACACCACATCCATTCTAGTTACAGAAAGGCTGCTTTCTTTTGTAGCTCCTTAGCGTTTTTCTGCTGAAACGAATGTATGATGAATTCACAGCAGTATCCAGGATCATTATGAAACAATGCAGAACTGAGTAGGTACCCAATATGAAAACCCTGCATTGCTTCTTCAGGTTGTACAAATGGTTTCTAATTAAAGTCTGCCCTCTGGTGGGATAGGGAAAAACTGGCAAAACATTGATTAAAAATTAAGCTCCACCATACCAATAGGAAAGTGAATAAAAATTAAGATTTTTTTTAAAAAAGGGGGAAGATGTGACGAAATTTAGCATCGTATTCAATTTCAATTTCAATTTATTTGGATTTATAACCCGCTCCCTCTCCCCCAAGGGACTCAGGGCAGGGTACAGAATAAAAACAAAAACAATATAAATACAATTCATTTTGACTCACTCCTTTCATTAGCAAAAAAAAAAAAGTCTTAGTTGAAATGACGACTGTTCCTTTGTGCATCTCTTCACAGGCCACAATGCACGTATGGAGAATTAGTTATGTAACAGAATATATTCAGAGCAACACATTTACAAGGGACCTAGTAAACCGCAGAGGCAATTCCCAAAAAGTCTGTTGGGAAATAAAATTGCCCACGAACTCATGCCTGTATCATTTCATTTCATCAAGGGTCTGATTTTATTTTGACTTAGAATGGGCGAGGAAACTGAATCAGAAGGAAAAAGCGCACCATTGAGAAGGCTCAAGTAGAAACAAAAACTATTTCTACCCAAAAATGTTTATCATTCATTTCATTCCCCCGCCCCGAGATAGGGTAGCCCCCCCCACCACCACCACCCCGGCACCTTGTTGCTTTTCCAAATGGCCCTAAAAATGTGATTTTGTCAGCAGGCCTGAGGACCACAAATCGACATAGAGCTGATTTGATTGTGTGGTTGCTGTCATGGGGGGAGGGTGGATTTTTTAATGGTTTTTTTTTGGTATGGTGGATTTTTAAAATTTTTAAAAATTAAAAAAATAATTTAATTTTTGTTTAAATTATGCATCAATCGGGGGTGTCAAACTGGCGGTTTGTGGGTGGGGTGCATCATACACATTTTCATTTTTCATTTTATTAAATTTACTAAGTCCAGCCTAGCTCCGCGAAGGGAAAAATGTCACGCGTTTGACACTTGTGGCATAAATAAAATAAACTTTATTGTGAGTTAATTTGGAAGTGGATCCACAGTGGGATAAATACAGATAGTCCTCGACTTACGACCACAATCGAGCCCAAAATTTAGGTTCCTAAGCATGAGAGTTGTTAAGTGAACTTTGCCCCATTTTACGACTTTCCCTATCACAGTTGTTAAGTTAATGACTGCAGTTGTTAAGTTAGTAACACAGTTGTTAAGTGAATCTGGTTTTCCCACTGACTTTGCTTGTCAGGAGCTCACAAAAGGTGGTCACGTGACCCTGGGCCACTGCAACCGTCACAATTATGAGCCAGTTGCCAAGCATCCAAATTTTGATCATGTGACCATAGGGGATGCTGCAATAGCCATAAGTGTGAAAAAGGGTCATAACTCACTTTTTTCAATGCTGTTGTAATTTTGAATGGTCACTAAATGTAGTCTAGGACTACAGGAATTACTATCAGGAATTAACTTTGGCCAAGAAAAAAATGGGAGGTGAATGAGAATTGCATGGATTTTTACAAAATGTACAACGGGGACACTAGAATAGAAGGGAGACTTTTATTTTCATTCAACCTTTTTTTTCTCTTGAGATTCTTACGGTGATATCAAGCTCTTTTCAGATGATCTTTATTTTGAAACGCTTTAGTTCCTGAAACACTTGAAAACCACAATAATAATTTACAACTGTCGCTTCTGGAAAACCGTTTACTTTAATCACATCTGAGTTGGATGCAGTGGAAAATCTTTCCAAAATTTGTTTTCTGTACTTTCCTTCCTTATTAAAACTGCTGTTAAATGAGAAACATTAGCAAAATAAATGGCTTATCGTAGAGCTGGTTTGCAAAGATAATTGAGGTACCGTCTCTTGCTGGACACATCTTCCTGACCCACTGGAGCGAGGAGGCAAGGAATGTTGTGGGTCCCAAACCTCTAGGGAGATACCTCTGGTGGGACCCAGAAGATGGGCCTTCTCTGTGGTGGCTCCCTCTCTCTGGAACATCATCTCCCCAGACATTAGACTGGCTCCCACTCTAACACTCTTTCGGAAGGCGCTGAAGACGTGGTTCTCCCAGCGGGCCTGGGAAACCCAGAGTGGGATGGAGCCCATTAAATGGTTTGTATGAATATGTGTTGTTGCTGGGGTAGGGGGATGGGGGGGATGAAAATAATTTATTGCTTTATTCTTCTTTTTATTTCTTCTATATGATTTTTATATCCATGTAAACTGCCCTAGGTCGCCATGTGAGAGTAGGCGGCAATATAAATTTTCTAAAATAAATAAATAAATAACAATTGTAGTACAGTACCATACAGATAATCCTCGATTTACAACTACAGATAGACCTTGGTGTACAGCAGTTCATTTAGTGACCAGTCAGAGTTACAACGGCACTGAAAAAAGTGACTTATGACAGTTTTTCACACTTATGACCTGTCACAGTATATTCATGAACCGGAATAGATTATTAACAAAGTCAGCAAATGAATAAGTATGGTAACAGACCAGCCAATGGGAGCTGACTGCCCGGGTGTGGTTTAGCTCTGTGTGCTTTGCTGAGAACTGAAACTGAAACTCAGTGTCTGTTATTGTTCTGTCTGCTGCAGTTGTAACATGTCTGCTTATGTTTGATTGTAACTACTCCACGTTGGAGGATCCTATTAACTGGTATTGTAAACTTTGTATGTATTATATACAGTGGTGGGGTTCAAATAGTTTAACAACTGGTTCTCAGCCCTAATGACCAGCTGGGTAGGCGTGGCTGGGTGATCATGTGACTGGGTGGAGCTTAGGTGATAGTAAGTCTGGGCATACTGCCAAGAACCTTTAGCTGTTATATGGGTTAACCAAGAGGCAGTTTCTGTAAGCCGGGCAATAAAGA
>JAOYMU010000192.1:59909135-59920600 GCA_025802295.1 Psammodynastes pulverulentus
CCGGAGCGCGGGGGGGGGTGGGTGGATGGGAAGGAATAAGCTGGAGAGAGTCAGAAGATCAAGTGACAGACGCCAATCCAGAGTTTGGCTTATAGGCAGCTGTCTGAATGAAGCGACAGTTTGACAGCTATTGAGGGTCAAGCGCTTATTCATTTTAAAAACCGTATTACAGGCTGTTCAAGAAAATAATACAGGGAATTCTCATGTTAGGAAAGAGAAATACAACAGGATACATCCATGAGTGGCAGAAAGAAGAAAGGCATGCCCAGTTTCAGTCTTATTTTAATACGATGTTAAGGCAGGGAATAAAAGAAAGGGCAAGTTCTCAATGTAGAGGATAATGCCTAGCGCAGATTTTCTTCAGAGGATGACGACGGCTGGTTGTTTCGTATTCTGAAATCTGAGATCATTCACGGCAGGAACTGCAGATGGATGCACTTTCAAATACTTTCTTGATACACAGAGAAGAGGGAACAGGGCAGGAAGGAAGGACCTCTCTGGTTCTTGTATTTCGCTACCCCTTGCCTTGCAGCTTGACCGGATATCAAGATAGTTGACAGATTAATTTGACTGATGACAAGTCGTTTTAAGTCCATCAAAGATTAGTCTTCAGAGTCTTCCATTTGAATTAAAATCTAAAAGCCAGTAAATATTCCTTTCCTATACTCTGGTAAGACCCTGTGGTTTAATGTGTGTTTACTTGGTGAGCAATTTGTCACTGCTCTCTGCTTTACACTTATGTCCTGTTTATTCAGCTAATTTTTTGTGTCATGATGTATAACCCCTTTTCATCAGCCATGGCAATATAGAGCTCAGATTACATTACAGTACATTACAAGCCCAAAGCTATGAAAAACAGTTTTATTCAAGTCTGTGACAGCTTTGAAGTTAATGGTCCTTGCATTATGTAATAGATCCTTCATGATCTACCTATCCTGGTGGTTTTAAACTTCCTTTAATGTAAGGATGCTGGAAGCTTTCCTCTCTGGAGTTCACAAGAGCAAGACCTCTTGAGAAAAGACACAGACATCAGAAAGGCAACTGTTAATGTTTTGCTAGCAAATGTTTTCAGTGACAGCAAAGTCCACTAGGAGATTATTAAATCTCTCCTGGCAGCTAAAGTGAGATGCAAATAGAAATCAAGCCAAGGGCTAACGATGAGCTCTGTCCAGAGAATTGTGAAAAGTCTCTGTCCACCATGTTTCTACTAATTGGAGTAGGACCTATGGAGACAATTGAAAAAGTACGCAGCAATCTTTCAATTGTATTGGTAGTAGCTGAAAGGGAATACTAGTACAGCAAGGGTGTCAAACTCACGTCGTCATGTTGTCATCACGTGACGTATCGGGACTTTTTCCCCCTTTGCTAAACTGGGTGTGGGTGTGGCCAACATGTTACGCATCCGGCCCGTGGGCCGTGAGTTTGATACTCCTGTAGTACCGGGTTAAACTAAAGGACAATTCTTAAGATGGCTTGCCTGCTCCTTTGTCTAGCTGCAGTCTGTAATAATCAGCAAAACTGAGCAACTATTTTAAACATAAAATAATGTCACAGCTAATGCCTTTTAAATAAGGTTAACATTTTTGGGATGTGGTAAATGTAAAATAGTCCCGAAAGACCCACAAATATTAGTAATTTAGATACAAAATAGAGTTGAAACATTAAAGAAAGAACATAGAATGGGTTTTCCTCCAAACCTCATCCATGAGTAAAACCTCAACATATAGTTTCACTCAATTTATTTATAAAAGTATGGTACATAAATAACAAATTAAGCAAGGAGATGTGTTTAGTTGGGAAGGATAACTAGCTTTGTGAAATAAGTATATATGTATTTTATTGCCTATAAATTTCCAAGGCTGTGTATCACAGCACAGATCTTCCAGTTCTATAGTTGTGTGTTTCTTTCATTTAGAATTATTCACTTCCTTTCATGTTAGGCCATCATATTCATTAATTTGGTTTTTCCTGAAAAGTACATGACTACAGTCCCAGATTGATAACTGCCACTGCTTTACTCTTTTTCCTATTTATGTGCCCTTATGTGAGCATATTTTAAATATGGCAACCATTTTTCTGCTGCAGCCATGGTCCAAATATATTCCATTCTGCTCCAATTAAGATAATGTATGATATGATTGCTCTATAACATAACTGAAAGGTCCAATTCAGGGCTGTCAAACTCACAGCCCGTGGGCCAGTTGCGTTACGGGATGGCCACACCCATGCCCGGTTTAGCGAAGGGAGGGAAAAAGTCATAATATGTCATGTGACACCACTGTGACGATGCAAGTTTGACAGCCCTGGTCTAATTATATATAATAATCACCAGAGGAAGAGTTTACTTATCCAGAATGTTCAGTTCCAAACAAAAGCAGGATAGCACATTCAGGGCGCCACATCACAGAACATCTGAAGAACATCACAACAAGGAAGAAACCAGCCTAACCCCTTTTTAAACATTGTGATAGGGTTCTAAAAAAAGGAGTGGAAGGTATTTGTTTTTTTAGAGGCCCTCTGTTTTAATTCCCATTCTTAAATTATGCAAAAAGATTACAACAAAAAAAGGACAAACAAGTTTTTTAGTCCAGCTTTCTGGTAAAGATACTGTGTTACCAGATCCCTTTTATGGAAGATTGGGTGATTGATGGACCTTGTTTTTACCCTCTGCTCAAGACAGCATGTTTTACATATTTCCTGCCTGACTATACCTATACCACCTATTCTGTAATTATCAGATGAAACTCTTTTTTTACTCCTTTCCTCCTCACTCCAAATCCTTTTTCTCTTTAAGACAATACTCCCGAGAACCTTGTTATTTAGCTTTATGGCTTGTTTTGGAAATCTCTTTTCGGTGTGTCTCAACAGCGAGATAAAAACCACACAAGCATATATATCGATATGGGTATATCTGTTCCGCAGTTATCAGAGATATATTTGCTCACCAACATATCATTATTAACAACTGCAATAGGTGGCGACTTCAATCCCCTTCAGTATCAACTTCAGTATAAAATTCAAGTGGAAATGGCATCTACTACACCAGAGGTGTGGCCTGCTTTACTATTATCCTCCTGGGGAATCTTTAAATGACAATAAAGAACAACTAGTGTTCACATGAAACTGCTCCCTCCCAAATTCTAATGTAACACTAAAACGGTGCATGTCAGCAATAAAAATAAAATGCCTATGACATTTTAAATGTTATCATACTGTCACAGTGGAATAAAATTAGCTTGAAAAATGATCTAAAGGGATGTGATGCTGTTCATTTATGTACAACAGCAACAGCAGCAGTTTCCCTCTGTTCATAAAGGTTTCTCCATTAAATTTACCTCCAGTCAATAATTAGGAGTCCACAAATAAACCTAGGCAATTAAATCAATACTGTTGGGCAATTATGTTCCAGAGGCCAGGCTTGATGTCACAAGAAGACACTATATCAAACTTCAGAATTAAGTGATCTCATGTACTTGGCTGCAAGGCATTTTGTAAGGGGAAAAAAAAGAAAGGGGGTGGTAGGGGGAACAGAGAGAAAGCCCAGAATATCACAAAGCTGATGTGAACGTGTAAATGTTTTGAATGGGTTATGTTAAATCATAGAGAGAGGTGCTCTGGTTTTTTCCAACTTCTTAGTTTAATGTGTAGTCCCCACAGAAAAAGCAAGAAGTCCCTTCCCAGACAGCACTTGCCAGGAACATAACACGATTCTGGCTCTCCAGAAAAATGAGCTGATGCGTACTGTAAAACCTCTCAACATATCATCATGGCACCCTTATTTTCATAATTATATTTTAAAAAACCAACTCCTTCAGATTCCCTCTTCAATAAGGATTTTATTCTTATTCAGGTCCGTTTCTTAGGAAATACTTTTCTTTATGTAAGGAACTGAACCGTTTTTATTTTCCTACGGCAAGCCACGATAAGGGCAATTTAAAGGCTGTAAAATGAAATAAAACGTGAACAGTATGTATTTTCCGAGATTAGGAGCCTAAAACAAAGTTAGAAGTCACCCTTAAACTCAGATCTCTCCAAAATTTGCATTTGTGATTATGGAAAATAAAATCAAATACCATCAAAAACTTGGCACGCGCTTCCTTTCGAGTAAGCTCTATTGAATTAAGTTGGACAATCTAAAAGTTTTGACAATATAAATGTTCTTGCTATGGTGAGAAGTTCAAAATAAATATGATGGAGAGTGCCCCTTGTATCAGAACAGATGCCTCATGCTCAAGTACTGGTGCAAATGTAATTCTGGATAATTAGGAAACTTGGTTAAAAGGCAGAGCAAACAAAATGAGAGCATGGCCCTACATCATCCTTTTTTCTCTTATATCATTTCCAAAGCATAGAAGCCAGATCACAAGAAATAATTCTCTGCTTTACCCTGAGCCAGTCAGATTCCACTTGTGACCGGTTGCAGGCACCATAATTCAAAAATGACCATGCCATATTAGAGCAACTTCAGAGGGCTTGTTTAAACAAGATGGTGAAAATCTGGAAACCAATCCCTATGGGGGATTCCCAGCTAAAGGATCTGTGAACATTTAGCTTTCAAAAAAGCTGACTGAGAAGATAAAACATTAGCTTCAGATATCTGAAAATATTGTTACATAGGAGAGGATGTGAATTTACCTTCTATTGCTCCAGAACAAACAGATTGAAACTGCAAGGAAATAGATTCATGGTAAACAAGAGGAGAAACTTCCTGACTATATAAATAAAAATATTGCCTGACAAAAGTGGTAACTTCTCCATTGGAGGTTTCTAAACAGAGGACAAATAGTAAGCCTTCAAAGATATTCCCCTGAGCAGGATGTTGGAGTAGATCATCTTTCCAACTTTAAGTTTCTATTAAATATCACTTCTTCAGCATCACTATTATGCCCAATAAGTTCTTTCTTGGAGCCCAAATCTTATTTAGCATTAGCCATTGTAAACATTGGTGACAACTGAGTAGTTATATAGAGTAAAGTTAGAACACAGTGATAATCTGCATGCTAGCCAAGTAAGGAGAAACATTTGTTCCTGGTACCTGATCCAAATTTCTTAATCACAATGAAGAGTAATCAGAGTTACATGTGAATCAATTCTAGAATGCAATTGTACAATTGGTATTTCCAGCTGAAATCACATTAGCAGAATTCATTGACAATCAAGTTATTGACACTTCTTTAGCAAAAATATTTTGATAATAAATAGTAGCCGTAATAAAAGATTCAACTATAAATTTTCAACTAAGTAAACACGTGGTCTATCCTCATCTGGCTGATAAAAAAGCAGCTTTATACTGATCACCACTGCTTATTCGTAATTCCTGAGGAGAAACGATGTTGATGCTATCAGCGCACTAAATATCACGATGTTTGTCATGAGCATATTTTAAAAGCACTTGCCTTTCAGACTCGACCGTCCCATTAACAAAATGAAAATGAAAAATGCATTACAGTCAACAGAAGTTTGAAAAATCCAGTTTATAGTTGTCAGCCATCTTGAAACAAAAGCTGCCTCGCTATGACTAGAAAAGCAGGCTCTCACCTGCCAATAAGCTGCCCTTGATCACTTACAAGAGGGGTGCCTCCCAGCAGACTGTGTGTGTATTAAAAAAAAAGACTTGAAAGAGAAGAAAAAGTATCACACAGGTCACAGCGGCGGTCTCAATGGACCCCTCAGGGATTTCAACTAGTCTCAGCCTTGTCATCCTCTATGCAGCTTTCCACTCTGCCCAGAAAATGTCGATAGGAAAATGTTTGAGGGGCCTCTGGTGGAAATTTTTTCATTCTTTCTGCATTGACAGGATGCCAAATCAATATTTACTTCCCACTAACAAGCTGCTTGAGGTCTCAGTAGAAAATATTGTAGAGAATGCGGGAAGACATGGTAATAAACAGCTGTCTGGCTGTGAGGAAAACATGAATTGACTGGAAACAGGTCCATAGTAAAAGGTCACTGAAACCCATGAACTCCTCAGGTGTCCATATCAACTACTAACTTTAAAGGCACATAATAAAAAAAATCTCTTTTTTAAAAAGACGGATGAGAGAATGGATCCTTTTCTTTCCACCAAGGATACAGATGGGCTCAATAATTTAATTAATACATTTGCCTGTATCCCTAGATGTTTTAGTTTCTAAATGTAAAGTTAGCTCAAACAAATATAGTGCTAACCTGTCCTCCATCTCACTCAAAACCTCTCAGACTATCAGGGAAAAAAAGCGTACAAAATACACTTGAATTTGGAGTACTTTTTAAATTGAAGGGGAAAAAAACCAAGAGAAAACATTTTAATTAATAATTTGAATAAAGATAGTTTAAAAATTACCTTAAACAATTTGATGTTCATTAATCAAATCTGAAGCTCAACTTCTCATATTAATGTGAATTCTTTCAAGGGATCCAAAAAAATTTCAAGTCACTCTCTTTTTCCCTATTTTTGGGATGCTAACCACTGGATCTTGGTTTGCACCTGATTGGCGTTACTGTTTTTATAATCCCCTCCACTTCAGTTCTCTTACTTTGGTGCTCTTACTTTGCAAGCATTCCTCTGTGTCGTAAATAAGAGGTGACTGGAGAGCAAAATAATGGTTTTGGAGCACTGCTATTGGCTTGGCCAAGACATGTCTTTTCCAGATATTTTTTATTGGAAAAGGGGATGTGAGAGGTTATAGTCTTATTATGATTTCTGAGTTCCTAGCAAAAGAGGCACTTGCCAGATGAAATGGATAAAGAATGTTGTAATGTTTTCAACTAAGCATCCATCTTGGAAATGTCTCCTAAACAAGCTGATAGGAGCTTCTTCCATCAGAAAACAGTAGATCACTCAAAAGACATTTGAATTAACACCAATAGTCTGTTACAATTTTCCATTTCTTAACAAAATGAGAACCTACCAATAGGGAAAGGAGCAGAATAAGACACTCTCAAACACCTTGGGCTTGAGCACCATTAAATCCTTTGTTACAGGAGCTTGTGATCTCTTCATCCAAGCTATACAAGATGAGTGAGGATGTCATTCAGAGTAGCGCCCTCCCCACAAGTAACTTAACTACATTGGAGAAAATTATCCCTTCCAACCTTCAGATTGAACAAGTGGGCCATCACTGTCATTAATCACAGCCATGTATTTTTTTTTTGACCAAGAGAGAGACAGAGCTTCTTTCTTTAAATAATAGGCGTATGTAGGTTATTTGAATGAAGGCCTCTCTGATCTACCCCCCCCCCCCCAAGCTGCTGTGTAAGGTGCTTCAAAGCCCTTGTGAAACTTTTAATAGAGTAAGTGGTAAATTATTTGCAGAGGTCTATTAAATAAGGGACGCAGTGGCTCAGTGGCTAAGATGCTGAGCTTGTCAATCAAAAGGTTCGAATACCTAGTGTCGCGTAATAGCATGAGCTCCCGTTACTTGTCCCAGCTTCTGACAACCTAGCAGTTCGAAAGCACGTAAAAAATGCAAGTAGAAAAAATAGGGACCACCTTTGGTGGGAAGGTAACAGGATTCTGTGCGCCTTTGGCATTTAGTCATGCTGGCCACATGACCACGGAGACATCTTCGGACAGCGCTGGCTCTTTGGCCTTGAAATGGAGATACAGCACCTCCCCCTAGAGTCAGGAACAAGTAGTACATATGTGCAAGGGGAACCTTTATACTTAAATAAGTATCTGTCAACATGAATTATATAAATCACAGCCTTGATTACAATTGTTAAAAGACAATGTTAAATACCTGTCCTTCCAGAAGTTTTTGTAAATAGCCCAACCATTCTTTGTCACTTTCATATTCTGTTTTCATCTGTTCTTTTTCCTAAAATAAAAAAAAAAAACCGTAAAAATTGTCTATTATGCTACAGTGAAGCTGGTACTAACACCACTCTCCCAATCAACCATCCTATCTGATAGCAGCAATTCTTAAAAAGGGAATATTGCCAGCCCTGGTGTATTCGGTAACAATATAAAAAAAAGTTGCCAGTGCAACTTTTAGAACATTTTTCCAACTTCCTAATCTAGCTTTAAGATTTTCTGGTGATCTCCCTTCCAACCATGCCTGACTCCACTTAGTTTTTAAAGATCAAACTAAGATTAGCTTGTTACTGCACCTAGCTGGGAACTTAAGCATAGGAAAATAGAAGTTAAAATTGCTGAAAGCAGATGTAGGCAGAACGTAGTTTAGGATTTATAAGTCCATGATCTGCAACAGATGAATTATGTTTTCTAATTCATTGCTGTATAACAATAGCAAATCTTTTACCACTGTTTCCTTAATTGTACTGCTGAAAACGAAGAAAGTTAGGGGAAGTTTTGTGTGGAAGGACTGTAAGGTCAATTAATTTATTCTGGCACTCAAAACAAATTCTTGGCCTCAAAAGTATTTAATTCTAAGTGTATGTTTTTTGCACCTTTTTCCAGGTCAATGAAACTTGAAGCTGCAGCAAAAAATTCAATAGACTGTATTAGTCTGAACTGCCTATCCTTGTCTTAAGAGATCAAAATTAGATTTAGTGAGCAGTAGGGCTCACAATAATATCAAAAAATGCTTCGTTGATATCCCACATTTAGATAGCAGTGGAGGCCTGACTGACTTAAGATGTGGGGAGTGATTTTTAACGATCCCTATAAAGGGAATTTATCAATAAGAGGCAGATGGCAAAAAATACTTATTTTGGCAGCATATAGAATTTTGAAAGTTCAGTGGCTAAAATAATAGGAGAATTGAGATCTGAGAATGGATATTAGCTCAATACTAGCAAGAAAAAAAGAAATTAAAACATGAGATTCTTATTTAAGTAAACTAAGGACAACATCAGTTAAATTGATTGCTTATTACATATAAAAACTAGTAAAACAAGTCTAAAGGAATTTAATGTTTCTTAACCCATTGATTTCTAAGAACCTATGCCACTTTACACCAAAGAAAGATTTAAAATTAATTCTTGGACAAATTAGCATAATTTACCTCATCATTTACAACATCAAGGATCTCATCTAAATCAGTTTTTGAAATATTAAGGATTGAAGCTGCCAAGGACTGAGCCCGGTGAACAGATTCTTTGGAAACGTTACCACCACATTTTTTGTCTTCTTGCATTTTTTTAGTACATCTGATTCGTGTTCGCATCTCTTTCACATTATGCTGTAACTCAGTGGCCAAGTTCTGTGAAGATAAAAATAAGTAAACGTATTTATGATTAATTACCTACTTCCAACACATTGCGGCCCACACATTTGGGAAAATAAGGAATCCAGCAAAATACAGTTGTCATTCTAATATAAGTCAAACAAAATAGGCTAGAAATGACAATATCTATAGCCACATTTATATCTGGATACGTATATATACATGGGATAATATGAATATGTCAAGGGATGTCCAATACTTCCTTTTGTTTAATAGTTGATAAACAAATTAATAAATATATTTTAAAATTAAGTAACTAAATGCGAAAAACATATTTTTTTTAAAAAAATAAAATATTCCACACTTACAATTAAGAATTCTCAGAGGCTGCTACAGTAGTAAATTTGCCACTATTTTAAGACCTGTTTTGATCTAGATCAGTGGTTCTCAATTTTGTTTTCCCCTCTGGACCACTTAAAGTTTCTCATCTTAGTAGACACCTAGGATTTTTTGTTCATTCTCCAAATCAATGGGCATGCATTATTCATATTGTAATAACTTTAGTGTATTAATAAAATTATGAGCCCTAAGTTAGAATGCTAAACAGGTAACCGTAACTGGTCTTTTTAGGGGAAAAATTAGTAGAGCACATCAGTGTCATACTGTGAAAAATTAGTAGACCAGGGACCAGTTAACTTGGTTAAAGCAGTCCAGCTCTGTAAAACTACCTCAATTTTCACCATTCAAACTCTTTCCCCAGTAAATCAACTACAGGGCTCTGTGTGTGTGTGTGTGTGTGTTTGTTTTAATGACCCTGTAATCGCTTGCATCAAGGTGGAGTCAGGATGAATGGAGCTTGAAAGTTTACTGACTGCATGCCCTCCCTGACGCCTATGCGGAGTTCATAGCAGATATTTTCTCTTTGCGCTCAGAGAGAGAAATATTCTGCCGCTACCTAGGATTGAACTCATACCCTTCTGATTGTGAGGCGAGAGGTCCACCTCTAGGCCACCAGTCTGCTCTTAGGGCCAAGTATATTATTATTAAATTATTATTATTAAAATTAAATTTGTATACTGCCCCATCTCCGAAGACTCGGGGCGGTTCACAGCACAAGTATATATATATTCCTGATTATTTTATAAGGTATCAATGGAACATCTGAATAATAGAAGTGTTCATGAACCGTAAAACCTGTTTTACAGTTAGAATATAAGACCGCCAACTGGAATATTACAAGTTGGCTGTATTTCAACAGTCACAATGACTAAATTATTACGTTGGCAGAAAATAAGTAAAGTATTGTATATTCTGATCATATGTAAAAAAAAAAAGGGGGGAGGGAAACTAAGACCAAGGCTATTGTTTCCGTATGTTTCATTTCAAAGCTATAAGACTGGATAGGCAAACATCATAATTTATTTTGATTGCTAGCTGTTACCCAAATTGCAGAAAAACGGATGTTTTTAAACACCTTTTTGAAAATATTCTCACCAACTGAAATAAAAAAGCTGTTCCACTTAGCTTGTTCAAGCAGCAAGTTTTTTGTATTGTTTTGTTTTGCCTATTAGGCCCAAGCCCATCAAACAAGTAACGTGCTGTGTCTGATATTTTATTTGCAAACAGAGATGGTTATGGATTGAAAGAAAAAAAAAGAATGCTAATGCATAATGGCATTAAATGCTTAATGGAATGAATAATGAATAATATTAACTACAGTAGGAACCCAACACTGATAACAATAGCCACAGCGTATTGCTAATTAGCCAGGCTCTGCAAAAAAAATATTAGCCTTTGACAATGCCAAAATCTATGAGTGACCCAAAGTATTAGATTGGGGCAGTATAAAAATCTGGAAAGTAAATAAATAAATATAAATGTCTCTGGAAACAAATCAACAGGATATGAACAACACTCAACAAATCTAAAAGTTTTTCGCTTTTAAATGCAGTTTGAAGTTCATAAAAAAGGAAGGTCCCTAGTTTGCATGCGCATTGAGAGTGCAGAATTAATGTTGGGCACTAGTGAACCAATCAACAGGTTGTTGATTTTTCTTGTGAGATTGTGGTAGTCTTTTCCCAGAGATGGATGTCATACTTGGGCCCAAGGAGATTCTCTTGTTACTCTTGAGAACTTGGCTGCTGCTGCTAGAGTATAGATACACTGGATGATAAGTGACTCATAAGTCACCTTTTTCAGTGTCGTCGTAATTTTCATGGTTGCTAAATGAATGGTTTTAAGTCAAGGACTATCTGTAAAGAAGCCTCTAGAGCAGGGATGTCCAAACTTGTCAACTTTAAGACTTGTGGACTTTAACTCCCAGAATTCCCCAGCCAGCATGACTGGCTGGGGAAT
>JAOYMU010000192.1:59939985-59954089 GCA_025802295.1 Psammodynastes pulverulentus
GGCATGAGTATGGACTCGAAGAACACGATTATCTCCGAACTTCCTGAAAATTTTGATCAATTTATGACAGATATTACCGGGGGATTATGATCCCTATATTCTATGACAAATGGCAAACTTTTGTTGGCAGTTGGCCAGATAAGGCAATACTGTACAGAATTGGAATAGATGCTCTCACTCTCTCTCTAGTATTTTAATATTGCAATACTATAATGTTTCATGATTATTTTCAGAACTTAATTACTAAAAGTTAGCTTTTTCATTTTTTTCCCAGTATCTCCAAGTGTGAGATAAGCAGTATCTAAATTTCATTAAACCATCAAACAAAATCTTCATATGGTAACACGTGCATACATACTGTATTCTCATGCCACAAGCTCAGTGGTTTTATAATCTAAAATAACACAATTTATGCGTTAACAAATGAGTCGTTTAGTGTATTAAAATGTAATATATTTTTGTAATCGTTCACTAGTGAGGCTAGCTTTATAGATTTATTTTTTCCTTGTTAGTAATGTCAGGCCTTCAAACGTTTACTTTTTAATCACTCATTTATTAATAAGTTTTTTATTTCTCCTGTAACTGAGTTTTAAGATTATTTATTTATATCTATTCGATTGATACCCTGCCTTCCTATACCGATAAAAGACCCAAGGCAAATACCAAAATTTAAAAAGCCAAAAAAGAATATAAACATTTAAAAACAAAAACACAGATCAAAATTAACAGATCAAAGATCATAGTTCAAAATTAACAATAAAATAGATGTTCAAATCAGTCCAACAATTCAAACCTTGGCCAAAGAGAGGAAACCTGACAGAGTAGAAGTCAAGTTTCGCAGCCTGAGAGAAATGCTACAAAATGTCTGCCCCCACCTTCCAGAAAGAGGAGTTTGTGTCAGCAGAGGAGATCTTTAAAAGGGCCTTTCCTGCTGATTTTAGCACATTAATCTGTTTGCGGGAGGATTGTTTGCTTCAGCAGTCAGATCCTAGGTCAATACCAACACGTTCATTAAGCCCCAGTAAACAACTGGGAACCAAACCCAGATCATGAATGAAGGCAAATATGCGCGTCCCAGGATAATGTTGCAAGTTCCAGTCTGGGTCGGTGACTGGGCCCAAGCTTTCAGATTTGTGCTGGGAGTACATCCTCAGAGAACTTCTCTCTAGCCGAAAGCACACACTCCGCTAGAGAGACGTTCCCTGAGGACGGTCTCCAGCACGAGTCTGAAACCTTTGGTCCCAGTGACTGACTCAGATTGGATCTTGCAAATCCAGATCTTTTCAGCATAGGTATCATATGCCCATTTCCATCTTTACTAGTTAGCTGCCTAGCTAATTTGCATCAACTAAAATGCTACGGGCACCTCTCAAGCAGATGTAGAAAGCGTTGCACTAATCAGGGCAGAAAGCAACCACAAAGTGGATAAGTATTGCCTCATCTGAACAGCATGAAAAGAAGTAGCATCTGGCATGTGCCAAGGCACTCATCACTGTTATCAGTTCTCAAACACAATGGAAACTATTGTATTACATGACCATGCTTTGTTTGCTCCTTTTGATGTTATCAGCTTTTCTAGTGAGATTAACCCACACGTTGGATGTACTTCAAGAAGTGGAAGACAAAGGAGAGCAATCCTATTTGAAGCTGTAATGTCGAAGCCTCCGACAAATCCAAGGTCTTAGCAGTATCGTAGCATGACAGAATAAAAACAGAAAAAAATGCACTTCTACCTTTCTCCCAGGAACACTTTTGATTGATTTAAATATTCCATCCAAAACTGGCCTAGAATAGCTAAAACTTTATGAAAAACTCTGAGCATATTCCCTAGCTTGACCTTGGCCCACCTATTGTTTACTTTTTCTGATATTGGAGTTCTCTTATAGGAGAAGACAGGCTGGTGAAGTTTCTATACTGTATTTTGATGGTATTTCTAGGACCAAATAATACGCTCTCAAAGGATGCACTTCTTTCAACTCTTATAACCCTTCTGGGGCCCTGCCCTATGGACCACAGGATTGCAATTTAAGGAAATAAAACTACATTGATTTTTACAAGCATTGATTTGATCTGAGAGATTCCTTGAAATTCTAGATATAATTTTGCACACATCTGTTCCAGGAATGATAGTTTCTTGGGAGCGATGTTGGCAAAACAGACGTGGAGAAAATAAAATATAGGGCATTTGTGACAATACTGGATTTATCTGAACAGAAGTAGCATAATTCCTTCTAATTTGATTTTGGGAATAAATAAAATATATTTTAAAATCTCCTTGCCACTAACCCAAAATGATAATAATCTTTATGTTAAAAAGATAATTTTTATGCATAAAAATCTTTATGCGCTTTGTCAGTTCTTCTTGTAATGTAGTATCTTAAATGTGTGTAATACCAGGATTATTGTAGCTGTGTCTCTTTTACTCAGGGATTTACAAATTCATACTTCTTTTTGTTAAATGAAACTGTGTAACCAACACAAAGTATGGATATAAATGGATGGAACTTTGTGCTTACTAAGTGATTGTTTATTTTTTCACAATTCTTACCAGTGTTTTTTTAAGGATTGAATCTACACATACACACACACACACACACACACACACACACACACACACACACACACACACCATTGATCTTTTCCTTTCATTTCCCTGCGTTCTTCTATCAGCTCTTTCCTCTTCAGTGACTATTATCTTCTTTTGTTTCAGTCTTTTCCTCCAAATTCTCTTAGCTTTCAGTATCTGCCTTCTTCACAAGGAAGTGATCCCTTCACTTTTTACTTGCCTTAAAAGAGCACAAGTAAGATGCCATTTCACAGCTGTTTTCCTTGGGCAAAAGTTATTTGAGGATAGTCAAACAGAAGAGAAATTTCTTCAGAGACAGCAATAATGAGTATATATTTCTTCATTCGTAGCACATGCAATAAGTAAAGCGTTCTTTATTTTTACAAAAAAACAATACCCTTTGACCACCTATGTATAAAAACTAGCTTACAACAACTGATCTTAAAATACTTTCAACAAATCAGCTATTCAGCACATTGAATCTTATGACATTTTAAAAAATATTAACATTTAGTTATTGAATTATAATTGTTAAAAATAATTTAACAGCCAAGTATCTCTCAAGATGTATTTAATTTTCATCCTCTTTTCAGTCACTAAAAGGTCTGATATTCTCTATCATAAACGAGATGCCTATTTACTAACTATTTCATAGCATAAAATGGTCACCTTCAGTTTACACTGTAGCTGCTTCATTTCCAAATCTACAGTCTTGACAGGAGTAGCTGGTGCCATTCCAGTATGGCCAGATGCTAGAAGAGACAGGCCTTCTCTCCCTTTGGTCGCCTGGATCAGGTGGTCCAATTTTCCTTGCAAATCTGATTTTTCTCGTTGCAACTCAGTCAGGCTGGATGACAGGGTCTGCTTTCCAGATACAAAAATAATAGGAATAGCTGCATTCGGTATGCCGTTGGGAACAAAGTTCTATATAGTTTAGCTTTACGAAATTCAATATTCACCCTATGTTGTCCAAATTACGATAATGTGGGCTGCATCGATTGATTACAGAGTACAAATAAACGTAAAGCTAAAAAGAGATAAAAGACTGGTTGGTGGTATTTATCTTGCAACATGTAAAAGAAAAGGGGTGTAATGAACAATGGCAACAATACTGCATTATCCTGCCCCTATTAATACTATTAATGCTATATGCAGAAAAACGCAGAGATATGCAGTGTAACCATTTTGTGGGTTACATTGGATTGGCTATAATGGCTGTCAGAATAAATTTATCCGCATATTCTACTGAAAAAGTCCAGAGAATATCCTGTTTTGTCTTGCATCAGTTTACAGGACTTGTAAAGGTTAAAGCAAAGCATATGCACTGCCCGATGTCTCTTTGGCTGGTCTTCATGCTATTGTTTCTTCCCTTTCTCATGTCATACCACACAGCCAGGGAACCACAAATTCCATAACCTTGACCCTGAAAGTGATGCACTTTACATGTAAAAGCCAAGCTGGAGCAGGACAAGATAACAGATGTTAGTTGTTTATTCCATTGGGTCGGACTTACCCTCTTATACTGCAGCCAAAATGCTTCTCATTTAGCAACATAAATGTTAATTCCAATTAGCAGATGAGGCTTGTTAGAGATTTAGTTCAAATGAATAGCATGCACACAAACTCAGGCTTATTGAATTTGATTGACAATGGACCAGGATAGTTTATTTCACAGAAACAGCCTAACAGACTATATCAGAAAATGAAATATGTAATATTTGTTTTAATTTTTTGGAATATTTACAACAATCTTTTACTAGTTTGTACTCAGCAGAAAGCCACAAAGATTTTAATGATACATAGGTCAAAAAGTCCAAGAACATTTTAAAGATGCTTATATTGTGTAATATGACATAAACAATTAGATAAAATGATAGCATATTCAGAGTTTAAAAAACCCTTCTGAAAAATCCCAATTAAATATTGCAAAAGCACAAATGCAGAGAAATATAGGCTCCGTATACTTAATAGTGAAATGAGATTAAAATCTCCTGAAAAGTAATATTTGCCCAAGGTTTTTCTCTCTTTTTTTGATTTGTTGTTTGATTCTTAGTAGTTTTTATCAATTATGGGTAGTTCTTGACTTATGACCAATAGTAACAAACACTAGATGACCAAGTTTTGAAATTCCAAGATCAGGGCCCTTCCGCAATCACGTGACCACATTTTGAGACACTTAGCAACTGGCCCATGTTTATGGCCATTTGCAGTGCCCCATGGTCATGTGACTATAATTTATGATGATTTTACTGGAAACATGTTTACTTCTGGTCTAGCAAAAACCGATCCATAGCGAACACTGGGTTTGCTTAACAACCAATGGAAAAAGGTCATAAAATCAATTGTGGTTACAAGCACTGTCATGACTTACAACCACAATTGCCAAGGTCAATTATGATCATAACTACCTGCACTTTGTCATTCTTGTGATTTAAAAAATTACAAACTGATTTTATTGGACTAGTTTATTACAAGTCAGGTGGTACACATGCATTCAACCTCTTAGCAAAGACATTCTGAATTCAAGCAGAATAACTTGTACTAAAACAAGTTTTTGAATTAAAAGCTGAACAACTAATATGTTTCATTCACAGTAGAAAATGTTACAATGTTAGAGTAGGACTATTTGCATAATATATGATCAGTCCAATGTATAGATTATATACTTATTTCTATCCGTTAATACTTTATGTAGCATCTTATGTATTGAGTTGCATGAGAACACACTTATTTGGTGTTCACTTTAAACTATTTATAAGAAAAAACAATTTTATAAACAAGATTCTATGTAACTTTAACATTTAAAATAAAATTATATTTAGATAATACATGAAATTTGAGAATCAGTTTTATGTCATGATTAAGGCATTAAGCTAGAAACTGGAAGGCCATGAAGTATAATCCCATCATGGCCATAAAATCAGCTGGGTGACCCTGAGCCACTCACCCTAGGAAGGAGGCAGTTTCCTCAACCCTAGGAAGGAGGCAGTAGCAAACCATTTCTGAAAAACCTTGCCTAGAAAACTGCAGGGACTTGTCCAGGCAATAGACATGATTAAATGAAAGAAAAACATGACATTTAACCTTACTAGTGGTTCTATGTTAGTCACCAAAATTCCAGTGATGATTCATATGGACTCATATGGATTCATATAGTTCCATTCATAACTCATACAGGTGCATGCACACTCAGTGCATACATCTTCAGTGGTCAATTGAAACCAATGGAATTGTAACATATTTATGATTTTCTTAAAATTGTTAGGTAAACATACTTACCAGCTAGAAAAACATGAAAGAAAATTCTGTGACCGCCATTTTCATAGGATTCTTTTAAAAGCCAAATGTGCTATTTGATTAAACATTTCCAAGAAGTTTGGAATAAAATTATTTGGATAGAAGCATAATCTACTTAAAGGTATATATTGGAACTAACATTATCTTCATAGAAATAACTTTTGGTAAAATAATTTATTTGGACTATATCAGAAAGTGAGACCATTAAAAATAATGGCATTTGGTAATAATATGCATTGCTGTATGTTGGTTTTCAACACATTCTTATTCAACAAAAGTTTTTGCTCTGATTTAAATTCTAATACCTTAATTATGGTTCCTCTATTGCTTCTGGACATACAAAGAACACACACAGGTAATTAAAATCCTCTGAGAATCAATATCAAAATATACTAAAAGAACAGGAATTGGCTTTTTCTACACCTACAGCTGCTGTTTCTAGCCTGCTGCCAGTCATCTAGAGAGGTTTAGGAATAATGCATGCTGTTTACACTAAATTCCGTCAGCTTGCCCATGCATCTGCTGGCTTTTCTATTATCTACTGAATTCATCAAGAAATGTATGTTGACTAAACAGATCTCCTACTATGTTTCCACAATATTGTTGAATTACAATATCTGTCACAGCTTGTTAACTTTTTTTTTAAAGATATATATGACTGTAAAGCATATATTCTATTTTTGTGTGTGCGTATACTTTAAAAAAAATCAATTTAACATATTAGGATTTAATTAGAATAAAAGTATTTGATATATGGAGTTTGTTGCAATAAAATCAATGTATTATATCTCTGAGTAAACCAAACTTCTAGGCTTGTGGAGTTGAAAAGGACTGGTCTCTATTTCTATAATCTGTTTTGTAGAAAAAAAGTCAAAAATTATGATCGAACTTAGATATTGTTTGAACTTGCCCTGTATTTCTATTATAGAGATAAGGAAATGGACTAATGACTGGCTGAAGATCACAACTTGAGAGATTTTTTGGTAAGTGGGGTTAATATTTGTTCTCATTGTACTTTCAGAGAGGTGACATTTCTGGTTCATGTAAGACCACTGAATAATTTTGTTGGCTAAAATCTATAATTGTAAAACAATACATTATTTGTAACACAATTATAATTATTATTATAATAATTATTATGGTTTGTTGTACAGTCAGCCAGTTTAGATTAGATTTGTCATTTTTATCCATCTATTGAGTTTCTCTCAAGGATCTGGGATAGGCATATGTTGTTGTTTGTTGGCGTTAAAGGGTATCATCACAGGATGTAAGCTACTCCTAGTAAAGCTGCCTTTTGCAATTGACTGAAGGTGATTTTCTTAATTTGCATTATTTTTATCACACAATCATCCAGATGTTCAGACTGTAAATGGCATTTTTATCCACCAATCGAGTCCTTACCAAGGACCAGGGATAGGCAGATGTTGATGTTTGATGGTGTTTGCGATGACCTGGGATGTGGCACAAAAGCACCACAGCCAGAGAACAGGTCTAACTCTCCTTTATTGCTCCAACTTTGCCCCCAAATATTCCCACGTTGGAGCAAAGCCCTCATACGCACCTTCAGCAGCCTCTGGCTGCAAGTAGTCCATGCAATACTTGGTCTCCCCATGTTTCTTTTCTGTTCTCCATTTGGTCTTTCTTGAAGACCAGTTTGGTCTCTCCAATACGCAGGAAGCCTTCCTGGTATACAAGCTTCAGTGCATCTTCTTCACTGTCCTTCAGATATTCTTCCACGCCCTTTTTTCTTCTTCAACCATCTGATGTACCTGCAATGGTCCACCCCCACCCATTTTCCCTGCTAAGTGAAGGCTGTCAAAGTCACTGAAAGGATGAAGGGCATGATTCATTGTCATTATTTTTCTGGTTTTCCTATCCAGGGCTTTTAGTTCTGCTTGAGTCCAGCTATTCCAGCTGTATATTTAACAGCTGGAATTGTCCAGGTGTTAATTGCTTTGATGGTATTTCCTCCACTATGTTAAGATCTTCTTTACTCTCTTGATGTGTTCACTTCTAACCTTCTTGCCATAGCCATGGCCTGAGTTATTCAATATTGTTGACTGAGGAATTAGTGCCATGACGAACAGTAGTGGAGAGAGTGAGTCTCCTTGAAATATTTGTTTGATATTAACTTTTCCCAATCTACCATCATTGACCAGCAACTGTATCTTCCATCTTTCACAAAGATGATGATGATGATGATGATGATCATTTACAATTTAGAATTTGTTTAATGACAGAGCACATATTTATAAACTACCTTTGGATATTTGCTGGAAGATAACACAGTACATCACAAAATATCAGGCAAAAAAGCAATATAAAAGACTTTTTAGCAACTAGTTTAGATAGTTATTAGACTTCATCAGCCTTTGGCCAGATTAATCTTTTATTCCAGAAGTACTCTTCTAAGACTCCTTGAATTCTGTCAAAGTAGTAGCTGAATGACAAAATAATATTGCACATGAATAATAAGCAGAAAAGTTAAATTAACATTTCATATTTCATATGCCATACCTGGATGTCAGGGGAAGAAATACTTTATTTTCAAGTGTCTGACATTCAACTGTTTCTTTAAGCAATCCAATGTTGACATCTCATTTGAGTTGAATCTTTCTAATTACTGCTAATTGCCTATCATGACTTGGTTCTCCTTGAAGTTCAGTTATCTATGAATATAACTTCAAGATATGCTGCACCGACAGCTATGACAATTGAGGATTGCTATATTATTACTGAAGTCATTCTAAAGACGGTATGGAATTAACCAAACAGTTTTTAAGAATATTTAAAGCACCAAAAATCTCAATCTCTAATGCAGTGTATGGTCTAGTACCATGATGCGAACCTATGGCATGCATGCCACAGGTGGCATGCAGAGCCCTCTCTGTGGGCACACGAGCCATCTGTTAGTTCACTTTATTGTCATTGTACCTTGTACCCCAGCTCAGCTCCACCGTGCATGCGTGTGGACCTTCCACCGGTTAGCTAATCTCCCGGTCTCTGCAGCACATACGCGAGGGGTGGGGCGCATGCACGGGGGTACACACACCTGTGCAGGAGGGGGCACATGTGCATGCGCAGGGGACACACATGTATGTGCAGGGGGCATGTGGGCATTGCATTTTGGGGAGGCGTGCGTGCTTTGGACACTCGGTGCTGAAAAGGTTAGCCATCACTGGTCTAGTAGTTAAAGTACCAGGCTAGAAAGTAGTAGTTTGTTAGTTGTATTCCTGCCTTAATCAGCAGGGTGACCTTGGGCCAGTCACTCTCTCTCAGCCCAATTCACTGCACAAGATTGTTGTGGGAAAGCAAGAGGGGGAAAGAAATATTAGGTAAGTTTGACAGGTATAATACAGGTAGAATTTTTTAAAAATCTTAAAAAGTGTTTATATCCCAAGAGAGAAATATAAATTAGCACTCTCCGTTCATAAATATTGCTTTACAAAACACAATTACTTTTGTATATATTTTTCATTCTATTTGATATAGTTTTCATTTCAAAATATCATATTAACACCCATTTAGTAAATTAAATTTATACCCATCTCTCCAATATGTCAACTCTGGGCATCTTACAGAACATAAAAGTATATTATATACAGTTATTATAGCATTTTAAAATAAGTTCTATAGCAAGGAATTAACCCAAGGCCAACCGATCAACCAAGCACAACCCAATAATGGTCCCCCTTGGCCCTTTCACTATTTAACTAACAAGATATTAAGATTCAATAATTGGTGGAAACTAGTATGGAAGTGTAAAAGTAAAGGGCTTAATAGCTAGGAAGGGAAAACTTCATGGCGCTCCTTTCCCTTGATGCTCTAAGAACATGCTTATTTTGGTTAACGTAAACTCTCAGTTTAGAGATATGATGAAGAGGGGAATATAATCTTAGGGCTTTTCAATCTCTAAAAAAAATATTTGATCTATGAAATTAATAAGACTTCTAGCAAGAATACCTAAATAATGTGCAATTCAATAATTTGGGGCATTTAAAAATATTACATGAGGGAACGAAAGGCATTCTTATGTTGTACCTAGCTTGAAAAAATTGCTGATCCTTATTCTGTCATTACCCCCATGGCTATTAAATTCTTGCTACCTAGAAACAAAGCAGCAGTGTTTACAAAGAGTAAGCTATGGATAGTCATACAACAGAAACCATTGCTACCATTAGCCTCTCAAATGAACAAACAATATACAATATATATATATCCTAGAATTACCTCTGAAAAGCCATTTCTTTACATGACTGAACTACTCAAGCAACAGTCTATTGAAAAATCTATTTTAAAAAAAGATTGTGCATGACCAAAATTAACACTTGGGGCTTATTTCTCACTAGCAAGAATGACATCTGCCTAGAGCGTTGATCAAGCCTAAGGCATGGAAATTAACTTTTACACTAATTTCTTTATTCCCTTGTCAGAAGGCAAATTATGATTACTTAGTGGGCAGAAACAACACTGACAGAAGACTGATTCTATTATCAATGTCGTATTTGAAAAATAAGACATCACTTGAATAAAGTGAGCACATGCTTTGCATATAGAAGATTTCACCATCAGTTTCTGGTATTTCAAGGCAGGACTGAAGCCTCATATCTGAAAAATCCAGAGCTATAAAGGAAGTTAAAAAACTGTTTAGTTAAAAATATAAAACCTGAAACAAAGCAGTGGTAAAACACATCTCTATTATTACCACGAAATTTATGTGGACATGACCATAAAGCCACCAGTAGTTGAGTCGAAATCAAAGAAAATCTTACTTTTACCCACTATTTACTATGTCTTAGAATTACAAGTCTCATGAAAATAGTACATAATGCTCAGTCAGGGAATTTTACAATCCCTACAACTCATTACAAATTTAACACCAGCAATTCTAACTATTCACATGCTTCAGATATAAGGCACACACATATGTTATACTAACATTCAATGGGGGAGGAATGCTACCATCTGTTTTCCACTTAGAAAAATATAATGGAATTGAAATACAGATTATGTAGAAAACCTATCTTTAAAAGCTTGTTTATTAATTAAGGTAACTATTTCATACCAAATGAAGACAGTAACTCATTGCATACATAATATGTAAGCAGGATTTGCCAAAAAATTATTTTTAGCAATGTATTTTTCAAAGCAAGAAGAGAAAATTTTCTATAATTCCTCCTGTGTAATGATTAGAAATAGCTGAACAGATATTCTCTCTCCACAGAACAAAGGAATTTGTTTTAAACTGGGGCAGATTACTGATATTATTATATTATTATTATTATTAATACTTGGAAATATTGGTCATACAAAGTATATTTGACTCCCAGTTATAAGCATATACCACTTGAATATACATTTATACACATAAATCTAAACATTTGGTAGCAGTTTTGCTTTTCCAAAGCAGATTTAGATAAGCAAAACTGTTACCAAATGTTTAGATATATCATTGCTTCATTTATTTACTATTAAATGTGCTGTACATTGCTTTTTCTTCTTTTCATTGTTGTGTTATATATTATAGTTCATATGCTTAATGTTCTCAAGTAACATTAAAACATTTATCTGAAACATTTATCTGCAGAATTTGAGAAGGCCAGTAATCAAGAAACCAATAAAATATGGCACAACCCAGGTCTTCTTTATGTTTTAGAGAAAAAGATACCTAAAATAATTTGAAAAGTCAACAGCTGGGAAAGATCTGAGAATCCAAGTGATTTGGTTTCTAAAAAGGCAGGGACTATGCAACTGAGGCAAACCCCCCCAAAAAACAAATTAACAAATAAACCTATTATTTGCAGTGCTGGAAATTTGAAGAACTACACCCACATATACATCTATTTACCATATATGTTCATGATTTATGAGACTGCAGAGAATTTGCCTCTGCAAATCTTCTGATTTATTTATTCGTTTATAGTTCAAGACCAAGCCACTGTTTTAAATAGACATTATTCAGCTTAGTCTGAGTGACAGAAATTGCAGGTCTGGAGATTCTTCCTGAGCTTGATCCTATCATTTCCCTTGTTTAGATGAGTTATTTTGCTCAATAAGTGTGTTTTTCATTTTTTGATCACCGAAGAGTGATCGCATTTGAGAAACGTAAGTAAGACACAGCTGCACTGGCTTTCTATGCAAAAGGATTAGCTAAAATGAGTAGCTTTTTATATACAATTATTGAATACAGCTAGTAACTATCGTCTGCAACTCTCTCAATGAGACTATACTAGTTTCGGCTGCTAGATAACTTTGGAGGAAAAGCTGAGATTATTCTACATTATTTAAATTGTAGAGCAGAGCAAAGCAGGCAGAAGTGGAGTGGAGTGGGATAGGGTGGATTGAAATGGGGTGGAATGGACTGAACTAGATTAGACTAGACTAAACTAAACTAGACTAAACTAGACTATAATTTTTTATTGTCCAAGTGTGATCAGACACACAAGGAATTTGTCTCCGGTGCATAAGCTCAGAGTGTACATATAAAGAGCAAGTAATATGTCATAGGTCATAATCATAGTTACAATAATTAGTTACAAACAACAATTGATAAATCGTAAGAAATCAATTGGTGAAGATATAAGAAAGATGAGAAGATGAGGAAAGATGAGAAATGAGACAATGCTGTTTCAATAAAGGGCGCCATATTCTCCATATTCCATCATTTTTAAATAACCTTAACGACAAATGCTACATTAGAGAGCCAGAATACTTTAAAGTATTGGACTTGATCTAGGTTAAACACTGTCCATCAACCACAGAGCTCACTGGGTGACTCTAAGTCAGTCATTTTCCCCCAATCCAGTCTACTTGATAAGTTTCTTGTGGGGATATAATTAAGAGCCTGTTGTAAATCACTTGAGCTCTCAGAAAAAAAAAGGCAGTAAATAAGAATAAGCAATCAATAAGAAAGGCAGTAGTATATTGTGGAAGACAAACATTTCAGATGTTTTGCTGATACAGGCACACAGACTCCCAATCAAGAAAAAGATCAAGAAAAAGTTACAAGACCAAGGGAGAAACATTTGAATACAGGTGTGTGGATCTATTGCTACCTTTTGCTAGTTTTTACATGGTGGAAGTCACGTAGGAAGCTCTTCTTTGGTTCAAAAACAATGCCTGGCTTTTTTACCCCTTATATACAACTATTGACTGGTATTATTCAGGTCACAGAATAGAGTTCCACAGAACGAACCTACTCTGAACTCATATGCACGCCATTCAAAATAGAGCAGTAAAATAACGCCTTATTTCACAGACTATTTCAAGCGACGAGCATACTTCTCCGAATTATCTACAGCTTAATATTGAAAAACATCACCATTGCCTTTGGTTGGGCTAGAGCAGGACACAGAAAGAAGATAGTCACGTCCGATCCCACATATACTCTCAGCTTGGATTCTGCTTTTCACACCGTTTGTCTTACAAACATGATCCAAGTGACATTTCACAAATTCCTGGATAAATGTTGCTACACTCTGCCAGCCCAGAGACAGGGTATGTCATGCACAGATCAATAACAGCACTGTGTTTCATCAGCCTCAAAATCAAAAAGGCTTCATCTGGCAAAAGCCACAGCAGCCCTTGAGGATCCAACGGACAGTATGTGTACTGAGTACTCGACTTGGATTGTCTTCCACACAGGCTACCAACGTAAAGTAAAAAAAAAAAACAACCTCTGAAAAGGCAGCTATTAAAAGGAGTGCAAAGGACTTTCATATTATAACTACTAGAACAGTAAAATAAAATCCCAAGCTAGCTGCTAATTAAAAGATTAACAATATTTGCTATTTCTTAGGGGATAAAGATGGTTATATGACTATAGTATCTCTAAATATAGTTTTGTCCTACAAATAATAGAAGTCCTAACGGACATCAGCCCCATCCAGCACATATTAACAGCCCCATCTGAAACACTAATTCCTTGGTTATTGCTCCCCTACCTTTAACTAGCATTTCTAAGTAGATCCTTAAATATGAATATATATAATGATAATATATGACAGCATGAAAACCTCAAAGTACTTCAATGTTTTTCTGACATTACAATATTTATTGGTTACTAACTTGGATGACTTTAATAAGGGAATAGGAAATAAAATCTAAATGCTATATTCTATTTAAAAGATCTCATGAAAGCATGCCTGGAAAATGTGCTCCTTTATTTTCGGACCATAAGACGCACCGAACCATAAGACGCACCTGGTTTTTGGAGGAGAAAAATAGGGAAAAAAATATTCT
>JAOYMU010000192.1:59957977-59971642 GCA_025802295.1 Psammodynastes pulverulentus
CTATTACTTCCGGGTTTTTTTAACGCGACGGGGGGGGGAGCGTTCCGGCACCTTTTGGTGGCGAAAAAAAGCCCTGGCAACATGTAATGCCATGCTATGCCATGCAATATAAAGTCGTGTTAAAAAAAAATTACAGTAAAAGGATTACCCAGAGTCACTTGATTAAGTTGGGCGGCTATAGAAATTGCATAAAAAAATAAATACAACATAAACTTTTGTGTTGTACTACAAACTATGTAATTACTATTATATGCTTCTATATACAATATGTGTGTCTATAGCTTTTCATCTACATCCATACATATATATCAATTCAGCTACATAGGAATCAAGGAACATCTGCCAATACTCATGTTGCAGATATTATAATAGTTCTATCTAAATAAAATCTACAACATCTAAGTTCTCTTAAATTGAGAACAAACCTCATACTCTCAGAGCATTTGGGCATTATACGCAAGTGTGACTGCATAAATATCTGTCAGTTAACAAACTATTTTCTTCATCTCTATTTAATCAAAAGTTATCTTCCCTATGCACAATATGTATCAACATTTACAAAGCTGAGCTATTATATTACACAAGGATAATGTTACATGAATATGGTGTTATTATATGGAATAAAATTCTGTAAAACTACTGGCTTTCAATTTTAAACTTTTTGGAATCAAGTCAATCCTAGTCCATCCTTCTCTGTATTCCAGAGATGCCAAAGATCATAACAGTATAACATTTCTTATTACATCATGAGAAACATAGTACATGAAAATACCTGCTGTTGTTCATGGACTATTAAAATATTCAGTATCTAAATCAATTTCTCCTGAGCAATAGAGTTGCAGAAAAACAAGTTTTCTTCCTTAAATGCCTACATTTTATATCTGCAGTTTTACTAAAGGTATTTTATCTCCTTAATTGCTACTGGACAACAGCTACAGCGTCTATTAAAGGATAGATTACTCCTTTGGTAGCATTATTAAGAGTATCATAACTGCAGAGACTAGTATAGACAGTTGTCAGGAGTCAACACAACATGAAGGCACAAATAATAATAATAATAAACATTAATATTTGAAAGCAAATAAATATTTATAATTTCAGCTTTGAGGTCACACAACTTACAGCTGTTCTGTGCAGTTCACATTTTAAAAATTGAAAAGAAACCATACTTCAGAGACAAAAAGTACAGCTAACTGAAAGAAAGGAAGGAAGGAAGGAAGGAAGGAAGGAAGGAAGGAAGGAAGGAAGGAAGAAAGGGCAATCAAAGGGGTTTAATTTGGTCTTTAACAATTTGTGGAAAAAGATAAGAGCAATACAGATCTCCAGAGGGATAGCATTCCACAGTGCAGGAACGTGCTTCCTGGGGCCCACAAAGTGATCCTACTTGATTGATGGGATCTGAAGTGTCTCCTCTTTAGCTGGTCTCACTAGACCAGTGGAAAAATATGGACAAAAAAGCATTCCCTCAAGCAGCGGTGAAGGGCATTATAGTGATAACCAGGACCTTGAATTGCATCCAGAAGTCAACTGGCAGCTAGTGCAGCTTAAAAAATAGTAGGGGTACAGTATGTGCTCGTATCATGACACACTCCCTGTAATACTGCATTCCTGCAACCCTGCTCTCTGGACCAGTTGTAATTTCCCAGTATTCTTCAAGGCTGGGAAATTACATGTAGAGTGACCAAGGCTTGAGTGACTGTCTTAAGGATCTCCCTATCCAACAAGGGTCACAACTGGTATACCAGATGAACCTGTGCAAAGGCCTCCTTGGTCACAGCTGCTACCACAAAAGAGGGGAGTCCAAGAGGATTCTAGATTGTATACTAGTTTCACATGGGGAAGTGCAACCCAATTAAAGACTAAATATTGAATGTCCCCAGAACTGGAGTGGGAATGAGGGGATCAAACAAACAGCCATTTTGTCTTTTCAGGAGAGAACCTGAGTCTATTCCTTCCCATTCAAGCCTGCCTAACTTCCAGGCACTTGGGTAGGTCTTCAAAAGCATCTGTTTGTTGGCCCAAGGTCAAGAGGCATAATTGGATATCATCAACAAATTGATCATACCTGACCTCAAACTGATGAGGTTACCCAGAAAATTCAGGTAGATATTAAACAAAAGGAGAGAAAAAGTCAAGTCCTGTAGCAAGCACCCTAGTTAAAAGTGGATGCTGAGAAAAAAAATATCAGAATTGGCACATATTTATAGATATTTTGCCCGGATTCTCACATCTGCTTTATATTATTTACTTTTTTTGAAAAGCATTAATGTTTCTTATACGTTATGGCGTATCTTTTTATGTATTAGTAATACCAGCAAGAAAAAAATGGCATGTTATTTTCGTATCATGTATCGTACATATGCCAGAAACAATACTACAAAAAGGGAAGATCCAAGCCAAAAAACATAATTAGTGAATAACTGCTGATTAACATTATTTGCCTGTAAAGAAAAACTTACTATATTTATAGAATCAGCTGATCTTGCATCTACATATAGCAAACATTCTCTCTCACAAGCAAATATTCTCATATATTAACACACAATTACTATTACAAAGAAATGTACACATTCTGCTTCCTCCATTCATAAGGAACAGACAAAAGAGAGGAATAAAACAGGAGAGAGAAGAATGAAGAGAAGGGGTATGTCCAGGGAAGGAAAGAAAAAAGAAAAAAAAATCTTAATTAGGTGTTAAGGATTAAATAATTAATTGGCCAGATTACTCTAGCTAAGCAATGACTGATTCTAAAGTGATTCTCCAAAGTTATCCAAGTTTTTTAGAAGTAGCAATGTTTGTCATCATTTATATCTCTTGCTTATTCCTTTGTTTTCTACAGATTTTTTTTCTATTCTTATCAATTAATGCAAAGTTAATCCTTTAGAATCAGTGAAGTAAGATAAGCCCTTCAATTCAATTTAGGGAAAGATACTTTATATATTACTAGTCTGTCCGTATTTTTTTTTACCTAAGTCCTATTTTAGCTAATTAAGTAATTGCATGAATGTCATAGCCCTCTATGAGTATGAAAATTCCTACTTGCATGGAGGGAAGTCTATATCCATTTATTTGAGTCCTGGATGATCAATGCAATGTGGACGTCCAGTTGCATTTACATTGCTGGTATTATGTATAAAATCAGCTCCTACATAGAAAGTCTTTTTGACGGGACTATGGCTTTCTAAACTACCAATAAATGTGAGTTTCAAAAGGGCATTTATAGTGTTACTAAATCTGACTACATGTTTAAAAGCAAAGGCTAGGACACAATTAAAAAATATATTTGAAGGTGAAGATGTATAAATGTACTTGCTGATTCCATGATATAGCACAAAATTATATAAAAATAATGTATCTTTATGAACTGTGGGGAGTTAACCAGAAAAAAAAAATGCAAACTGACCAGTGCACAAAATACTGCTCTTTTATGAAAATATTTTTGCCTACTAAAGTCAGGGCAAGTACCATAATTATAAATGTATTCAGACGTTTCAGTGGTCCTTCGTGTATAATCGACAGCAGTTCAGAATTTCTATAAATGTAATTCTGTAATTCTTTACATCAATTATCAGGAGAACCTGTCTCCATAGTTGCCATTTCTATTTTCATAAAACTGATCCAGGAAAATAAATCATTTGGAGCAAAATATGTATCGCTTGAGAAACGAACCAATTACAGCCTTGTCATCTTCGCATCTTGCCACTTCGTATTCAAAAGCATCGTGCATCACCCTGATCTTTACAGACAAGAGTTGTGAACCATCTGCATGAATTCAGTAAATAATATGTCCAATTTCAGGGTGATATTCAACTTTGTTTGGAACTCATAGCCTTACAATTACAATCCTGAACATTTAATCACTAAACATCAGATTTTTGTCATATCAAGACTACAATAAACTTTTACCTGAACAGTTTGCTTGTTGGCCTGAAGTTGCTGTTTGGTTAGTTGCAACTGGGACGTTAATCTTTTATTTGCTTCTCTGGACTTCTTGAGAGATGATACTGCTGTTCTTTTTGATTTCTGTACTACAGCTAACTGCTGCTGTAAAGATGTGATACGTCCCCAAAGGGACACGGAGGAGCCAGGTTTCTGGACCATGATACTTCGTATCTTCTCTCGGTTAACTAAACAAGTTTAATATTGATCAATTATTAATCTGACACTTCAAATGTGTTAGTTTCAAAGAAATGGCTTTTTTTTTTTTTGGTTGCAAAAGATTTTCGCAAAACATCCAATAGAACCAAACCCAAGTTTCTCTTGCAACAAAACACAATATTTTGTGTACAGCTGCAAGGGTGTATGTTCATATGCCTTAATGCTGAAATTGCAAGAACGTTATATTTTGCTGACCAAAATGGTAAACTTGTTTCATTTATATGACTTGCTTCCAAGTATAATCAGAGACAAACAAGTAACTACATTGCACACTATCGTGTTTCCCCGAAAATAAAACCCTGCCTTATAATTTTTTGCCACCCAAAAAAGACACCAGGTCTTATTTTCAGGGGGTGTCATCCACTGACTAACCTCACTTGCACACGTTGCCCCCGGCCTCCTTTTCGCTGTCAGAGGCCTTCAGGAACTTCTTCTGCAGCTGGCAAGGCTATCCAGAGCTCTGGATCGACCCAGAGCTTTGTTATCAGCTACAGAGTCCTTCAGGAAAGCCTTGCCAGCTGCAGAAGAAATGGGCTGGCAAGGCAGGTGCCAACGGGTGTGTGAGGCCTGGCTACAACTATCCAAAGGTAAGTAGTAGGGCAGCTCCACACACCCTCCATCCCCAGCCTAGCTTAATTTTTATCCGTGCACTCTGGAGTGAGTGGGATCTTAATTAGGGCTTTTTTGGGGGGGTAAGGCTAGAACTCACTTTCAGGGTAGGTCGTATTTTCAAGGAAACAAGGTATGTTATTAGTACTCTGTATTTTTTTTGTAGTCTCTTAGTGAAAAATCTAACCTGAAACTCCCAAAAAACTCTATATACCCCTGAGCTTAACAGACTGTGAAGCCTTCTTCTAAAAGATGAAGTAGGCTGAAGTAAGATATTAAACTTTAAGATGAATGAAACACATGCTTTTATTTAATATTATTAAACAACTATATCTGCCTGGCGCAGGTCCTTGGGAAGGGCTCAACAGATGGTCAGAAATGCCAAATCCAGTATAAAGATCTGGCTGACTGTACAAGTGGTCCCAGAGGTTATCAGTACATTAGATACCATACTGCAAAATCTTGGACAGCGCTTAGAAAATATGAGCATTGACAAAATTTCCATCTATCAATTAAAAAGGGCTACAGTGTTTGGATCCGTTGATATACTATGCCAATCCATTAAGGTATTCTAGTTTAGGGGAAGAATTTGATGCAAATGAAGGGCAACATCAGCTAAAAGAACGGGCAGCTGTGACTTCACATTTTTATGTATATACTGTAACAATAGTAATCAAAAATTATTTTTTTTATAATTTTAAGATTGCAAAAAGGACAGAGTACTTTTTGCAGTCTTAAAAAAAATCTGCTTTCTTATCCTGAGTTAGGAGTATAGCCCATAAAGTCTGGAGTAATGAAGGAAATAGCTTTGAGAATACATAAAGGCAGCAGAGGAAAAAAAAACTCCTTATATTAAGACAAGCTTAAGAAGCATAAAAGCAGGTATGCTCTCAGCAACTAGTCCATCCCACTTTAAGGAAATACTTTTTACTTATTGATGTGTTCAGTTGATCTCTCCTCTCTGATGCTGTTAAGAGAGGTCTGAAATACAGCGTCTCAATTTGGCACTTTTTAAGCCACAGTACATTGTCTGTTTTATCCAGCTGGTGTTAGGTTGAAACCCCTGCTAGTGCACACTGAAGAAATTGGTCTCAAAGTTCTGACTACTAGGGATTAGAGAAGGAAGGAGAAAATATATAAGTATCCAACTGGCTTCTTATAGATTGTTTTTTAAATAAAAAAAGAAGGGGGGGGGACACTGACAAATACACCTCCTGATGACTCGGATTCTATTATAGTGAAACTGCCCTTTCTTACTATAAGGGAATATGAAATCAAATTACCTTAATGAAAAGACACCATTTTCTTGCTCCTTCTCAAGAGTACATTTCTTTTCTTTAAATTACAATGATCCTGGTGCATCTGTTTTATTTTAGATATTTGATGACTACTCTCAATCCAGATGCTATCTAGCCACAGATGTAAATGTAATTTTGCGATTACAAAAGATTTTACGCATTCTTACCTTTGTAAGGATTGAATGCTGAATTTAGAATCTTTTTCTTTGGAACAGTCGTTATTAGTTCACCTTTGTTTTTCTACAAACACAAGAAAAATTATTATATTCATAGGATTTATAGGTTTCCACAAATACACACCCAAATTATTCTCTTGCCGTGATTACCTTTAATTTAAGGACCACTATTCTAGAATACTAGTTTTTCAAAACAATGCTTACGCTTGACTTTCCTTAATCGGTCTAAATATTCAAGCAAATATGTGTTTCAATATCTGAACAGACATTTGCATCAGAATGTTGTCAGGTAGAAAGAGAATTTTCTGTTTGTTTGTTAGTTAATCCAATTTACATAGCTGTCCATCTCACCAAACAAGTGAATCCGGATGGAATAAAGCAAAGCCGAAAGAATTAATAAATACCTAAACCAATTATCATTATTATTTTTTAAAACTTAAAAACTATAGAAACAGAATTAAAACAAAGAAACAATAGGCAGTTAATATTTTAAAAAAACCTCCCTTTTAACGAATCTTTAATCCCTTAATTCAGGGTAGAGGACTAATAACATATTAACCGAAAATGTTAATATTCAGTTGCATCATCCTACAGATGGGGCCAATTTATCATTGGAATTTATCATTGGAATGGACCCCATGGACCCCATAAAAACCTTTTGTGGCCACGCACCATGGCTATGGACCACCAAGTCTTAACTCAAGATTTAAATCATAAGATTTCTTCAAACTTTCATGGGCCACCGCCCCACATGACATCCCCTCCCGCCTCCCGCCCCCCCAGTTGAGAAGCACTGGCTTAGTATATCCATATTTTGTTTGATTTTCTTCTGTGTCTGACAATTGGATGGATCTTATTATTGTCCCCTGGTAAAAGGCAAAAATTACAGGGGGATTAGAGCATTAAATGTATCTGAAAGGGTATGAGAAATGTACATGAGTACTTCAAAAAGAGGTAAGCCAAAACTTTAAAGAATAAAAGGCCCTGTAGAAAGCGTTGAATAGAAAAGGTGGCATTCTGACCGGTTTTCAAAAATAGAAATGAATTTATGTAATATCCATTTCACTGTTTTCTCTTACTTTTTTCGTTTTCCCCATTTATTTTGCTAATTATTTAATTTTCTTCTGTTTCCATAATGGTGCTTACTCAGGGAATAACACAATGGTATATATGTGACATATACTATTGCAAAATGCGATATAGGTCAGTTTTCACATTGTTATTTCTCATAGGGTTACTATACTTGTGTATGACTTATGTTTTGTATGATCTGGGCCCAAGTTGTGTTACATCAGAATGCAAATGCTTAAGATTGGATTTAGTGGTCAATTTAGTATTGTAAATGTGACCATATATAATGTAATACAATCTGAACAACAGCTGACAGTTATATAAGAGTTTAACTCATGTCAGTGTAATATAAATAATGTTGCAAAATTTGAACACCTGCATACTTCTTGTTCCTCTAAAAACTTTATTAATAAATTTTTGAGGAAAAAAGGGAGTATGCAAATGGCATAAATTCTCTGTTTCTAAGTCATTCACTAATCAATAAGGAAATCTTTAAAATGCTATTGAAATGGAAATCACAAATAAGTTACCAATCCTCCTACTTAAAAGAGGCATATGTCCATATTATAAAGATTAGGATATGCCTGCATTATTTAAAGTGAGGAAATAGAAAAAAATGATCTCCATTAATAGAACAAAGGAACTCAAAAAATTAATAATTTTCTAGAAGGAAAATTATTGGGTTCAAAAATAAAAGATTGTCTCTACTGCAAAATTGTTAGCCTAAAGATGGGTTTTTAAGGAAATAGGCTAGCTAGTGAACTTTCCTTTGCAAATATGCTTTCCAAAACTGATAGTGACGACTATTCTCATGTAATCTGGCATAGTCCTTTTCGGTTGTGAACTACAACTTTGGACCACTGGTAGTATGTAACTGTTTTTATACTTATCTTTTTATCATTTTATATTTATCTTTTTATACCATTTTTATAAGCCCAGAGTCACTCCAGTGGTGGGATGGGTGGCTTTTATATATATATATATAAAAGCTGACAAATATAATAGACAATGTTATTCATTGTTATTCAATATTTGTCAGTGGCATTAAAAAAGCAGCACAAGTTGAAGCATTGAAGTAACTGAAACCTTACCTTTTTCTGACATAATTTGCTTTCATTTTCTAAACACATGCTGTTTGGGGTTATTTTATTATTCCCGGTCTTATTTTGTTCTTGCTGCTCATTTTTTTTTGTCAGTGAAATATGATGTACTGCTCTTGTATCCAGGTTTTCAGAATTCAGTATTTCAGAGTCACTAAGAAGAATGCATTTGAAAAAAAAAAAGATTTACTGGTATTAGATTTAATTGTCTATAACTGACCAACTGTAGAACAAATAAAGTCATTGCTATAACTTCTGTACATTTAGAGTTATAGGGAATACACTTATCCAGAACCCTCACTGAAAACTTTCAAAAATGCCGAAGACATTTTTGGCACGAGATGCATCCTATACTGCATGCTCCCTTCTCTCAGTCATCCTAATTACCTATGTGAATAAAAATATGTAGAGGAAATAGTCTTGGATAACATGAATAAAGAAATAATTACCATATTTTTCGCTCCATAAGACGCACTTCCCCCCCGCCCAAAAATGGGTGGAAATGTTTGTGCGTCGGTGCCAGTCCTTTGGTGAATAGCAGCCAGGGCGCGGCAGCAGGGTCCTTTTACAGTGCTGAACCCCACCTCTTCTGTGTTTGTCATTGCCCGCCTCTTCTGTCTCTATTCCGCAGTGCAGGAGTCAATAGGCAGAGCTGGCAAATGAGAGGACACTATCTGTGGTCTTCTCAGGCTCCGCCTGATTTTTTTTCTTGTTTTCTTCCTCTAAACCTAGGAGCATCTTATGGTCAGGTGTGTCTTATAGTGCGAAAAATACAGTATTTGAATAACCAAGCTGTGGGTAAGCACTATTTCATTGTGCTAACCATGCATCACAAACATGGGTGATTAACAAACTTTCCCATAGACATGGGGTAAGTGATCTTCTTAAAAAAGATAGATGACAGAACTACTTTTCTAAACAATACAGGAATCCGTACCTAAACATCAAAACATCAACGGAATTGATGGTGACCATGAAACTGTGACCATTTACAAATTATCGAACTGTGACAAGGTTTTACATGTTGAAAAGGGAGATTCATATCAAATAGGGAAAAGTCGTAGAGATCTGAGATCTGCAATTGAATATCTTAGCATAAGTAATGGAAGTCAACTAAGGAAAAGTTATAGGGAGGCCCCTGGGCCAATTAACCTAAAAATAAGAAAGCATTTAGAAAGAAAAAAAAAGAACCATCAGGTTTCAGCTTATATACATACATACATACATACATACATACATACATACATACATACATACATACATACAGCATATAATGGAGTTGGTGGGAGATAGCTTTCCAGTTCAATATGCTGAGATGAGGGCAACAGGAAAAGAAAATAAGTATATTTATAATGTACTGGACATTTTTGTGGTATCAAATCAATGTCTTAATTTCCTGAGTGCTGAATGAGGTATGTAATTTTGCTTTCCTAAGCAGCATTTGTGACACTTGTTTCTGGAAACAGAATGTAACACCTGTCACCTCTCATTCTAAATAAACTTTTCAGACTTTCAAAGAAGGACGCACTGAAGGAACAAATACTGTCAAATGAAAGGATGAATCTCTAAATGAGCACTGATGAATACTGAACTTCCTAAGGTGAAGTTCACTATTGAACTTCAAAGGGGTTCTTTATATAAGGTCCATTATCTCAGAAGATGATTGTATGATCTTAATCACTGGAAAGTGTTCAAGGTCATATATTTAGAATCAGAATGAACAGGAATAATAATAAACTATTCTATTTTTTTCTAGAGAGAGATTGAGCACCTCAAAATCTAAATTATCTGAACTTCAAGTCTGCTATTCTCATTTTTATGTACCTTTCATACAAGTTTTATATATTGTAATCCAGGGGAGGTCACTTGTCCGTTTTAGCTACAACTCAATAAAATTAGGTTGATCAGTACCATAAGGGAAAGAAATATCCAAAAGTAGTCAAGAATGTGAAAAAGGAAGAGGAAACAGGTGTGTACATTCCATATTGCAGACGCCATCCCTCCCCAGCTACTGCGGTTTTGTGAGCAGTCATATTGTTTATGCAAAATGGGGATGATATGAACCTAAAGAGAGAGAATGTAACAAACTTTATAAACAGGCAATGCCTACTAGAGGGAGGGAGGGAATATAGCTTAATGTCAGTTTAAGTCTTCTACTATAGCAGAGAAGAAGAAAAAAACCTTATTGATCCTGGGAATACTTGGAATTCTGAAAGCAGGAAAGAATGAGCTCAAGAAGACAGAATCTATAAACTCTAATCTCCCCATCAAAGAGAGACCATAGAAGGGTTTGTTATGGGGGGAGGGGACTTGAGGGAAGTTGAGAAGTGTCTTCAAATAAGTCTTGACTCTTGTCTACTGCGTGGAGAAGAACCTGCAATTATCTTGGCAAGATTTCAGAAGTGGTTTGCCATTGTCTGCTTCCTAGGGCTGAGAGCGAGTGACTGGTCCAAGGTCACCCAGCTGATCTTGTGCCTAAGGCAGGACTAGAACTTCCTAATCTCCCAATTTCTAGCCTGATGCCTTAAATGCTATACCAAACTGGTTCTCCCATAGAACGTTGGTCTGTACCGTAACAGGCTTTATGATTTATAGAGGAGAAGGGGATCATACCAGTAAATTAAAAATAATTGCAGGCCATACAGGAGTACTTGGTTCGCTGATCAGCTGTTCAGCTAGTGGGGCAGCTGTAGCATTGGAACTGGTGATGGCAATGAGGCCCAGGAGCATTGGAGGCACATAAGTGTATATTTTGGAGGCAGCAATAGTGAATTTATTGGCTTCTTTCAAAAAAACTCAGGTGAACCATGTGTAGCCTGCAGGATATATGTTGCGTGGAACAATATCCATTGTTAGGACCAATTCAATTTTGGAAATGACAAATTTGGCACTGGTAGTAACAAACTTTTAAATCTATACCACTGACGGCTCTAAAGAAGAAATTTCACAATAGGCAAATCTGGTTGCAAACAATTCATTTTGGAGGAAGTGAGAGTTTAGCATAATTCTTATTTTCCTTTTTCTTCAACTACAAAAAGCTGAGGGATAAGTTTAGAGTGGGCGGGTGGATTGATTATAGTAATGACTGCTGAAAAGCTATGCTTGGTACTGAGCTTGCTGAAATGAACATCAGGCCCCTGATCATTAATGATAATTGGTGTGTCAGTCAAGCTGGTAGTGACATATAGGCTATAGCCTACAGTGTACCCTTGATAATAAGCTTCTAAATTAGATACACTTTATCCCAAAGGAAAGTTAACTGGAGATATTATCAATTACAATTAACCTATTTCATACGTTTTTGGCATTATGGATGACATCTCCCTTCAAGGTACAGAAGAGAAATTTGAATATCCAGCTTTAAAGAATGTGTCCCAAACTAACATCTCCTGGGCACAAACTCAAAAGCAAGTAGTAATCCACTATCAATCTGCTACACCAAGAGATGACAAACCTTTCAAATGCACTTATAAGCAAGAGCAGGGATATGTTAGAGGAATTAAAAGGTACTTTTCTAAAACAGTTAGTAAAATGGCCAACAAGAGGGGACTATTTTCTAAGTTTAGTTTTGACAAATGAGGATAGGATATTAGAATGGGGGAAAACCTGGGGTCTAGTGATCACCAATGCTCCATAATGGTTTGATATTATTACCCAGTAAGAAAAAGGAGTCCTAATCTCACTATACAGTAGAACCTCTAGTCATGAATGCTTCTGACCATGACCAAATCGGGTGACAACCAAAAATTTCGCAAAATTTTTGCATCTGGTCACGAACAAATACTCGAGTGGCGCTCAAACACAGCCATGCCGATTTCCTCTTCCATACCATTTTTTTTTTGTACATGCATGCACAGTCAGTCTCGCTTCGGGTCACGACCAAATCGGGTTGTGATCGAAGTCATGGTTTTAATCAGACCCTATTTGGAATACTGTGTCAATTTTGGAGACCTCACTTAAAAAAAAAGATATTGATAAAATTGAGCAAGTTCAGAGACAAGTAATGAAAATGGTGCAAGGTTTGCGGGACAAAATATTTCTGAATATGTACAGCCTGGAAGGGAAAGAGAGGGAAAGGACATGACTGAAATCTTTAAATATATTAAGGATGTGAGTAAGGTTCTAGAAGGCAGTATTTTCAATATTAAACAAAAATCAAGAACACGGGCATAATTTCAAACTGACAGGAGGGAAGTTCAAAAGTAACATTAGAAAGCATTACTTCACAGAAAGAATAGTGGAAGCCTGGAACCAACTTTCAGCAGAGATAGTGGGTGAATTTAAACATGCTTGGGATAAACACATGTCTAATCATCCAACAAAAATTAAAATTCAAAAATAAAAAAATAATTATAAACAATAAATTAATTAAAAAAATCTCAAGGTGCAGACTTGATGGACCATTGTATCTTTTTCTTTCATCAGTTTTCTATGTTTGTATTAATTTTTATTATATCATATTTTTATTATATAAAGAGCCGTGGTGGCACAGGGGTTAGAATGCAGTATTACAGGATAGTTCTGCTGACTGCCAACTGCCAGAAGTTCAAGCCTCACCGACTCAAGTTTGACTCAGGCTTCCATCTTTCTGAGGTCTGTAAAATGACGACCCAGATTGTTGGGGGAAATATCTTGACTCTGAAAATGGCTTAGAGAGGGCTGTAAAGAGCACTGTGAAGCGGTATATAAGTCAAAGTGTTATTGCTATTTCTAATATATTATTTATCGTGAAAAATAACTATGGACAGATATTCGAATTTTCTAAATTTCAAAGTCATACATAAACAGCAACACAGTATCCTTCATATTTGCATTTTATTAGTTCTTTTCTTGATGAGCAGTGTTAATATACATGGCAGTAGTATGCTATTAAGTTATTATAACATTTTATATAAAAGAGTATCTGATTGACGTATGACATATCCTACATGCATTTTCCATTAGGAAATTTAAGGCATGAAGAACCTCTTGCTCCAATTGTGTTAATATTTAGCAGATGTGATAGTTATTTTAAAGTCTTCAGCACTGAATAATCTTAAATCATAGTTACTATTGGCTTTAATGGGGACTAAAAGTTTAATTAAGCTGACAGAATAGGCTCCAATTGTGAAGACTTTGATTAAGTCATACTTTCCTTAATTTGGATTACCATATTTATTCGAGTATAACGTGCAACATTTTCTACCCAAAAAAGAAATCAAAGTTTGGGTGCGCGTTATAAACGAGGGCTGAGGTGGGGTGACGCAGTGGCGG
>JAOYMU010000192.1:59971742-59987538 GCA_025802295.1 Psammodynastes pulverulentus
GCTGTTAATGTCCATTCCCAAGGCCTTTAGATCCCTCTTGCAGATATCCTTATATCGCAGCTGTGGTCTCCCTCTAGAGCGCTTTCCCTGCGCTAATTCTCCAAACAGGAGGTCTTTTGGAATCCGCACCTCAGCCATTCTCACGACATGTCCATATTTAATTTTATATTATAAATTAATAAAATGGCAAAGATGGGGAAAAAGATAACTATTTTTCTTTAAAAAGGAGTCATCTCTACTTTTAGGACTCAATGCGATTGTTTGATTTCCCATCTTTATTGAAAGGGGTTTGCACAACCTGATCAGACACACAGGGACATGTTCAATAATATTCAAGAGCAAGACCCTGAAACAAAAAACCCTGGGTTTATTTATTATCAAGCAACAAGGAACTACAGACATGTAAAAACATGATTGGTTACAAAGAAGCTTGAAGCAAAAATAGACACATTATGCTGCACCTGTCAAATGCGAAGCCAAAACTTTCCACTAGTTTTAATGAACAACTTCCATTTGAAACCCTAACTGCTAATACAGCGTTGAATCCATGCTTGATTGATTGCTTACTAAATAATGACTACTATACTTAAAATGCTTACATTATGTTCAGGAACACTTAAAATCTTTCACAGTACGAACATGTTAAAAGTTTCCTACTTGGAACAACCAGCTTGGTGTGGTCTATATCCAAACCAATTATGCTGATTTTATGATATGTAAAGCAATCCAGTATGATGAATTTTATATGTATGATTACACACATGCACACACACAGACTACAGTTAAATTATATGACTTAGCAAGTTGTGCATGCTCTTTGATCCAATCTTAATCATGGTTTTACTGACTTACCTGAAATAGATTAATGTAGGAGTAGCCAAAAAAAAACCCTCTAAGTTGTGTCTGTTAACTCATCTGTAGCCCCTATTCCTTTAAATTTTGATGTCTAGGGAAGTTCTCATCAAACTTTTCTACCAAAAAAGAAATCAAAGTTTGGGTGTGCGTTATAATCGAGGGCTGAGGTGGGGTGGGGTGACGCAGTGGCGGCCGGTCCATTGAGGGCGCAGGCGAATTGTGAATTCACACTGTGCCTTTTCCGGGCTGCAGCCGCTCACGCGAGGGCGAAGAAAAAAAAACGTCCCCTCGTCGCGTACAGTGGGCGGCCCGAACTGGCGAGATGCACTTCCCTTTCCTTTCCTCGCCTCGCCCACACGTTACGGTAAGCATTGCTGTTTTGCACAATTCAGTGTTCTTCATATTTTTATTGATATACTGGTATATCAATTTTATACCGATTTTTAATCGAAAATTAGTTATACACGTGTGCGCGTTATACTCAAATAACTACGGTATTTTCATGCTTTTATTTTCTCTAACTACAAATAAGTTGCAATAGCAAAGAAGGAATTTATGGTTGTGGAACCAATAGTTGATGCCTAAAAATCTCTTGAAACAATTGTGTCCAAGCTTATATTATTCAGAACTTTTTCTGTCCACTCCCTTTCTATATGTTGGAGCAGTCATGAGGAAACCCATTTGAAACCAATTATGGTTTATTCGTGGTTTGTACATTAAGATAACTAAGGACCAGATCATTTGTTTAAAGCAAATGTTGCACAAATCAACTTTTCATAAATTGAAACTATAAATAGCTGGATTTGAGTAATATACAAAATTTAAAGTTCTACAAATGAGAACTAATAAGCTTTCTTTTTATCTTACATAAAAGCTAAACCATATCCAATTTTCCAGAGATCAGTAATTAATAGTGTTCATTAATCAATTATTTAGCAAATAACACAGTGGACAGTGTTAATGATATACTGGACAGTTTAGATGTTGGACTACCAGTAGAGAAATCCAGAGGAAAGTCCACCTCAACTGTAGAAGCTCACTGGGTGATTTTTTTAAAGCCAGTCATTTTTAGAAAAATCTACCTGCTAGGGTTTTTGTGTGAAGCAAAATGGGAAGAAAAGCTATTATTTCAGTTATTTTAATGTATTATATGAGCTTGTAAGCTGTTGAAAGTTATTTGATTTTGACAGGTTTTTTTTAATCCATAAATCTGCATTCATACATACTAACTTTGACTCCTGAAGAAAAGGCAGGATATCAATAGAACAATAAAAAAGTTCAGTACAAGGCCTGTCTGAACAATATTTCTGATTGTCTCTGAATTATGTATATAAAGTAGAATCAAGTAAAAGATAAGAAATGTTGTACTCATAACTTATGAAATCACTATAAAACACCCGATTTCAGTCTTAGAAATAACTTTTGTTATGTTGTGGGATCTAAAGGAACCTATGCAGTTCTACTTACGGTTACAGAACTAATTTTCAACAATCACTCAATTACACTCAGTACAATGACTGTGCATAAAACATACATGAAATAATTAGTGCGGATGGTCCTTAATTTAAAGGACACAAAACAGCTTGTAGACATCTGGTAGCAAGCTGAAATGGGTCATTCAAAATTTATCTAACCAAATTAAGGGGAAAAGTGTTTCTCCTCCTGGGTCGGCATGTCACAAGATAACTAAACTGACTTCATAGGCTTGCCTGGGAATCCTTAGCTGTCAGCAGTGAATATGCAAAGGGCCAGCAAATTAAATCAACCTGCCAAACTGTCAATTTCAAGCCTCATGACTACATGAAAATAGCATCACTAGAAGAAATCAAGCATTGCCTTCTTTTGGGTTTCCTGGCACCTATTCAAATACTCATGCAGTTGTGGCTAATTTTGCATGCAAATTTCAGTCAATAAACTCAGAACAAGACCTCCCAAGATATTTCAAAGACTCTGACAGTATTATTTCTGCATACCAAATCGACAGTAGTTGAAATGCAATTTCTATTTGCTAGTGTTTTACATATGCACAGTGTCCCTTCTACAGAGCTAAGTTAATGAGAGCTGTACCTGCTTTCACTCATATCTTCCCAGCCGTCCTTACTGAAGTTCTCAAGTGCACCACTCATATCCTTGATGGACTGATTGCAAAGAGACTGATCTTCCACTGAGCTCTTTTTCTTTCCTGCTTTCAATTTAACATTGGCACCTGTATTCTTACACCTACATTGTCCACAAGCTGCTTCCACTGTGGCTTTGGAATCAATTGTTTTTGCTTTGTCCAGTAAACTCTGCAGTTGTCTCACTTGAATCTGCAACTCCACATTTTCATTTTTCCATAAATTTCCTTCTGCCACTTGCCTCTTCTTAGAGGTGATCTCTTTTTCCAACCCATTTATTATTAACTGGAGCTTTGATTTGTCCTTCTTTGCTTCTGTGATCTTTTCCACCAGTATCTTCAGCTCTTTTTCTCTGTCTTCTGCATCTCCTGTATGCTTTTTAAGCAATAGTTGAAGCTCACTCTTATCCTTAACTAACCCTTTATTAATATCCTTCAGCTTCTTGGATTCTTTTTCAAAGCCCATTATTCTTCTTTCCAATTGTGAAATCTAAATACAATACAAAAAAAATTCACTTTTAATGTTTTACATAGGGGGCTGGTCTTTTCACTATGACTTAATGTCCTATATAATCTTTGGAAATAAAATTGTATCCAACACACCTATTTCAAATTATAAAGTGAAAAATAACGTCAAGGTAATGAGAAGGAATGTTATTTGTATTGCAACAATAAATCTGTTTAAAAAGGATGGATAATAAAATAAATTAAAATTTCCTACACAGGGACACAAAAGTGATATGAAACAAAACAATGCATATTTATAACTTCAGTGATTATTCAACTTAAAAAAATAATAATTATGTGGTAGTCCAGACTACAATTTTAGCATGATTTAAAACAAGTTCGTTGTTGCAACTGTGTATTTCAGGTATTTACAATGAAATATATCCACTTACAACAGTTCATTTGGTGATCTTTCAAAGTTACAAAAGCACTGAAAAAAATGACTTATGACTGGTTTTCACACTTATGACCGTTGCAGCATCCCCATGGTCATGTGATCAAAATTCAGACATTTGGCAACTGGCTCATATTTATGACAGTTGCAGTATCTCAGGATCATGCAATCACCTTTTGCAACCTGCTGACAAGCAAAGTCAATGGGGAAGCCAGATTCACTTAACATCCATGTTACTAATTTAACAACTGCAGGGATTCACTTAACAACTGTGGGAAGAAAGGTTATAAAGTGGGGTAAGACTCACTTAACAATAGTCTCACTTAGCAACAGAAATTTTGGATTCAATTGTGGTCCTAAGCTAAGAACTACCTGTACCATTTTTGGGTAGTTAAAAAAGGGGACATTATACCAAAACATCGATAATGAATACTAACATTAGTGATGCAGAAGTTACCACACCAGGCAAACTGTTATACTCACAGGAACAATATCTAAAGAAGTATTCATTCTTGTTTGGATTAAAGCAACTAATAAGTGTTATGTCAATGTATCTTGCGGTAAGCAAATTTTTGAATTTGGGCTTAAGTAACTCAAGCACTGAGATTGATTGCTGTGCCAGAAAAGAAATTTCACACCTTAGGTAAAAGATACCATAACTAAATGTTATTCACTCCAGAATTTCAAATTAGAAATTGCTCTAGAAGGAATTATTAGAGCTATTACTTCCTACTATAATCCAGTAGTTTGGGAAAGACATCATCAAGGGTTCCTGTATTACGCCAAACCATTCTTGACAGGTATGTCATTAAAATTATGTATCATAAACTTCTTCTATCCCATGGGTGACAGATATGACATCCTCTATCACTCAATTTGTTTTCCATTACTCACTCTATCTTAAGATAAATGAATGTGAGCATTTCTTGTTCTCAGTTATTACTTTAATATGTTTGTCATTTAGTAATAATGAGATGAGAACCTTCATTACCCAGAAATACAGCAATATATACAACCCCCTGATCTGCTGAAAACTACTGTGCTTACAAGCTATTTTACAAATATAAAAATAAATGGACACAGTTAAATTCATTAGCTGGATGAGTGACTTGAAGCCAGTCACTTCTTCAGTGAGAGATAAAATAGGAGACAGGAATTTTAGGTTCACTGCCTTGACTTGATCTGTGTATTTGTGTATGTGTTTGTGTGTGTATATGCCTATGTGTGTCCATAAAAGTGTGTGTATGTGTGTTATTATGGTTGGTTGCACAGTCAGCCAGATATTTAGATTGGATTTGGCATTTTCATCCACCTATCGAGATCTCCCAAGGACCTGGGAAAGGCAGATGTGGTTGTTTGACGGTGTTAGAGGTATCGTCATAGTATGTAAACTGTTACGAACAAAGCTGCCAATTGAATGGTGGTGATTATGTCAGTGCTGATAGTGTTAAAGAGATGCTCCAGTTGCTTTGGGATTGCACTTAAGGACCCAATAACCACTGGTATTGTCTTTGCTTTCTTTTGCCACAGTCATTTTACTTCTATTTGCAGGCCTTTGTATTGTGTGATTTTCTCCAGTTCTTTCTCTTCTCTCATATTGCCATTCTCAAGACTTTCTTGTCTTTCTCATCAATAATTGTTAAGTCTGGGATGTTTTTGTTGTTATTATTTTGCCACATAAGATCTTCTCTATTCTGTTCTAACATATTTTTTTAAAAAACTACGTTTAATCTTTCAAGAAATAGGGATGATATGCAGTTTTTTTTTCAGGATTATTTGTATAGGAAATAAAACATAGGTTAAAACACACCTTGTTAAAAAGCAGCCGTTAACAGACTGTTCTACTTTCACAAACTACACATACTGTACCTCTTCTAGTGATGTGAAAATCTAATAAAAAGGAAGGGAATGACATGTCCTTTTTTCCTGGACACTCAGATTTCCAAGACCTGATCCTAATTATTTGTTAACACAGTGCAAAATAAGTACAGAACTACACAATGTTTTCCATCTTTAAAGCGAGACACACTTTATATTTATAAAACCATATATTTAGAATAAGAGTAAGAATAATCCAACACTGAGAAAGTGCACATTTGTTTTTCTGCACAAACCATTAGCTTGAATGGAGCCAAATACAGAGCATTGATTTTTGACACAATTTTGACAGAATTATTTTGAGTTATGAGTGGTAATTAAAAAAAATAACACATGGCTTATATTCATCAATGTTGTCTTTTAATATATGATCCCTTACACTGAAATTGAGATTTAACATGTGGAGCTCAATATCTTACTGATTAGGATACCTTCAGTAATGTCTGTGCTGATATTTCTTTCACATTCTTCTTTGGAGTACTGTGGTTGACCTCATCTTCTTCACCAAGTTGATAGAGCAGTTCTTGAAGGAAGAATAAATAATACATTGTAATTCCAGTAAATATTCCAGTAAAGCAATACTAAAGCATTTTAAAGAAATGAGTTCATTGACTAAGAATATTGTGGTCTATTTTCTTGTCAAGTCCATTTAGTCAGTTTCAAATCAGTGACTTTTAAAAAAAATCCTATGCTATATAATTCTGGTAGCATCATCATGATTAAGGTACGTTAGATCTATAGGTTGAGAATGGTATACTTCTATTTGCATCTTCATACTTTTTCAGATTACGCCTCCTTGCTACAGAAAGAGAAGTTACTATCTTTATACCTACATTATCAGTTTTGTTCTCCAATTTTTGTCCCTTTTAGGAGGAACAGAGTGTCGGGTAAACAGAGCAAACAAAACTTTATGGACCACTTATAGTGGGCAAAACTTTAACTATTTGTTTTTCTAAGATGAAATGTACACCGTATACAATAAATCACATGACATTCCACTGAAATGTTAGAGATTTAAAAGAATGAAAACCTAAAAAAAATCAACTGGTGACCAATAATTTATACATTGCTTTGAGCACGTGGCAATATCACAACCAATTCTCTCCAAACTTGAGTCTCAAAATCGGCTGGTATAATGGATTAGCTGTTATGTACAAAAAAGTATATTCAGTAGAACCTCTGGTCACGACCATCATTCGTTCCATAACTTTGGTGATTTTTTTTGTCTTCTAATGTTTCATCTTCAGGAATTTTTGGGTCAGGGATCGTGTTTGATCGCCACCCAAGTATGTGTTCCAGAGGTAGTATTCTACCAGTAGGAACTGGTGCACTCAAAGAACTAGTGGCAACACTAGTAGGAACCCATCACTGATATGTTTGTGACCAGATTCAAAAATTTTGCGAATTTTTTGGTCGGAACCCAATTTGGTCGTGGTCAGAAGCGTTTGTGACCAGAGGTTCTACTGTGATCTGAAATATGAATTCTATAAAATGATAATTGTTCGAACACTTAACTCCTGTAGGAAAATTATTTTTGATATAAGTTCTAATGCTTTTCATAGTCATTCCAAATAACTATCTCCTGGAAATTGTCAGGAACAAGGGAAAAGTCATTTACCCACAAATACCTTGCCCTGTGTTTCATTTCTTAATTGCTGCACCCTTAAATCTGCAGTCTGCCCAAAAGTTGCTCCAATGTTTTCCATTGAAGTCAGTTCACATATTCAGCTGACTTTCATAAAATGCTCTATAGCTAACAATGGTGAAATGGTAAGTAGGTTATATAAAGGAAAATAATTATATCAAAATTGCTTAGAAGTTGTAAATATTAGGAAATAACATTCTTTATAAAATATACCTATGAATATGCGGGAAACATTTCCTTTAACCATCCCATTCAGCACTATAAGTAGACAGAGTAGGTCAGGTATGATCTTCAATTTACAAACAAAGCAGAAGTGGAAGAAAAACATGCTACTCTCTGTAGGTTAGCAATCATCTTGGCATAAACAGTGACTAACAAGTTTGTTAGACTGAATTAGCCCTTTCTTTTGTCTTTGGAACTTGTCATGCCCAATTAAAACTTCTGTGTTCGTGAAATAAATGGAGCAATACTCTAAAGATAACAGAAGAGGGAAAAAAATTGTGCAGCTGGGGAATATGTACCTTTACCTTGATATAAATCTATTTTCACCCATGTTAGTTCCAAGCATAGTCCCTTAGCACAGTGGTACTACATACATTTTCTACTTTTAATCTTTTTCAAAATATTCACTCATTTGAATATCAATTGTAGCTTTTACATCTACATTTATTTTTCAGAGATTTTCTTTTAGTTTTTAATAAAAAACTGATCAAAGCATTCAATGTTGATCATATAACAGAATTAGATATATTAATTATATACAGCTACCATATCTTAACAAATACTCTACATTTTAGGTAAGACTAAAAAATTAAAAAGGGATCTTTATATTTTTCCATGTTCTAGAATATTCGGGATAAAAAATGCGACAGACGACAGTGGGACTCATTAAAACGTTCATTTCAGTCATGCAAATAATTTAAATTTATCTGTCAGAATGCATAGTATATATGGTATCATCATCATCATCATCATCATCATCATCATCATCATCATCATCATTCCTAATTTTTGGGTGGAATGCTGTATGAAGAAAGACTCTACCTAGCTGTGTAATTCTGTTGAAGACAATATTTCTTCCCTACCTATCCAGTTCTCAGAGGCCTTTCCTCTCAGCTATATAACAATATGGTCTTGTTTAAAGCAAGGAGGACCACTTTAAAAAAAGACATGGTCCTTATATGTTCTGCTATCTCCCCAAATACATATCAGACTATTTGATTTTGTGATTCCATGGTATTATATGACTTTTTTTTAAAATCACATATTTTTGTATTATTAATACTGACTTGCCTATGGCAACAAAACCTAAAAAATTATAGTCAAATTCAAATGAAAGTATTTTTCATAATCCTCAATTACAGTCACAAAGGAAATATGAATAGCCAGCTTTAAAGGACCAGTGTGATTTAGTTTTATATAATTAAATAATGTAAGAATCGTGGTGGTGCAGTGATTAAAATGTAGTATTGCAGGCTAATTCTGCCCTTTGCCAGGAGTTTGATCCTGACCAGCTCAAGGTTGACTCCTTCCAAGGCTGGTAAAATGAGAACCTAGATTGTTGGGGGCAAAATGCTTATGTTGTAAACCATCAGCGGAGAGTGCTGTAAAGTACTATAAAATAATATATAAGTCTAAATGCCAAGTGCTATAAATACTATATAATAATCAGAATAATGAATCAACTGTGAAAGTGAAAGAGGTTCTCAAAAATATTATTTCTTCATGTGTCTGAAGGAATCAAAATGTGTTATCATTACAAAAAGTAAAGAAACCATGAATGTGAACTGTAAAACAATTGCTGAGTTCCTAATTTGGATTATAAACTTATAATATTTTTTCATACAAATAGCACTTACAGATTTAGCTTGAAGTGTACTAGTACAAGTAATATTCACCAACAGTAACTGGGACCAGGAACTCTGTCACTAAACAACTTGGTCATAAGACATGAAGTCATGTGACCGCACCAGTTTACAACAGTAGTTCCAGCAGTCCCGGTTGCCATCATTAGGCAAAATTTACATATTCATAGCACCCACAGTCACCATTTGCGACTTCCTGCTGGCTTCTCCATTAACTTTTCTTATTGAAACTTGCACAGAAGATCGCAAATGGCACTCACACGGTTGAGGATAATGCAACTATAGTAATTATGAACTGGTTGCTTGACTAGTGATCACTTGACTTCAGGGTTGCTGCAATGGTCACAGCTACAAGGACATTAAGCGAGAAGTACTTGTAGATTGTCATGATGGCTAAATCAAACTTACCTTCTCTTTCTTGCTGCAGACACATCTTCAACTCTTGTATTGTAGTTTTATCTCTAGAGGCATGCACTTTCATCTGATCCAATTCCTCCTCCAAATTCAGTCTAGAAATACACATAAAGAATTCAGTGTTACATAAAAAGAATGCCAAGAAAAGGTAAAATAAGACACATGCTACAAAAATTGGAGCAGAATCAAAACTGTGGTACCTGGTTTGATCAATGCAATAGATTTATATAATCACACTTAATGTGGAAAATAGATAAAGAAAAGAAAGATATACAGTATCCCAACTTAGTGAAACAGAAGAGTCAATATTTTTATTGGAGAAGATGGAAGGGAATCTGCAGCAATTCAGAAATTCTTGGATAATTCTTTGAGATATATCCTTGAAGGAGTGAAGGAGGTTATTATCAATGCTTGGAGGACATAATTTCACAGCACATCATAGTAGACTACAGAAAGATCTGGTAATAATAAAATAGGAACATAGATATGCTTGGGACTATATCAGTGGCTATCTTGCTTCACGGCCTATTGAAAAATCTAGGTCTTTAAAATTTTGTGACAATACAGTAGGGTCAGGGCCAGATAAGTCGGTCTCTTCAGTATAAACTACGGGGATTGTCTGTTGTTTAGTTTCTGAAGGTGACAGTCTTTTACAGATGGTACCTAGAAGGATCCAACTGTGTCATCTCTTACTGGATGGGCAAAAACAACTAGAGAAAAGTGGGTACCAAATCCTAAGCAATGAAGTGCTTTATAGGTGACAACCAACACTTTCAATTGTTCCTGAAAGTACAACTGTAGCAAATGGAGTATAGGAGTTACCTGAGCAAAACAGAAAGCACTGATAATTTATTTCAAGATTATGAGTGATCTTCAAGGTGGCCCCACGTAGCATGCATCACAGTAGTTAAAATCCTACGTGATTAAAGCTTGAGTAAAAGCTTGGATTGGAAAAAGTACTTCCCAATCCCAAAAAAGGGATGTCATTTGCCATGGGGTGAGTTATAACCAGTATATGTTGATATTTAATTGTACCTCTCTATCTCTGACAACATAAAGGATGCTCTTGATGTCCTGCCCCAGTGCCTAGAGGCTGTGGGGATCTGGAATGGGAACAATAGGCTCCAACTGAACCTTGACAAGACTGAATGGATTTAGGTTTTAGGGCCTTCTGAATCTGGGATTTTAGCATCTTTGGTATTGAATGGGGTATCTGTCTCAAACAGACTCAGTGTAAAATCTGGGTTTTTTTCTGGACTCACAACTCTTACTCAAGCATATGGCAATTCTGACTAGGAGGGCCTTTGCACAAGTTCATGTTATGCACCATTTGTACCCGTTCCTGGATTGTGAGGCTCTGCTTACAGTTACTCATATCCTTGAAAGGTGTCTGGAAGCTTCAACCCATGTAAAAGGATTTGGCAAGGGCAGTTATGCGTGCCCCCAGGTCACACATTATACCTCTGCTCTGTGAACTGCAGTGGTTACCAGTTTGCTTCTGGGTCCAATTCAAGGTGCTGTTTTTGACCGTTAAAGCCCTACATGGCGTGGGGTCTGGTTATCTGAAGGACTGCCTCTCCCTGATTACATCTACCTGTCCCATCAGGCCCAGCAGGAGAGGCAAGTTGTGGATCCCATGTCTCAATCTGGGTGGAAATATCCTTGAAGAAACCTTTGATGCACTTTCTTATTACAAAGCCTTCCTTTGATCCTGGCATGTTACATAATTATCACTCTGTCTTCAATATTTCTCTTTTAGGGAGCACTATAGAAGTCATGGCTGAGAATTAATTTCAGAGCAACCCAGAGGAAACAGATTATCTGGATTCATTTAAATCAGGTTCTCACTTGGACTTCATATGAAAACTGCATCAGTTGTGCTGGCTGAGATCTATGTTGGGATCTAGATAGTAGGATTGTACCCTTTCTGATACCCAAGTTTCATGGTGTGGAGTGCTATGGCCCAAAAATGCTCTTTTGCTTTTCAGCTTCCACATTATGAACATCTTCCCTTTAGAGGTCAGGCTGGTCTCCTTGCTAATGGCCTTTTGGAAGCTTTTAAATATAAAGCAGTGAGCCTATGGAGAATGGCAAATTCTCATTGTATATTTTCTATTATAGTGTTCTATAATTATTCTTAGTAAATATTGTTTCTTTAATATTTTTTTATACTCTGGAAATTTTTATTATATTTTAGTATATTGTAGACCACCATGAATCTTAAAACATACAGTATAAAGGTCGCACATATGTGCTAGTTGTTCCCGACTCTAGGGGGCAGTGCTCATCTCTGTTTCAAAGCCAAAGAGCTAGCGCTGCCTGAAGACATCTCCGTGGTCATGTAGCCAGTATGACTAAATGCCAAAGGCGCACGGAATGCTGTTACCCACCAAAGGTGGTTCCTATTTTTCTACTTGCATTTTTATGTGCTTTCAAACTGCTAGGTTGGCAGAAGCTGGGACAAATAATGGGAGCTCACCCCGTTTCACGGCACTAGGGATTCAAACACTGAACTGCCGACCTTTCGATCAACAAGCTCAGCATCTTAGCCACTGAGCCACCACGTCCCAGAAACCATACAGTATTAGTCGCATACAAATGGACAAAAATTAAAAAAAAACTGCTTAGCTCCATAAAAGTATAATATTCTAGCAATTTCTAATTCAAATCAATAGAGTCTTCTCATTCTGATATCAGTAAAAGTTATTCAATATAGAAGGGTTAATAGAAAACACTTTCCAAGCTAGCTAACAACAGAACTCTGTTTCTTGAATGAATCTTCATATTATTATTAATTTTTTTGCCCTTTTATTCTATAAAGATACCAATAATAGTCAAAGAGTCATGACAAATGTCATAAATTGCAGGTACTTTTTCTTTAGTGACCACAGTTGGGACAGATAAATTAGTTGTTAAGTGATGTTGCCATTAACTGTGACTGTGGTTATACTTTTCCTTCAGCTTTTCTTTGCTTCACAGACCTGCGCATTCAGGTTATAAATTTGAGGACTTGTTGCAGTTACTTTTTCATCACTAAGAACAGTAATTAAATGAAGATGTTGTTAAATAAGGACTACCTGTGCGATGCAAATGATGCCATAGTTCCGTATACTTTTATGAAACCACCCAGGTTTTTTTAGACTATATAATGTGGAATAATCTTGAACCAGACATGATTTTTCAACAGTCAAATATAAGTATGACAAAAAAAAATCCCTTTGCTTATCCAACAGTCAGGTGCATCTCTTTGCAGCAAGGACAAAACATGATCTTTCCAAAGATGCTGGTCAACTGATAGCACTAGAAAGATAGTTTGGAGCAGGTTCTGATCTCTGCTGTGAGAAAGCAACCCCGTCCCCCCAAAACAAAACAAAACCCTATTACATACATTGGGGATAAGGCCATCAAAACAATGTCAGTAATAATAACAGAATAGTAAAAACACACTTTAATTTTTTTTAGCCTTACTTATATTTCTGAAAATGATGTAATGAAAACCTTAGTTAATTTGGGCTATCTCAGCTAGTCCAAGATCAACATATTCTAGTTTTTGTTAAATGAGCTTGCTTAATAGCCTTTGTAAATTATAGCTGGTTGAATTTAAAAACAAATAAAAGCTGGGGCAAACTGACCAGCTTATCATTCAAGATATACAGTAGGATAAATGAAGTTATCTTCTTAATCAGTTTTGTTTGCTTATTATTTTCCCTGCTGAGATGAATATCATCCTAAAGGCAGACAGGGAATAAAGGAGCCTTGAATCCCATATTTTTGTTACACAGGATTTGAAGGTTATTAACGTGCCCATAATTTAAAGAGTTGAAGGATAAGAAAACATATTAGTTAACAAACAGGACATTTATTTAAATACATAGTTCTAAATAACTAAGTCTGCTCAGGTTCCTTACAGTATATAGCACCCAAATAAAAGCATTTTTTCATGATTAATTCAAGTTGCTTCATTTTTCCTTGTTTACGCATATGTTTCAGCAGACAAATGGGTATATTATTAAGAAAAAAGACCTATCACATACTGTATTTAAGATTACATACTTGAGATATTCTACATACATTTCTTTGTTTCTTTCATTTTTAGATGAGATCTGAGCAATAGTTCTGAGTTTTGGGGTCTATACTCCTATAGATTATTTTAAGCAATTGGTTTGAATGTAATCTTTGGAATCAAATAAAATGATTGAAGATGCATACTTATTTCTCTCCAGTGCTTTAATATTGTACTGTAATTAATCACTGTTACAGAACAGCGTTTTGGTCTGTTTGATAGCTTTTACATCCACTTTCTCCTCCTATGTTTGATGGTCAATGAATAAAAATTTAGGAATGGGATAAATAAACTGTAACAGGTTATAAACAAGATTTTTTTTTCAAAGTAAATTAATTAATGAGAAATCCAATAGGGACATGATTTTTCATGGTTCGCTGTATGACTATGAGGTAGAATAACAAAAGAATTGAACTTAAATCTGTATGAAAGATATCTGGAGATTGATTATATTACCTCTTTAAAACCTATTGAAATACACTATTCTCTGCATACTGTATGATGATGGCAGTATGGAAAGCAATCATTGTTAGAGCAAGCTGCTCACCTGATGTCAGACCAATGTACAGGAGCTCCAAACTACCTTGAAACTTCTCCAATATTGCACAGATAATACCTGAATCAAGCCTCAGTGGATACTAATCACAGAAGGAGAGTTTCCATTTTATTGTTACTTTAGCATTCAAACTAAGTTCCCCCTGAGTGAATTATTAATAAATTATATTAGTAAGTCCTCATGACCACATATTCTATTTGAAAAATATTACTCAATCCTTTGACAAAATGGTTCTTTTGCATTATGCCTTAGTCCACTTAAGACTAAGAAGTAGACGTACAATAGCTCAAAATTTCTTACTGTTTAATGTAGTTAGAATGATTTAAAAATTAATTTCATGCCTGTCTTCTGTAAGCTCTGTGAACAATTTTGCATTTAGACAACAATTTCCTCATTTGTATATAAACTTTTTCATAGCACACCCAATACACACCATACTCACAAGAACGTTTGGCAAATCGCAAAGCACAACAAAATTACAAAATCAAACAGAGCAACAGCAGTTGTTTTTTTTCTCCAGCCCCAAACATTTTTCATATTGAGCATTAGCTAGAAGATCTAATGAAAGAAAAGCTCCCTTTCCACACTGCATTTTTCCTCCAAATTAAAATTCCAAGCTCATCAAAGCAGCTTTCCTTCAAAATCATGCTTAAGTAAATGGGTGTATGTACGCTTTGATATTAAATGAAATCAACAGCAGGCAAAAGAAAAGATTTTGGCAGAATTTTAATTATGAAAGTAAAATTGATATAATTAAATAATGTTCACATCCCCCCCCCCCCCTGTATTCTTGGAACAGTGATTGGGAGAAACATATGTTTGAAGAGAAATGATTAAGGAATGCTTTGTCTCTTCTCATTCGGTAAACTGATCTTCCCTGTCCTTCCCAAGGAAAGAAAGTTGCCTCATAAACTAAACCAATCAGTTTTTTTACTGTTTGCATTGCTGGGATCTTGTTACTTAACATCATTTTTATTACACATCACATATTAATTGATTTTCTCCTTGCTCCATGGTAGGTAGCACTGCTTGAATGCAGGTACAAAATATGAAAATGGGCTTAGGAGAGAGGATAACTGTGCATATAATCATGATTCATCAAATGAAAACATTATAATGGTCATATTATTTGCATTTATGACCTCAAGTAACAACCTACTAAGAAGATGCTCTCCTTCTCTCTCTTTTTACATGCAGGCACAAGCACAAAAGAATGGTGCCGTTTTCAGTATTTTTAATTAACTGTGGAAATTATTATATAAATTACATGAGCATTATAAAGCCAAGTCAGACAGGCAAATAGGGAGATGTTATAGGAAAGAGAGGGCAACCATTTAAATTTCATAGAAAAATCTGTTCAGAATCAGAACTATGAATGTGAACTTTTCAGTGTGTTTATTGAAAAAAAAATAGGCTTCCTCTTCCTCCATGTTGGGACATAACATCTTGAGATATGATATTGAGCGATCATAAAAAGCATTTGTTTTATAACAAATCTTCCCT
>JAOYMU010000192.1:60026366-60040009 GCA_025802295.1 Psammodynastes pulverulentus
TCTCATAGTTGAGGTCTACCTATGATGCCAATTACAGGCCTCTCTCATCTTTTTAAGTGGGAGAACTTGCACAATTGATGGCTGACTAAATACTTTTTTGCCCCACTGTATATGTGGTACAGAGAACTAATATTTTCTGCAATGTATGTGAAAGTCAAAACATTCACTTTGTTTTAGTTCTATTCATTAGCACAGGGCTCATGTGAAGGCGGGTTGAAGAATTTTGTCTGATCCATATTTCTAAGCAAATGGACCCATTAGAACTTCCTAGACTACCATATGAATAGGGACAAATATCCTAGGCATTCTCCTTTTCCCAGATTATAGAAATTAATTTTCTGCTCCAATTTGCCTTCTTTAGAATGCTTTAGAAAAGTTGCCTCAAAATGGATGGTTGAAAAAAATAACTGCAACAAAATTAATATGGACATTTGATAGAACATATGTAAGGTTGCGTATGTGCAAAACTATGTGCTCAGCAATTGAACAAATCTTTACCAATATATAGGATATCCAAACATTTACACATTGGATTCTTATTTTCTCCTCTGCCTTGTAGGAACTTTAACATTACAGGTAAGTGCTCAACTTATGGCAACAATCGACTCCAAAATTTCCATTGTTAAGACAGTTGTTAAATTAATTTTGCCCCATTTTGCGACCTTTCTTGCCACAACTGTTAAATAAATCCCTGCAGTTGTTATGTTAGTAACATGGTTAAATGAATCTGGCTTCCCCATTAACTTTGCTAGTCAGAAGGTTGCAAAAGGTGATCACGTGACTCCAGGACATCTGAATTTTGAACATGTGACCATGGGGATGCTGCGATGGTCATAAGAGTGAAAAATGGCCCAAAGTCACTTTTTTCAGTGTCATTGTAACTTCGAACAGTCACTAAATGAACTGTTCTAAATCGAGGACTACATGTATACATTCAGAAGTTAATCCCGTTGAATAATACAAGGCTATTCCCTGCCAGTTTTAGAAAAGAATATACACCCATGTACATACACTTTCACACATACACACTCATCCACATTCAGTTAAATGCTGTGTAACTATATTTTGTTACATAATTTCATGGAAAATTGTGAATCAAATGAACCAAGGTGCAAGGGCATGTCATTATGACCCATGGTGGTATAGTGGTTAGAATGCAGTATTACAGACTACCTCTGCTCACTGCCGGCTGCCTGCAGTTCAGCGGTTCGATTCTCACCGGCTCAAAGTTAACTCAGCGTTCCATCCTTCAAAGCTCAGTAAAATGAGGACCCAGATTGTTGGAGGGCAGTATGCTGACTCTGTAAACCCCTTAGAGAGGGCTGTAAAAACACTGTGAAGTGGTGTGTAAGTTTAAGTGCTGTTGCTTTTGCTTTTATTTTTTTACATTTTTATTTTTATTTACATGTTTAAAAAAATATGTAGCTCCAGATTCCAGTTTCGAACTGATTGTATATTTCAAAATGACTTTTCAGGTGGCAGTTTCAGTAATTCAATCATTGAATAACCCATTCAGGCAAAGACATGCAATAACTATAGCAACAACCAGAAGTAGGTCACACAGCCTCAAAATGTGCCTCCCTGCTGAAAACATTTGGGAGTTGCTGTTCAACACAAACACTAATTTATGGCTTGAGGAATCTCAAAAGTTCATCCATGCTACATTAGGAGCGTGCCAGAATCTACTCTGAATCATCATTTTCAAGATCTTGCAAAAGCTACAGAGAGATGAAAACTTGAAAAACAGGACACGTGAAAGGACTTTAATTCATTCTGCAGAAACTGTATTTATGCTGGAAGCAAATTCTCCATAGACACATTTATTGTATCTATCAGATATTTTATGTTCAGTACTATTGGGTGTTTTTCAGAGTAAGAGTAGTTCTCATCCATAAACCCTCTTTGTTCTAGAAAGCAAACGAGGCAGAATAAACCATTGTTGTTTTATTACCTTGAAAAATTAGGAAAGAGAAAGTAAAGGAATGGAGAACTTAATCAAGAAGGTTGCAATTTCTTTTCTTTTCTCTTTTTCAGATAAGGTGCCTATGTCATTCTAATTTCTTTGTAATTGGGAGGGAGGTATTTTTTTTGTTGCTGATGATTTTGCATTTATAACTGAAAGCTAAATACTTCATTACAGATAGCAGAGAACCCATCAAGTTCCTATATACCTCTACAATGAGTCACAGTCAGACTCTATAAACTGTATAGACTGATTTTGGATATGGACGATTATTTTAAATGTCCTTGTTTTTAACCACAGATTAATACAGATGTAAACGTTGAAAAGCTAGATGAATTTGTATGCCTCAGATGAAAAGTCGGATATACTGCCCTCAACACCATTGAACCGTCAGTAGAAAAATCCACGATTAAATCACCATAATCACCATATTAGTGATACATCAGTGATTACATGACCTCTATTGATGCGATAGGCTAAATAAATAAATAAATCAGCAGAAAGAATGGGGAAGGAGATGGAGTATAAGACCCTGTAGGGTGTGTTCCTCCATTGTGGAGAAAGAGGGAATCAGATTAAATTACCTGAACTGCACTGATCCAATCCAGAAGAGAGTCAGAACTGAGTTGAGAAAGGAAGTCATGACAGTCCTAAAAATTTCAATGTTAATAGCAGAAGGGATATTATTTAGTGTTGTGCGAAGTTCAGCCCTTTTGACAAAGAAAGGAGATATAAGCGCAGAGACCCTCTACCAACCATCTCTGCATCTATTGACCCAGTGGGGTCAATGGATTTATAAGTCTAGAGAGCCATAGCATAGCAAAAGTTGAATTCTAACAGTAACCACTACAATGAAATGCTCAATCACTCTGCTCCTGAACTAATAAGGACATGGAATTGCCATTGCCTTTGGCATTGTTTTTCTGATATTTCTTTCAACATGTCCGAGTATAAAAGTCTGGCTGTAGAGGAAAAATCATTTTAATTGCCTATCTTATAGCAAAGCAGATTAATAATAGCATTGTGGAAGTTAAATTCATTTTTACAGAACTTTTAAGCTTTTCCTGACAATCTTCACCTCTCTCTAGGTTATCAGAAAAATGAAATGCAGAGAATAAAGGATCTCTGCACTTCCCATCCTTCCATATTCTTGGCTATCGGTTGCTTCCTATTTCCTCTTCTGGGTTTTGACATCCTACTAGGAAGGGGTGAGAAAGTCTGTGATCTACAGTTAACAACAATTTTTAAAAAAACCACCCAAAAATGCATATTTGCATATAACACTGTGTTTTACCATGGGCAAAAATAATTAGTTAATATACAAAAAGGCCAGAAAACCAGGAATACAAAAGACACTGTTTTGCATGTGTGATTTTTTTTTTAACACAGCATGATTGATCTCTTTGATATAATGAGTGACCCTTTGCGCCAGCAATTTCTATATGTGTTGCTGAAGAATTATTGCTTTCCTTCTCCCACCATACAGATTATTCTGTGCCTGTCTCTGGAGTCTAACTATATCTAATGTAGGACAAGCCATGAAGGACAAAGAAGGCCTAAAACATTTTCACAATCCCCAAAACTGATGGGAAAAGCAGTAAAGATATCATATATTCAGTAAGAATTTAAGGACAATATTTAAGTAAGTACTGCAAGCAAATCAGTTCCCATTCCCATACCAATACAGAAAACCTGTACTTTAAATATGAATTTTTGCAAGTGCCACCTGAAGAAAGAGAAATCTATATAAATTTCAACACACCCATGTGTGCACATGCACACACACACAGGTTTAGAGCAGGAGATGAGGTCTTTTATGACGACAAAGCAGGAGGCATTGTTTTTATTAATATTATCTAAAGGAAATTCAGCAGATGTCAGTAATTTAGGGTCAATTCAAGTTTTAATCCAAAGAATTTTCCCACTAATGCTATAATATATCTGTGGTTCCAAACAAAGGTGTTGTTTATAAGCTAAATGTTATGAGATCAAGTAATTCTAATAATTGCTTATGCTTACTTTTTTTTTAGCCTATATATATTTTTTTAAGCCTAAAGCAGGACCTAGAACTCACAGATTTGGGGTTTCTAGACCAGCACCTTAACCCCTATACTAAACTGATTCCCTAATTATATACTGAATTCTAAAAGCTTGATGGTGAATCCTTTGCATGACTTTGATCCAAATAATTATGGGTTCCTGCTATTTAATTGGGCAAGCATATTAAAGGAAGTAGCATCTTATCAGGTTTCTGTAATACATCTACAGAGCCTGATTAATCTTAAGATTGTAATTATACCTCATTTCAAGTGACAGAACTCCTTTGTGAAAACAACTATCCATCTGTGCTATGGATATCTATTTATGTGACTTTTCTTGATTACAAATTTCCATAAATGTGTAACAGAGTTCTTTTCAGGAAGGGAGAGGGAGTAGAATGTCTAATTCCTTAGCATCAGAGCATGTTAATATAGAGCAACTGGCAGTTGGAACAGAGTTCTTTTCAGATGGGGAGGGGGCGTAGAATGTCTAACTCCTTAGCATCAGAGCATGTTAATATAAGGCAACTGGCAATTGGAACAGAATTATTTTCAGGTGGGAAGGGGAGTAGAATATAGTTTGCTAATTAGTAGAAGTAACTTGTATTTACTAAATTTAAAAATTATTTGTAGAACTCTATGATGGTTCTTTAGAGAAATAGATTAGACCACAGAAATGGAATGGAAAGTTTATTGTACAAAAATTATTTCGTTCAAACAAAATTAAGAACGTCTATGTACTTTTCAATATTTTATCTCTCTATATACATTTTAAATTGTATTTTCTATCGAAGTTATTCCATGGATACGTTGTTTCCTATATATCTTATAGATTTCTTTTGGTAGTAGTTATTATACAGGTATTCTTATATATTACAATAGGCTTATTATGCCCCTATATGTAGTTCCTATGTTGGTTTCCCCCTCCCTCTTCCTTCTACATATTAGCTTAAATTACCCACATTAATATTAGTTATCATGGCTTAGCTAGCCTTGTCTTCAGCTGTTTTCCTAGCTAAGAAATGGGAAGAAACTAAGGGGGTTTTTTTTTCTTCTCAGCCTGATTCTAGCCTTACTAGAATCAGAATCTCCAGATTTGGCTGCCACAGTTGCTGGCTGGTGTTTTCTTGGACTTGCAGTCTGATATCAATTGCTTCTGGTCTGAACTGCTGCAGGAGCTCCGGATGTCTTGGATTCTGACTGTGAGGGGAAATGTTTACTAATGTTGGCTTGATGTTGGTATGATATAAAAGTTCATGTGGCTGCTATACTCTGCCTTTCTTCTCACCGTTTGCAGCTTTTAGCAGTTCTGGGGAAAAAAACACCTCTTGTTTCTTCCATACCTTTAGTCATCTGAAGCAAACTGGCTCTGCTCCCACAGACTCACCAAACTTTGGTCTTAGATCTTTTGCTTTGCTCAGTTCTTGCCTGTAACACTCTTTCCCTCTGTCTAATGCAACCTATTGTCATGATTCCTCCCAACACACCCACATCCAAGTCCAAAAGCATCTCCTTTTGTAGCTGGCATGCAGCTGCCTCAAAAGGAAGGAAAAAAATGGTGGAAATGAGTGAAACTCAATATCCAATAAGATTGGAGGCTAACCTCTATAATAGCTTTTAGAAGTCTTTTACAAACACATCTCTCAGTTGGCCTATAATGTTTAATTGTTAGATTTAAACATTTTCCAAAATTATACTTTAATGCTATGCAAGGCAGCTTCTGTAATTTTATAGTTGTTTAAGAGTTCTGATATTTCATTTATTTTTTATTTATTTATATTTCATGTTTCTAGACTGCCCACCTCCCTCAAGGAGTTTGTATTTTGTATGCTACTGAGTTATTTCAATAATGGATCGTCTAAACATTAAATGAATACATTTGATTCTGGTCACATGGCCAGAAGGGAAACTGGTGGGATTTAAAATGGAAATCTTATTGAAGGGTTGCTATCATATCACCCTAATCCTTCTTTGCATTAAACTAGACAACCCAGTTCCTGCGACCATTCTTCATATGTTTTAGCTTCCAGGCCCCTAATCATCTCTGTTGCTCTTCTCTGCACTTTTTCTAGTGTCTCAACATGTTTTTTATAGTTTAGTGACCAAAACTGGATGTAGTATTCTAGGTGTGGCCTTACTAAGGCTTTATAGAGCAGTACAATAGAGCCTCAGGTGACGACTATAACCCATTCCACGAATTTGGTCGTCACCCAATTTGGTCATGACCAGAAGTACATACATGTTTAAAAACCACGCCATGGAGCAGAAGGGCAAATTGGCATGGAAGGGCAAATTGCTGCAGCTATTTTTGGTCACCACCCAAGTATTTGTTCATAACCAGAGGTAAAAAAAATTGGTCATCACTCGATTTGGTCGTGAATGGAAGCATTCGCGACCAGAGGTTCTACTGTAGTAGTACCTCATGTGATCTTGATTCAATCCCTCTGTTAATGCAATTTAGGATTGCATTGGCTTTTTTTGGCTGTTGCAGCACACTGCTGGCTCATATTTATTTGATTATCCACTCCAAGATCCTTCTCACAGTTACTACTGTTAAGCAGGTTTCACCTAATCTGTACATGTACTTTTGGTTTTTCTTGCGTAAGTCTAAGACTTTATTTTTCTTTACATTGAATTTCATTTTGTTAGATAGGGCCCAATGTTCAAGTCTGTCAAGATCCATCTGGATCTTGAGCCTATCATCTAGGATGTTGGCTACTCCTGCCAGCTTAGTGTCATCTGCAAATCTGATGAGTTCCCCTTCTATTTCCTCATCTAAGTCATTTATGAAGATATTGAAGAGTACTGGGCCCAGGATGGAACCTTGTGATACTCCACTACTTACTTCCCTCCATATAGATGTAGTACCATTAAGGACTGCTCACTGAGTATGGTTTGTCAAGTCAGTTACAAATCCATCTGGTGGTGATGCTATCTACCCCACTATTTTCTAGCTTACAAAGAAGTAGGTTGTAATCTACTTTGTCAAATGCCTTACTGAAATCTAAGTATACTATGTCCACAGCATTTCACTGTTCAAAATGTGAGCATTTTAATGGAGCTCCTAAAAGGCAAAAACAAAGATACTTCCAGCTCACACTTTTAAATTTTGAATGTATGTATTTCTACATTTTGAGGTTAATACCTATAATTAAAAGTCAAAATGACAAAGCAGAACAAAAGATGCATACAACAGTGACAATTTTGCTAGTTAAACAAGTCATGCGACTAGATCTAACTTTACAACCATTTTTACTTTGGTCCTTAGTGAATCACCATGGTCACTAAACAAATCACAGAGTCGTTAAGCAAATCTAGCTTCCCCACATGACTTTGCTTATCAGAAGCTGGCTGGCAAATTGTGATCGTGTGACTGTAAGATACTGCAACTGTCATAAATGCAAGCTGATTGCTAAGTGCTTGAATTGCAATCACATGACCACAATTGTTAATTTTGAGGACATGTTGTAAGTCATTTTTTTTTCTGAGGCTGTGGTAGATTCAAGCCATAATTAAACAGTCATAGGGTGGGGACTACCTGTAAGCTTAAACATTATGCAAAGCTAGTCCCTTATGGCTCAGGAATGCTGTTCCTTTAAGCTGCTTAGTGCCTTTTTTACCTTGGGAAATTAGCCCCTACAGCACAGTAGTTAGGCGGAGCATGTCTCTTCAGCAGCAGGAATAAGAAGACAGCGGAAGTAAGCTGGAGCAGCAGAGTTCAAAGTGGCAGGGGCCAAACGAGCATAGATGTATGGGAGATAGGAGGATGAGGGAGTTGCAGTGCCCTGAAGTTGTAAATGCAGGCAATCTGCAAAGCACTTGAATTTTGATCACATGACCGAGGGGTTTCTACAACGGCCATGACTTCAGACACCTGTCATAAGTCCCTTCCTTCAGCACCACTGAAACTTCAAATGGTTGCTGAATAAATGTTCGTTAAGTCAAGGACTACTTGTAAAACATTTGGATCAGTGGTGATTTCCTCCTGGTGTTGCCACCGGTTCGCTGATTGTGCGCATGTGTGCGCGCACATTCCCCGTATGTGCACGCACTCCCCCTCCCTTCTGCGCATGCACACGCCTACCAGTGTGTGCCTACTGTGCATGTGCACGCTGATCATCTGAGAGAACTCTTTGATCCTCTCAGATGATCGGTGCACGTTTTTTAGATGCCGGTTTGGCTGAACCGGCACTTTTTTACCTTAATAAAGTGCCGGTTTGGCCAAACGGGTAGCTTTAAAAAGTGCCCTGACCAGCTGAGAGGATCAGGGATACTCTCAGCTGATCGGCGCACGTTTTTTAGCTACCAGTTCAGCCGAACCGGCACTTTTTAACTAAAAAATGCCATTTCTGTCAAACCAGTAGCTAAAAAAATTGTGCTGATCAGCTGAGAGGATCAGAGAGTCCGCTCAGATGATTAGCACGCACATGCACAGTAGGCACGCACCAGTAGGTACGCACATGCGCAGAAGAGAGGGGAAAGCGCACGCATGCGGGGGGGGGGGTTAGCTACCAGTTTGGCCAAACCGGTAGCCATATTTTTTCTACCGATTCGCCCAAGCGGCAGTTTTTTCTGCTACCTGCTCGGCCAAACTGGTAGAATACTACCTCTGATTTGGATAAAGTACTGCAAATCCAAACAATGTAACCTTATCTCATTTTATTTATCATATCAAACATACTTAGCTCTGGCCACATCCAAATCCTTTTGTGTTAATTCAGTCTGCTTAGCCCCCAGCTGAGATGCCAGGTCATCACACCTATTGTGCAGGACTTCCACTTGTCCCCTTGCTTCTCTTAAAGCTGATTCCAAACTCTGGAAGACAATTGCAATAGAACCAATAAATACAGTACAGGATAACAATACATTTAAAGTGTAAGCAAAAACAAGAGGGATTGTTGATTAATCTAAAGTTTAAAAATAAAAAGTTTAATTAAAACTAAGCTTTTATTAAAGCTACAGTATAATACAGTAAAGTAAAATAACACAAAGATAGTTATAGAATGTACAAGAGCCTTAATTACTTTGTAAGTCCTTGTATAAGTGAATTAGTGCGGTGCTTTCTGCAACTTTGTACTGCAGGTAAGAAAACTTAAAAACAATTATGTTTATTGATTGTAAAATATAAATCTGTCTTATAAAATAACTTCAATACAGCTAATAGGATCTTAAAATACATTAAGCGCAACACAACTAATTCAAAACCAATTCAAATTAGTTAATATAAATTGTAGTAAATTGAATAATATTCTGCATATGAAGACCAAAAAAAAACATAAATGCTTTTAGAATCTAAAAGTTTTTTGCTGCTCAGTTGCACAAATAAGAACTGCAAACATTTGTTAGTGAAAATGTTTCCGAATAGCTCGGTGAAATGCTGGAAGTGTGACCACCAACAGGGCACGTATTTTCACATGTAGTGGACTTGTCCACAAGCAAAAAAGTACTGGCAGAAAATTAGAAGATGGTTAGAGGAAATTACACAACAGAAATTAGATTGGAAACTGGAAATTTTCTTATTGGGTATTATAAAACAGAGAATGGAGAAAAAGATGTTATATATTGTCCTCCACATTATTACAGCGGCAAGGATAGTATTTGCCTAAAACTGGAAATCTGAGAAAATTCCTTCTGACATTATGATTATAAAAAAAATCCTAGAGTCTGCGGAGATGGATAGGCTATCCAAAGAATTAAAAAACAAGGAAGGAGAGTACCATGAAACATGGAATAGATGATATAATTGGCTGAAAGGTAGAAAGAAATTTGAATGAAATATAGGTTGAATATAAAATGTAAATAATGTAAATAATGTATATGAGATATGTATATATGCATATACATTTAATAATAAGATTAGCACAATTACAAGGAGAATATTAATTCAAAGTAACTCACACAAGGAAGAATATGTTAAATGCATTGCCTTGATCATGCGATAAAAATTGTATTGTTTTTAAATGCAAAATACTCAATAAATTTTTTTTAAAGAATTCTATTCTGCTCTATCCTGCTCTGTTCTGTTCTGTTCTGTTCTGTTCTGTTCTGTTCTGTTCTGTCTCATCCTGTCTTGTCCCGTCTTGTCCTATCCTATTCTTCTGTTCCACTCTACTCTATTCATAAATGGAATTATAGTTAGCCACTGCCAGAAGCATCCATGGTAGGAGGAAGGAAGTAGTCAAGAAGGTGATGCTGCTGGTCATTATTTGGCAATCAAAGCATTGATCTTTATTTTTAGATATGATGCTTAAATCACATAAATCTCACTTTAGATTTAGGTCACAAATCACATTAAAATGTAGTGGGCTTCATTTGTAGGAAAAGAAAGCTACTTACATATCCTTGCAGTTAACTGACAAGTATAAATTTGTAGTCCTGGTACTCTTTACTTATCTCTTGACTTCTGTTATGCTAGGGCCATTCTGCTTTGGTTATTATATACCAGCCTTCCCCAACCCAATGTGCCCATTCCAAGATATACCATAAAACTATGCCAGTTGAAATCTCTAAATGTTGCAGTCCAACCCCTTTGGATGGGCCAGCTTGAGAGGAGTGATGTAAAGATTCAAGAAGCACTGTCTTTGTGAGAAAATAATTTTGTGACGAGTTCTCAATTAATATGTCAGCATAAATTGGCATCAAACATATTATTTGGAGATTAAGAATGGATGATAAACATAGTCATGTTACTAACTAAATTAATCTTGTCATTAACTTCTCCAGTAATGGAATCGCAAATGTATTCAGAATTAAAGTGCCAGAAAATGCTTATCTATCTAAAGTGTATGGCAAATAAGAAAGAATAGTTATTAGGAGTGCTTTCACTCCACGTTCCAAATTCTCTTTACTTGAAAGTTAGAAGTAGCATTAAGAAAGTAACAAAGGGCAAGGAAAAACGAGGCTGAAGTTTTCAGCTCTGGGTATCCCTTTGTTGAATTTCAAGTGGTTGAAGAAGCAAATGACCACTGTTAGAGTTAAGATGGTTTTGAGATGGTGACCTAAATGAGATGTTATTTAAAAACAGGTAAAATGTTTCATGGATGTAGTCAATAAGAATATATGGAGGTGGGCACTGACTATTGATACTAGAGCAGATGGCAAACTTCACAGCTGATTTCTCTGTTTCTTCTTGCGGTACTACATTGATTGATGTGTTTATAGCCTTGACATGACAATCTTTTCCTACTAAATGTGAAGACAGAAATCATACCCTTGTTGGTATCATTTCCTCTAACTGAACCTCATAGAATTTGTTTATCTGTAATTATTCTATTTTGCCCTTCCTGGTTTGGGTTACTGTATACTCTTGTATTCCAAGATCTGGAAGAGAAGGCTGCAATGGATTCTATTAGTTATCTTTTTAGTACCATGGAACAAAATAAATGGACATTGTCCATCACCCTGGGTTCTCTCCCTATAAGCATGCCATTTATTTTTATTGATGAAGAGACAGCTTTATAAAAGCTATGAAGTACACTGGCATGTAAAATTAAAATGCCATGTTCTTCTTTGGAAAATCTCCTTTATAAAAGAACGGCTGAAGTTACTTCAGAAGTAGTTTGTGCCTAGGAAATGGGATTGTCAGGAAGATCTCAAACTCTTCAGGGAAATAGATTTGGACTTGTTGCTTTGAGATGCAAATTTCTACACCAATGTTATTGATGGTTAAAGAAATAACTGACAGGAAAGATACAGGGGTATGCTGTATTCTGATCATGGTAGGGGAAAGGGGATGGTCTCCCTTCCTTGCAAGTGGCAGTATAACCAATGAAGTTTATATGACAAGGATGGTGGTTCTGTAATTTAAAAGTCTGGCTTTTTAATGCCGTATGAGTTGCTGGCAATCAGGCTTCAATTCTAAATGAAAATATTAACTTAGCACATGTTATGTAGACATGGCTAAGAGACAAGGAACAGATCTGCCAATTTTGAATGTTGGCTGTTGTGTCTAAGTAGAAGGGATTCTGTAGGGATATAATAGTGTATCCTCCATTCTATTGTGCAACAGTATTTTTGGGTTAGCTGGGGTTGATCCCTGGTGTGGCACTGAAAAATCCTAGACCCTAGACCAGTAATGGCTAACCTTTTCGGCACCCAGTGCCCAAAGCGCACCCCCAAAATGCAATATGCACCCCACACATGTACGTGCATCCCTGTGCATGTGCCACACTCCCACACATGCACATGCATTCCCACACATATGCGTGGCAGAGATCCAAAGACCAGCTGGCTGGTGGGAGGCATGCATGCATTCATGGCGAGACTGCGTTCACATGCCCACAGAGAAGACTCTGCATGCCACCTCTGGCATGAGTGCCATAGGTTTGCCATCATAGCCCTAGACCAATCCTTCTAGTCATGGAAGATTTCAGTGTCTATACTGAGATTACCCTGACAATCATAGATCTGTTCCAGTAACTATACAGACCTGTGCTGGATTTGGTCTTTTATTCAGCTGATGCTGCTGATTTGACTCTGGAAATGGAAAGACTCTGGATCTTTATTTTATAGAGAGATTACTTTTTGGGCAGCTTCTCTAAACTTGTGAAAAGGTGGGGGAGGGATTACTTAAAATGATGGGACTGAAGTTTCTGTGGATTTGGATAGTTTTCTAAATGTGGTTGGGGAATGTTCTACTTTAGCAGCTAGTAATCTTATTGAAGTCCTGATTGGTCTGTGGAAAACAAAGTTGACCTAGCAAGGTCTTTTGTTACATTGGTTTACCAAGGTGTTGAGAGCACAAGACATGGACCAGTACAAAATTGAAATGCTAATAGAGGGACTCTTGTCACATATTTGGACAAAATATTAATCCAAGTAGGGCTTCTCTCAATTGAATTCTTACCCTATGGTTTTAGGTATAGTAAACAGGGCCTCCTTTTCTGCCTCCATTATGCCTTTGCAGAATAAGGCAGTGTGTTGTTTTCCTCCATCAAAAAATTGGAAGAGAGAGCTGGAGGAATTAGAATCACAATGTGAGTAATTTGCAGATAAAGTCAATTCGATTAATCTTGCCTTGAAGTCCAGTTCTGGACAGGTCATAGAGAAGTAATCTTGACAGACCTATGTCAGGAATATGTGGATTCTGTTCAGCTTGCAGATCTCAAGGACATGAAGATGTTAGAGTGATCACCTCCTTTCTTTAACTGCCCTTCTTGGCTGATTAAATTGGTGAGGTAGGAACTGGTCCTGTGCCACCTCAAGTATGGGGTGTGTATCAATATACAAGAATCTATGTAGCTCAGAATTTAATTGTGGAGTCCTTTATGGTCTCTGAGCTTGGTTGTTTGCTTACAGATGTTTCACTACCAAACAAGGTAATGTGATGATGTTATTTAGTGAAACGTTTGCAAGCAAGCAATCAAGCTCAAAGAGCACCAAGGACTGCAAGGATACAAGACTCTATTGAAAAAGCACCACTTTGACTTGGATACTCTTTTCCTAGTACTAGGCAGATTTAGACATTCTATTCTTTGATAAGGTGACTGAATTATTTATTATCTGATCTATGTCAATCAGGGCTTTATCCAGGGTTTGGAATTGATCATCTTAGAAGGCAACATACTTTAAACCAGTGTTTCCCAACCTTGGCAACTTTAAGCTGCATGGACTTCAACTCCCAGAATTCCCCAGCCAGCATG
>JAOYMU010000192.1:60046466-60058089 GCA_025802295.1 Psammodynastes pulverulentus
AATCAAAACAAGTGGGCCACTGAAAAATTATCAAACGTTTACCGGTCCGCGGCGATAAAAAGGTTGGGGAGCACTGTGTTAGATCACCCAACTACAAACAACTCCGGGTAGCAAACAATGACGACAACAATACAAAAAATAACAAGCCAAGAAAAGAACAATGGATCACCTGGAAGGAAAAGCCTACAACCAGGTTGCCCATGCCCCAACCCAAATGGACTCCACCCACCCTACTAAAAGCCCTGGGGGGGGGGGAGCCAGGTCTTTAGAGTTTATTTGAAGGAGAGCATGATAGGGATTATCTGATTGACTGAGAAGACTCGCTTCCAGGGTTCCCATCAAAAGAAGGAACCCAGAGCATGCTAAGTATTTTGGAACAGGCAAAATGACAGGCAGTCCTTCAGATAAACTTGAGTCAAGGAAAACAGCTGTTTCATCTTACACCTGTACCTGCTTACAGTTTTAGATTCAGCATGTAAATCTGTTTTGGTGCTGAATAAATATCAATTTTAATATTATTTGATTACTGTATTCTCACTGGGCATATTAAAAGTATAAGATAATTGAAAGTGCTGGCAATATTAGACATGTCAAATTTGCACAAATAAGAAACCCTGTAGTTTTACTTTACTATTAATTAACTATTATTATGAGAAGCTTCAGAGTCAGATATTACATGATAACTACCCAGACCCAAGTGATATTCAAGTGATATCCCTAAGTGATATTCAAATCAGTGGAAGCCAATGGACAGCTTACATGAGCCTAACTACTTGTGAATCCAAAATCTCCTTTTAAAAAAGGATGAAATATGATGGTCATCAACAAATGGAGAATCTGAGAGGTTGAATTAAATATTATAGAAATATTTAAAATGCTATATCCTGTCAGCTTGGTCTAGTGATTAAGATAACTGGCTAGAAATCAGGAAATTACATTTTAGTCCTGTCTTAGACATGAAAGCCATCTGGGCAATTTTGGGCCAGTCACTCTGAGTCCACAATACTTGGTTTGGGTGACAAGCTTATTAGTAAATTCCATTTGTTGCATTTGATCCATTGTTGCAATCAATGGATCAATACTCAGTAGATTTCCCTTCCTTCCTCCCTTCCTCAAAAAGCAGACCTTGTTCCTACGAGAAAATGCTAGGAAGAAAATAAACTTACGGTGTTATATCAATTGGACTAAAATATTGTAATTCAATACATTCTTTCATTAGCATGTTTTTACTTTGTCATGGGTCAGGACGTAGACAGAGACTAAAAAGAGGCTTCAGCAGAATCCATGGAATGTCAACCTCAGGAGACACAAAGCCAAGAATCACTTCAGGTTGATAAAAAACAGGCACTGCCTAAATAGCTGTAGCAGTCAAATGAAGATGACATAAAGCTTTCCAGCCCCTACACCTGGCAATGGAGAGCAGAACAGAGCTGTTATTTGAGGTTCTTGCCAAACAAGGGAGCATATCTCTTGATTAGTGACAGCTGACTACAGTCTAATTTAAGAGGCAGCCCTGACCCATGTTCCTTTGCTGGGGGGAAAACCAACAATAGTAGCGAATATCTGTAGCTCGAGTGTAGGATGAGGGTAGAGGTTCATTCTCCAAGCTTGTGGGTTGGTTTCCAAACATTTCATGGGAAACATCTTCAGCGGAATTTAGGGGGTGTCAGTGTCAGTGTTCTTCTTTTATAAGGGCTTCGTGTGGTCAGTAGGTTTTGTGATGGTGAGGTCATGCCAGGTAAAGTTCACATCAGGTGAGGGTCTTGTGGTGGATCTTATGATGAGTCAAGCGTGAGTTACAAGTGAGAGTCTTGTGATGCGGTTGTTACATCAGGTGAGGGTCATTGGGAGATGAAGTGCTGGTTTTTAGAAGTTTACGAATAGCAATAGCCCACAAAACCATAGCTGTATTCTGTCAGGAAATATCCAGAAGCAAAGACAAGATACAAAAGGATGAAAGAAACAATGTAATTTATAAAATCAACTAACAATTGCAACCAATTATATGTGGGAAAAACATCACATCAATTAAAAAACAGGATCCATGAACACAGTCTGGGCAGTCAAACGCCACGATTCTAAATCCCTAATCTCTACCCACACTGACACAAAACTATCAATTTGATGGAAGCAATACAAGAATCATCGGCCATGCTATCACCCGCCACGCTCGTGAGCTCATAGAAGTCTGGTACTCTATAAGCAATTTCATCAACAGACACATTGACCTATAACCAGCCTACGAACCCTTCAGAATTCAAATCAACTGCACAGCCAACCACGCAAACCCTCCCCAACTAGCCCTTCACTTCCCAATTTTCCTCACCTGATGTAACCTCCCCATCACAAGACCCATCACAAAACTCTCACTGGTGACCCAACCTGATCCATCACAAGAACCTGACCTGATGTGATCCTCACCTAGTGTGACTTCACCATCACAAGACCTACTGATCACACAAAGCTCTTATAAACAAAAGAACACTGACACTGACATCCCCTAAATTCTGTTAAAGACATTACTTAGTCTGGTAACTAAATGTTTGGAAACCAACCCACAAGCTCAGAGAACAAACTTCCGCTCTCAAAACCAGCACTCTCTGGTTCTTGCATGACATCTGTGTGGATTCCATCAGTGAAATTATTTGACTCATGGAACCCTGGACTGATTCTGGACTATTCTTCTGCACATTCCTGTTAAAAAGGTAACTATTTAGGTAAGCTCTTTTCCATACAACAATTATTATAGCATAGGATTTCATTTGGCTCCAAATATGAATATTGATTTATACAGATTATTTCCATCAGAATAATTTAAAGGAATTAAGCTTATTTGGGAGGCTTAACAGATAACATGTTTAAATTCACTGGTTTGTAATAATAATATGCTACTTTTATTGGGGAAAATACATAAAGGCAGTAGTAATCGAAGAAAAAACCTAGATAAACTGAATTGGAATTTGTATAAACTTGTATCAATGGCTAGTAGGCACTTTAATCAAAATTTTAATATCTTTTTATATTTTAAAAGCTATAATCATACAGATTTTTGTCAGTTTATAGTACTTAAGAGCAAAAAACACAAAGGTGGCAATCAATATTAAAACATGTACAATAAACAAAAAAAGAAAAAGCCAGAGTAAAAAATAAAAACTAGACAGTAAAGATGCATTGTTAAACAATAACAATATCACTGAAAAGACACTGCAGTCAGCACATGAGTCTTTCATAGTTATTTTAAACCTTTTAAAATGCTGCATTTCTTACAACTGTACATGATATTATTAATGATATCTAATAACCAGATCCTTTTATTTCAGGAAATAGTCCCAAGTTATTGTAGCATTTTATTGAGACTCCATGCTTCAGAAAATAATAAAATTACAAAATTTTATTTTCAAGATATGAAAACTGTATAAATGAATTAGATAAAAATTAAAAACAGAAGTAGTAATCTTAACTAAAGCTGAAAGCGTGAGTTAACTCTGCTTTCAATTGTGCCCATTAACAAAAGCTTTAATATAGATTTGCACAGCAAGCCAAATATTTTCTAGTTTAGAAATAATGAGGCAGCTACTATTATTTTAACCCCTTTGGAGTATAATTGGCTGATAAGGTTTTGAAAGATTGCAAGGTCTAGGACAAAAAGATTAGCTTTAGTCTCTTCAGATCAAAACTGGAAGCTAATTAAATAACATTGTTGTAAAAGGGAAGGTCTACCATATTTTCATCTTTAATTTTCCTCTCCTGAGAAAAGCAAGTATTTTTTTTTCTTTCCAGTTATTTGGATATTAACATTAAGGCCACCAAATACACACAAGGAATGGCATAATGATGTATCACTTAGAGTTGGATAACATAAAATTACAAAAATTATATCCAGCTTATTTCATGAGGTAAGGTATTTTTAACCATGATTTGCTGAACAAACCATAATAACTTCATTTATACGTATCACCAAGCCACTAAAAGCAGTATTTTTGACCAAAGTCCTAGTCAGTGCTTGGTATTAGGAAATAATTGTCTTCAAAACTGTACTAGCGCCCTGGTATTCTGAGCAGAAGTGATGGTAAAATGATAAAGGAAGAGATAGCACAAGATTCTGTTGGAAACATTCTTTTTCAGTCGTAATCTTGCAACTGTGCAAGCATTCTAAAGAGCAGGGGCCCAACCAGTCTTTATTATCTTCCAAAAGCTATTTTATCTTTACCCGTCTGGATTAGAATATTTTCATATTATCTTATTTCAGCTATTTTACATGTGCCTTACATTTTAAATTGTATTTATTATTACTGTATCTACTTTATAAACAGCTCATTAGGTTTTAAGCCACTCTGCAGAAGCTTTCATTTGGAAAAATAAGTTCATTAACATATATAAATAGGTCCTACAACACCGATTTAACCAGTAGTAATATCTTGTATAATGAAAACACTTGTTCCACCTTCCAAAGCACAAATACATCAATTAAGTTATCTGCATATTCTCATTAATATAGTGCATTTCCATGTCTTAAAATGAGGATATGATAGGAAAATATAAACTCCCTTCAAATGAAGGCGGATGCAATGAAAAGAGATTTTGCACAGGTATAAGCTCTGATATTAAATAGGATTGCTACAAAAATATCTGAACAGCAGTTTTCTGGATGGCATCACTAGCATTGTTCAAAATTCTCAGATTATATCTAAAACTCACATTAATTCAGTAGCCTATGGAAGGATGGAAATTACGATGTAACCTTAGAATAAAATATAAATGTATCTTTGACCACTGTCAAAAAGATTGAAAGCCATTTCTTTAGAATCTTTTCCTTTTTTTCTTTTCTTGATACGGTTAAATGGATAAAGCAGTGTTGGAACTATTATACTATACAAGTCAGTGGCTCTACAGCAAGCAGAAAGGATGTGTATGTTAAATGGCATATCATATGCTTTATTTTAGCCTCTAAGTTATTTAAGAGCGTTATAAACAATTTGGATGAGGACTTAGAAAATACAGTATAATATAAAAAAATAATGTGCAAACAACAAAACAGAGAAATAATGAACATATTAGGACAGTATTAAGATTTAGACACAAAAGCACTTGAGAACAGGATCTGGGTATCTTGCAACAAAAGTTGAAAAAGCACGAACAGTGTGATGCAGATACAGAGATGGCAAACGTAAACCTGGGCTGCATCAACAGAACTATGTCAAGATGAAGACAAGTCATTGTTTCTCTCTATTCTTCAAGGAAAGACCACAGTTAGAATTCTGTATTGCAGCGGCCTCAACTTTTTGGGCACCAGAGACTCGTTTTGTGGAGAGAGGTTTTTCCATGGACCGGAAGGTTTCATGTACTGTCTGTATCCTGTGGATGGGGCTTCGCTTGTTTGCATGGACTGGTTTCTGCTGGTCCATGGACCAGGGGTTGAAGACCCCTGCGGTATTGTATCCAGTTCTGTATACCAGATTTTAAGAATGGCATTGAGAAACTGAAGTGTGGTCAAAGGAGGCAACAAAAAGAATAAGAAGTTTGGAAAGAAAAGCATATGAAAAACCGAAGCACTAGAGAAAAGAGAACTGTTGAGAGGTATGACATCAATCTTCAAGGTAACATGCAGTAGATACCGCAGAACTGTCAGAGCGGTTCCACAACATATAAGAAGACACAATCGCTTAAATTTCAAGGAAGTAGATTGTGGTTGGACATGAAGGGAAATTTCTTAGTAGTAAGAGATGGAACCGAATGACAGGAGGTGATAGATGAACTTCCAACTCTTACTTTGTATTAATACTATACTGGTATGTTGGAACAAAGAGAAATGTGTATCTCTATGGAACCAAAAGCTGCACAAAGATAATCTTCAGCAATTATCTATTTCCACCTAAACTGGTGCTCCTCTGAGGATATATAATAAGAAAATTCCATTTGTTCCCTTCAGACAAAAGCAATTTTAACATATATGGAGCAGTTACTTTATTCTTGAACCATAAAATATAACTACTTAAAGTTAAATTCAAAAGATTAAATGGAACACATTTCATTAAATGCAATGGTAGTTTGAAATACACACACACAAACACACCATTGATACAATTATTAATAACCAGGGCTTTTTTTCTGCTGGAACTTGGCGGGACCTTTTTGCAGTCCATGTCACGTGGTCCGTCTCCACCAATCGCACTCTATAGTTTCCGGACTATTTAGCGCGACGACGGGGGGTGCGTTCCACCACCTTTCATCGGAGAAAAAAAGCCCTGTTAATAACTACCATAAAATGATATCTATTAGAACATGTGATAAATCACTGATAATTTTAATATATTCACTTTATATTTTACTATAGGACCACAAATGCCTTTTTAAAGAGTGAGATTACATCAGCCACGGTCCTTAAAATTTATACTAAAAATTACAAAAAATGTATTACAGGGATAACAAAAAGAACAAGTAAAAGAGCTTCAATTTTAACTATACATCCAACTTGACATCTGTTCAAAATAGTGGAGATATTTCAACTAAAGTCAAACACTATCAAAAGTTAAGATCACAGAAAAGCACTGTATATGCTATAAGAGTATAGATGTTTTCAGACGGAAGGCTCATAGTTCTATCCTCAAAAGGTATTGTGCAGCTATACTTGATTTTTATTCCCCCATCCTTAAAAAGATTTTCTTTGCAAAGAAAAATGACAGAAGTGGTAAGAAAAGGTGCACAGGTTACAACTGGAGGAAAATGTCATCTAACCTCTTCATAACATTCTGTGGAAAAAAAGGCAGAGTGACTGCACAGTAAAAAAAATCTTTCCTGGAAGCATTTTATAAAAGTCTCTCCATTAACAATTGCCACAAAGAGATGTCTACAGCGAGAGCTTTTCAGCTTTTTAAGTTGCGTCACTCTGGAATCCAACACATAATTAAACAAGGTTTCCCAGCTGCTGAACCAGTGGCACACAGTGTATAGGCTTTCATGCAGTCCCTCAAGAGTTTTCTGCCAAGAATATGAAATACCTGACAAAAGGTTCTCTTCAGAGAAATATCATCTATTCTAAATCATGCTACTCTAGAGATTCTGTGGCTATTTTTTTCCTGCATTTTCCAGAATATTTAATATAAACAATCTGACTTAGAACAGCTTCAAACTATACAATAAGTAAGCTAATTGACATGTATGAATCCTGAAGATACCGCACTGTTAATAATGAAGTTGGTGATAACAATATTTTGTATTTAAATTCCACCTTTTCAATCAGAACTCAATGTAATTTATGCAGACATTTTCCACATTTTATCCTCAAGGCATCCATGGTAGGAGGGAGGATGAACATTATATTCCCTCTGGTATAAGCGGCATGACTTCAGTTGCCTACTCATTCTGATGCTCTTGTCCCCACCGTGTAGATGTTCTTACCTGTTAGGTATGTTGGGGATGGCCAAAAGGAATCCACTGGATTCTGTGTTCAAGCAGATGTTTGAACATGGACAGTCAATATAATCAACTTTCTAATAAAAATGACAATGAAAATGCAACATTCTAAAAATGAAAGCTGGTGTTGAAAAACCAGGGCTTTTTAAATACAAAGTTTAAAAGGTAAGAAACATGGGAAGCATCTGGCAGAAAATCATAGATTCACATCTGATTTGGGGACTTTTTTTTGTTTGTCTTCTATGAAATATCTTTTGTTACATAAGCAAACTTGCAGCTGTATACCCTTAAAGCAATCATGTTACAAATATGTCCAGAGATCCAAAAAAATTGGGAATCCCTTATTTATTCATAACGAGGCAATTTTCTGAATAAGAAAATAAAAGACTAGTTTTAATTTAGTTCTTCCAAATGTCAAGATGAAAGTGATAAGCAGGGAATGAATGGTGTACAATATACAAAATTATTCTATACGTATAATATACATTTGATCCTGCTTAGTTTAGTACTATGTTCTTTTTCTATAGTTTTAATATGAATCTTCCTTTTTATTCGTACTTACTTATACATATGTTTATATGTTATGTTCATATTTATACTTGTTTTTCTCATACATGCTTGGCAAAATAAATAAATAAAATAAAAATAAAAATAATTGCAGTTATATAGCATCTGAATAGATCAAATTAATATAAAATAGGAAAACATTCCAAAATATATATTTTGATAATATTTCTCTTTTAAACTTGATATACTAGCTATTTGTGTTCCTTTCACATTGTCATTTTGAAATATTAAAGTTCAGTCTATATATTAATTTAAAAAAAAAGTCAGAAAAATGTCTGATTTCAGTAAAACAAGATTTTTGAAGCCCAAGCTGAACTACAGGTAGTCCTTCTCCTTGTTTAGTAACTGTCTTGCTAAGCAACCATTTGCAAATGCGACAGCAATAAACGTTAGTAAACAAATCATTTTCCAACCAATGTGCATTCTTATAGACAAATTTAGGAACTTGACAACAATACACCCCAAAGTGAGAATAACACTGGCAATGCTTCACAAGTTAGCTTTATCTAATTGACATGGGAATAACTAGAAATCTTTGCAGTGTCTTTCTCTTTCTGTTACATGGTAACATTCAGTCACCATTTCAGCAGAACCAACTCAGTTTGCTAAGTAAAACTACCTTTAATTGCATTGCAGTGCTCTTGCCTATGAGGTCAATTCAAAATACAAGAAGCTAATATTACAAGATGAGTTTATTCCAATTATGTACTTTCCCTATAATTTCTGCAAATTTGCATCCAATGTAGTACTTTTTGCCCTGTTTCTCTAGTCCTTACTGAATGACAGCCAGACCATAAACTCCCTGCATTGAATGAAAATTATTTCAAGGATAATCCAGCAATACAAAGAAACCAAAAACTTCATATCTTTTGATTCTAATATTTAATTTAATTGGACCATGTAAAATAGAAAAAGCCAATAAAATTATTGTATTGCATCTAGTTACTCAATAACGGATTACCAAGCAGCTATTTGTATGAATTAATCTGCCACTACCAAGCACTACTCTTGCTATCATTATAGATGTCTTCGTATAGCAACTAGTCAATATATACAGCAGAGCAAGTGTTTCCAGTCATAACCATCATCATATATCCTATGAATCACAGCAAGACACCCCAAAGAAGCAGATATCAATTCCTTTTATGAGTTCATTGAGAACAGCCATTCTTTTTATTTCTATAGGAATCTATGCCTTTTAAAGTTGCTTGACAGAAATATAACAAGTGTAATCATTGGATATGCACTGACAGACAAAGTTGTTTATGTTACTCTGCTTTATGAAATGCAGCTTTCAATGGCAAAGGTGTGGTTTTTTTTTCAGAAAACAAGTGGATAGTAATGCAATTCTTATTCATCTTGTATTCATCTCGTATCTTCTCACATATTAGTCAGGAAACTGTAGATTGTCACTTTTCACCATTTATCTCACTAGGACCATGATGGCGAACCTATGGCATGCGTGCCAGAGGTGGCACGCAGAGCCCTCTTAGTGGGCACGCGCACTGTCGCCAGCTGCTCTTCTGGTTTTTGGCATGCACATGTGCGCTGGCAAGCTGGTCTTCATGGGTGCTGGAGCGCTGGAAAATGGCCTGAAAATCAGCCAAAAAACAGGCCTTTGGGGGGCCAAAAACAGCCCCAAAATGGCCCCCAAAATGCCCCAACTGCCCCCAAAACTGCCAAAAACAGGCATGTGTGCACCGGCCAGCTGGTCTTTGGTTTTCCGCCGCTCCGGAAAAATCTTCTCAATATGTTGCATATCTCATTGGACTCTGGTATAGCAATAGTACGAAGTGACGAAGGCTAAAATTATCTATGTGTATGATCACCAATTATATGGTTAAGAAACTGTCATTTATGTATAAGATTTACACTGCTTTCATGGACACCTTTTTAAGTTTCAAACACATTAAAATCAAGGTAAGAGATACTTTTAATACTTTTTTTGAGTAGATCCTCTGCTGCATCCAAGTGGCTAGGTTTAGCATTAACAGTTTTTTTTTTAAAAAAAGATGAATACTGACAATGAAAAGTGGTCACATAAAAACTTCTAAGATAATGTTTAATTTCTTTATTGCACTACTTTAAATCAAAGTGTCTATGTGCATAGACTACTTGGTAATTGTTTATGAATAATCTAAAGCTGCTATCATAAAGCTCTTTGGGCCTTTATGTAAATCAAGTAAGAGAAATACTGCTCCAAACATGTATTCCCATCCTGACAATGATCTTCTAGGAATAACTGACTGAGAACAAGAAAATAAAGGGGGAAAAACCCCTCAAAATCCCAACAGGGAGGCATAAATCAGATCTCCACCAACCCAGGTTGATAAATCAACATAACTTTCACATAACATTTACATGTTGGACTGAATCCCAAATCCCATTCCATTCAAATAAAGTTAGGTAGGCAATTCCTGTCAATTCCTCCTTCATTTCTAGCCTGTACAGTAACACTAATAGAACACTGTCCCTAATGCCCCACCAATCCATAGTTGCGGATCCAAATTGTTACATATATGTTTAAAGTTATTTAAAAGCATATCTGAAAACGTAATTACTGACTGCCTGAAATTTTGAAACAACGATTCAGATTAATACGCTGATCAGGAAAGTTGCACGGACATGACTCTCTGCTAGTTGTGCAATGTTAAAAAATATTGTGCAATATAATATAAAATAACATAAAATAATATTTATAATTAAAAGTTATAAAATTTTATAATTATAATTATTATATACAGAAGGCTCTTGATCTTGACAGACTTGAAATGAAATTCAGTGGTGAGATAAGCAAAGTTCTATATTTAGGCAAGAAAAACCAAATGAACATAGCATAGTACCTGGATCAATAGTAGTAACTGTGAGAAGAATCTTGGAGTCCTAGTGGACAAACACTTAAATATGAGCCAGCAGTGTGCTGCAGCTACCCAAAAAGCTAATGCAGTCCTATGCTGCATTAACAGAGAGACAGAATCAAGATCATGTGAAGTATTAATACCATTTTATAATGCCTTGGTGAGACCACATGTGGAATATTGTATCCAATTTTGGTCACCACGACATAAAAAAGAGGTTGAAACTCTGGAAAGAATGCAAAGAAGAGCAGCAATGATGATTACAAGACTAGAGGCTAAAACATATGAAGAGCAGTTGCAAGAATTGGAGATATCTAGTTTAATGAAAAGAAGAATTAGGGGTGACATGATAGCAATGTTCCAATATCGAAGGGTTGCCACAAGAAAGTGAAGGTCAACCTATTCTCCAAAGCACCTGAAGGAAAGACATGAAGCAATGGATGGAAACTAATCAAAGAAAGAAACAATTTAGAACTACGGATAAATGTCCTGACAGTTAGAACAATTAACTAGTAGAACGGGTTGTCTTCAGAAGTTGTGTGTGCTACATCACTGGAGGTTTTTAAGAAGAGATTGGACAGCCAAAATTGTATTCTCCTACTTGTGCAGGGAGTTGGCCTAGAAGACCTCCAAGGTGGGTTCCAACTGTGTTATTCTGTTACAAGTAAAAAGGCCATCGGTGTCCACAAGACGGGGTAACAGGCAAGCAAGAGCCTTGGTGGCGCAGAGGAATGAGTGCAGTAATTGCAGACTTCTGCTAACAGCCAGCTGCCTGTAATTAGGCA
>JAOYMU010000192.1:60069726-60084553 GCA_025802295.1 Psammodynastes pulverulentus
TGGTGTTGAGGACCAAGTTATTGTCTCCACACCACTTAAGCAACCGGTCCACCTCCTCTCGGTAGGCAGACTCATCCTCCCCAGAGATGAGTCCCACCACTGTGGGGTTATGATTTTAAAGCTATACTGAAACCAGAAGGAGGTGACTGGGGTCTTATTATCCTGTCAGCCACTTCCAGAGGTGAACAACCCCTTGGAGCTCCAGTTTTAATACCCTTCCAGAAGCCAAAAGGATGGGAGCAGTTATCACCACTGGCGGTTGAGTGTTCCTCAGGAATGGGACCACTGCGGAAAAGGCTCTTCTCCGTGAAACCGCCTGCTGGAGTTCCTTAGCAGACGGGATCTGTAGCAGGCCTCTTCCACTGATAGGAGTGGGGTAGGCTAGTGCCATTGGGGAGAGATGGATCCTTGGATAACCTGGACCCATGCTGTGTAGGACTTTAAAGGTAACAACCAACACCTTGAATTGGATCTGGAAACAAACCTGTAAACAATGCAGTTCAAGCTGTAGCAGTGCTTTATGTGCAGCCCTAGAGGCTTTCAGGACTACGCATTCTACAGCTCTGAATAGTCTTCAAGAATAGCCCCATATAGGGCTCATTGCAGTAATCTAGCCAAGAGATGACTAGTGCATGAGTGACCATGCACAGGGCCTCACAATCCAGGTAAGAATGCAACTGGTACACCTGAGGTTGTGCAAAGGCCCTTTTAGCCATGACTGCCAGCTGCTCTTTGAGCAGGAATTGTGAGTCCAAGAGGACCCCCAAGTTGTGCACTGATCTGTCTAGAGTAGTACAACTCCATCTAGTGTTAATGACAATAAACAATTGGATCCTGAGGTCCCTTGCACCCACATTCACTCTGTCTTGCCTGGATTCAGCTGAATTATATTATTATAATGTATCGGCACTTTTAGATCTTCTTTGGGGATATGATGTTGGGTTGACATGATGAGCGTCTTCAATGAGAAAAGCATATTCTTCAGCATTTCACAGGAACAATTTCATTATGAAATAATACCCATGTTCTCATTCCAGGGATCAATGCCCAGTTCTCCAGATCTATTCTGTACTCATGTTTGATATTTTCTCTTTAAGTTGCCATGCTTCATTTTAGAAGCCAAGAATATACCTGATGTTTATATTTATTATATATGTGAAAGGAATCATTGTGCTCTGGTTTGATACTAATAATTCATAAAGGGCCCACCAGCATATAAAACAATCTGTGGTTACGCAGGACATGGTACTTTAAAATCTATATATAGATAAACTTGTCCATTGGGAGGGGACATAGCTCTTTGCATAGAACACACTCAGGTGCCTCCGACGTAAGTGCTCAATAATTGGCTCTTTTGTTTAGTTTCTTCCCTTCCTCCTTAACATAATAATCATATTTGTTTTCATAATTGTATTTTGGAATCCATATTTACTCAAGTCCAATCAATCAATATATTTCCCTTCCCCATTTGAAAGAATTGCAGCAGTAGAAATTAAGAGGAAGACTTTCTCTGATTGCAATTCAGAGAGGTCACTGAGCAAAATGGGCAAATAGACTAGGATCACGTGACACACTAGATAACCCATTGTTTGCTCAATCATGGCTAAAATCATAAAGCATAGTTTCCAAATCACAAGGTCAATGTTCACGCATTGCTCTGGGCCAAAAAGAAACAAATCACCTCATGGCCTGGTTTTAGCTTCTTATGAAAAGATGAATCTCAAAAAAGATTCCTTGAAAGAAAGTTACGTTCTGACAAATAACAAAATCAAACCATCCTACAAACTTTTAAAATAATAGTCCTTAAGCTGTCTGACCCAATTATCCCTTTTTTATGATCTCAGATGATATCATTACACCTACAACTCCCCTTTTACAACTCTCATCCCATAACTAATTTGGGGTACAGTTAGGGCGACTGGATGGAGCTGAGCGTTTACTGGCTGGATGCCCTTCCTGATGCCATGTGGAGCTCACAGCAGATATATTTTTTTTCTTTGCGCCTGGGGAGAGAAATATCTGCCGCTATCTAGGATTGAACTCTCAACCTTCCAAATGGGAGGCAATTAGCTTCACTGCTAGGCCACCATAACAGTCATCATTATACCTACCATCCTTCCCCCAAATTCTATTTTTTGGCAGTGACACTGGCATTGGCAGACTCAATGGATCCTCAGAAACAATTACACATTATTCTATTATCTTCAGTTTAAGAACCACTGGCTTAAAAGCTTTCCATTACAATAATTAGAAAAAATTAGAACCAAATAGTCACTGAATCAAAGAGGAAAGGGCAGAAAATAAGGCATGTTGTTTCCAAATATTCCAGTCTGTTTCAATCAGGTCCACTTAATCAGCATCCTTTTCTTCCTACAGTGAAACTTTCTGCTCTCCTTTTTCTGTTCTTGTCACTGCCAAAGAGGATTTGGAGTAGAGGTACAGATAGATAAAGGCATAAAGAAATAGCTCAGTGATTATCATCAGACTGGGAAGGGTGTCCCCATTCCACTATTCAGGCAATAAGCTGAGTGAGATTTGTGGGTGACCACAAACTAACCCTAAGAGATTTGGTGCACCATCTCTGGATTTGTGGATTTGTGGATTGGGAAGCCACCACTATGACACATTTCCAGAATATCTGGGAAGATGTAAGTCAAATCTCTCTATTTCTGCTAAGAGTATAACCCCCGGCCCCAAAACTTCTGGGAATCTAAATATTGTATGATGACCCATTGGAAGAACCAACTTGCAGTTTCATTTATTTCCCCTTTCATGAAATCTTATTCCAAAATGCTGTTAAGGATGCAGAGGCATCTGTTGTTGCTGCTGTTGCATTGGAGCATTAACAGTCAACATTTTGACAAGCACATCACGGTGGAGCCCAAACAGAATTCAGAGTACATATTGTGCACATTCGATATAAGCTTCCTCCTTCGTCCTAGAATAGTTTGCCTCAACCGTACCATATCAAGAACAGTCATCAGCACAGTGTGAAGGGAAAGTGTTGCTGGCCAAGCTGTATGCCAAAGCAGACCCTTAGATCAAAAATTGGCATCAATAGGTATATGCTGAGGCCAATGTACCAGCAGGATTCATGGATGATTGCAGCATAGTAGCTGACATTTGACATTAAATCTGACAATGAAAAGTTTGACATTTTAATACACAATAGTGGGTTGCTGACCTTCCCAACAGGTCCATCCTGTTCTTTCCTTCCTGCCCATATGGGCCACGGATCTTCTGCCATTCCAGAATCTGCTCAGTTATGTGAATAAAATTAATAAACAGGATCAGAGAGCCAACAGCCAACAGATCATGAGGTGATGGAGAAGCAACCATCTATGAATAAATTCCTCCATGCTAAATCATGGTTTGTTTGCTGAATAAGTCATGTGAAGCCATATCTCATGGTTCACAAATGAAAATACTGGGTCCATACACTATGCTATGCCATCACGTTTCTTGGACAAAACTGAATTGATGTGCACCCCAGAGTGCAATGGATTGGAGTCCTATTTCATACCAGCTGAAGACACCATTTTCTGGCCCAGATAAACCATCTATTCACAGCACTGTTCCTTTCATCTCTGCTTTTGCTTCAAGGTTCTTGACTTTCATTCAGGTCAGGTCCAGCCTGTCACCCGCTATGTTGGGGTTACAGCTCACAGTATTCCCAGTCAGGTTGGAGGATGCCAGGCAATAGCAATAGCACTTAGACTTATATACTGCTTTATAGTGCTTTACAGCCCCTCTCTAAGCGGTTTTTACAGAATCAGCATATTGCCTCAATTTGGGTCCTCTGAATTAGAATATAAAAGAATCAAATCTAGGAAATCCCCCCCCCAAAGGCATTTCATCACAGGTCAATGAAGAAGGAGGAGTTTGTCAAGAAAAAAATCAAAAGCAGAGGTGTTTTCATAAAAAGGGCACCTGGAATATCACCATGCATGTACAAGAGGTGGGGGCTTGTATAGAAGCAACACTAGTTTTTCAAATGGATAGCTCCTTTCTTTTTTGTGTGTGGTTTTGACAGATTTGTTAACCAAGTAACTGACGTTTATAAAACAATGCATTTGAGAGAAATGTTAATTATTCCTATTTTTATCCCAAAGAAACAGGAAAATTAGTAGGAACAGGAGGGAAATAAGCTCTTAAAAAACTTACAGTTTGATATTTTGAATATACTCTTTTAGAAGCAGCAAGGGTAAAATACAGAAGCCTATAAACTACTATAGAGTGAAATACCCTGTGTATGAAAGATCAGTTTTCGAAGTATATTTGTTCTCTTGCAAGCCCCCTCCTTTTTTTTTCTACACATGCAAACAGATCTGTATATTCATAACAAGTTTAGGACAGCATTTTCACTTCAATAAGATGTAATTACAAATTTTAAATTTATTAATTTAAGAGAAGTGCACATCAGTCTTCACAAATGCCAGAGGTTTTAACTATCCCTGTCTCAAGCACAAGATCCAGACAAATTTCAGGCTAACTCATAACGGCGAATTGGTAGGCTACTTTAAAGTAGTCCGTGAACCCAGCCAATGGTAGTTTGCAAAACATAATTTATGGCTATCTGTGGAAATCACGCCATTTCTTGGTCAAAAAGCCATGCTAATATCATATTAGAATTGAATAACTGAATTATAAAAACTGTATTTCCTTAGATTTTGAAAGTAATATAAGACATGATGGCAGAGGTGATGCGTTGCTTGTACATAAGACTTTTAGTACCTGGAAAACAAGGCTGAGTTTCATTTAGCGTCTTCTAAAATGAAAATCTAACTACAGTATGTTCTTCCATCCCACACTTGTGAATATCTACGATAGGATATATCTTCTGTCACAGCAGAATTCTCAGCTAATGAAATTTAAGCATAAAATTTCACTTTAAAAATCTTGCAAGAATTTGAAAAAAAAATGTTTTAAAAATGTAAAGATTAATACTGTTAATTTCACTAAATATAATTGACATTGAGACACAGATACACAGAGATATATTTGTGTCTAAATATTTAAAAGAAATATTATTTCTTTTAATACTGCTAAACGTTTTAATGAGATATGGTGACTACAAATTATGTTTTTTACTTTGTAATAAAATAAAACATTTGGTTACACAATTATAAACTTGTTCTGCATTATATATTTCACCACATATTGTTTTATGTATAGTAGCAAAGAGGCATAATTGAAGAAAACTGGTTGTATTTTTACACTTGGAAGCCGAATGTCTAGAATTATGCTTTTATAGCTATGCATGTTTTTTATTGTAGAGATTATGGTTTCAATTACTAGCATGAACACTTTAAGCATCATATTTTCTTCTTAATTTGGAAAGCACTTCCTCATATAAAATACACAAGTTCCTTCCAGTGTTCAAAAGATCAGTGCTTCAGAACAGACTGTTTTAACATCTGCACATCACTAGGGTTTCCCCCAAGGATTTTTAAATGATGCCTGCTTGTGCTGAATAAAATGCTAACTTGCACCTTGCATTTCAAACTGTGTCCTGAGCAGCCATCCAGTTGGTACAACACCAGCTGAATTCCCACAGGCCACTGTTCAGTCAGGCTTGACTGCAATTATCATGTCAATATTTTGTGCTCCGATATGCAGATATGAACACATACAAGCTGCGTAATATTTCCTTCTCCATGGAATGTTGACTTATGTTCAATGTTCTGAGAATTTTTAATGAAACAGGGTATATTAAACGTTCATCAATTGTGAACTATCACAATTCTTTGACCTTAGACGCAATGCCATGTTTTTCTATTCAGGGTACTAAGCAGTGACTATACGATGTGACCAAAACACGTATTTTATAATCTATATTAAGATGTACTTACATGCAACATTTTGGAAAGTAAAAAAAACCTAGGCATTTATTATTATTAGATTTACTACGATTCATGTCCTCTAGTTTAATCCCATATTTTAATCTAGTGACAACATGGTAATCAGTCTGTATGACAGTGTGCTATATATGTTGATTAACTGAAGAAGAAATTTGATACATGACAAACTCGCATTGATTAAATTACTCCATGTACAGCAGCCTAATCAATGAGCATTGCTAAATGATTTAATACAAATAGATTCATTTGATATGCTGCCAGAAGATCTGAAATAATTCACATAAAATTTAAATTCTGTCCTGTCATTGTATTCTGCTCCTCTTACCTCAAAAGGATGCAGTAGTTTGTTCAGATCACATAACACTCGGCCCCAACTAAAAAGAAAGAGCGAATTGCACTCTTCGTTCAGTCTTCACAAGACTAAACCGTTTCTAGACCTTACTAGACATAATCCAACTTCCCTAGAGAATAGGACATTTAAAACTAACAAAGATCTTCTGCTCATGAATATAAACATTCAGTTGCAAAACAGGCAGTTAGCCACATACCGAAAATCCAGTATACCGAGTAGTTTGAAGAGATTGTTTGGTTTTTCCTTGTGCTTAAACTTGACTGCATCTTTCATAAGTTACTATGAAACAAAAAGAACATTCTTGATACCTAGAAACATACATACCTGAAGGAAGTCTATGGACGATATTATAAATAAGTAAGTAAATAAATAAACGGGATTAAAAATGTTAATGCTATAATAAGCTAGTGGTAAAAAACCTGTGTTTCATTATCAACTTTTTGTTAGGGCTATTTTCCTAATATTTAAGTGAACATAATGCATCTTACCATCTTCAAATTTTTCTACCTCATAATTAAGGAACACTAATTGATATAACTATCTCAAACATGAATGAAAACCCAGTTAGTCAAGAAAAAAAATCCTGTTATTATTTAATCAACCACCTCCACTGCGCTGTTCCCCCACTGGGTTCCCAAGAAGATTGACATCGTTAGGCCCTTATGAAAAGATAAAGGGATTGGGGCCAAACTCACATTGGGAGGGGGCAAGAGGTTCCAGAGGGCAGGAGCAAAAGCAGAGAAGGTCCTCCTCCTGGACCCCGCCAGATGGAATAATCAGTCTGGCAAGACCACAGTATGCCTCCACTGCCGGCACGAGTGGTACAGACCGATCCCAGTGTGGTGAGTTGGTTCCTCAAGTAACCTGGACCCATGCATGCCATGAAGGGCTTTAAAGGTGATCACCAATATCTTGAATTGCACCCAGAAACAGACTGGTAACTAATGCAGTTCACAGAGCAGTGGTGTTACAGGGGCATTCTGCTCCAGCTGTAGCTTCCAAATGTTCTTCAAGAATAGCCCCATGTAGAGAGCATTACAGTAGTCCTGTCATGAGATGACTAGGGACTGAACGAGAACAAAAGTTTGGCTGCTTCAGTGCTACTGGGTACTACTGCACTTATATGATCTTCAAACGATCTTCATTTTCAACATTCTATGATAATTTCCACACCTCCACACATTCTTTCTGGCTTGCATTGTCCCCCACCTGTGCAGCATGTCTTCATTCTAGCCATTGTCTATCCACTGCAGGATGAAGGCCCCTTCTGCATGTTTCCAACCAATACGGTCTTGAGCTTTCTTTTGCCAATTGGGCCCACAATTCTTGCTGATGTCATCAATCCATCTTGTTTTAGGTCTCTTTTCTGGACACTCTTTTGTGGACCATTCTATAACTGCCTTAGTCCACTTGCCATCAGTTCTTCTTGCTTCTTACTCTCTTGATGATATTGTATACTTTCTTTTGTTCTCTAATCCATGTGCAGGTCTTTCTATCTTGTCTTGGGATACCGAACATATATCTTTCCATGGTTCTTTGGACCACTCGTAGTTTTTGTATCGATTGTGAGGTTAGTGTTCATGTTTTGCTGGCATATGTTAGAACAGGTAGCATACAGTGATCTTTTCAGACATAGGAGGAGGTTGGTCTTGAAAATTACATCTAGCTTGCCAAATGCCTGCCAACCACATTTAACGCGGCATTCAATTTTCTTTATTGTATCAACTTCCATTTACATACATTGGTCAAGGTATATATAGTGGTCTACCAAACGTAATTCTTCTCCAGATATAATTTTTTTCTTTCTTTGGTGAATTTACTTATTTATTTATTAAACATAAATTCATTTATTTATAATATTCATTCATTCATAAATTCATTTATTAAACATTAAACATAAATTCACATACCCAAGCATCCCCAGGCACCTTCCCAACCTATGGCAACTCTCACACACCCTCAATCCATTATTCTGGACTCACGATGCCCCACTGTGACCCCCGCTCGACCCACACAGCACCACTTACATGCCTGTGTGATCTCCACACACCTTTCTTGACTTGCATTGCTGTCTAGGTACCTATCTGACCAAAACAGCACCTCTCGTGCATCAAAGCACCCTTCCAAATCTATAGCAGCATCTCTGGCACATCCCCGCACACCCTTCCCAACATATGTAAAACATTTCACCCACACCCACATACCATTATTGACCAGCAAACCCCGTTTACACTCTTGCTCCCTCATCAACCAAGCAGCAACCATAAGGAAGCTCAAAGCAGGAAGTTGGAAGTCACTCCTGCTCCACTGCTTTTTTGTTCAGACGCAGGCATTCTATTTCCCTGTTTAAGTAAAGAAATATCTCTGAAATGATAACACAATGGAGCATAGGTTGTCTAGTTTTCCCTTTCTGTGATGGAATGGGAGCAACTATTTATATAGGAAGAGGGAATCTACAGACTACCACCAATTTATATGCAAGCCACGGGGAGGAGCAACCCAAAGGTAAAATACACTTCTGCCAAAAATAAGAGCCCAGTTTTTCTCTCTCTTCCACCACCATGCCAACCTAGAAGTTGTGAAGGATACATTTATTCTCCTTAACGTGATCTTCAAAAACATGTAAAGTTACCACAGGCCAACTGGTTAGCCATGCTTTAGAAAGGATATGACAGTATTAATTTTTTTAGACTTTGTAATTTGTAACACTGTATTCACACTTCCCAAATGATTCTGTGGTATTTGTCTGCTACAAATCATCCCCGATAATTTGTGCATACATTTGTACATTTCTCACAAGAGAAGGAGAATTTAGCTTGGTCCTATTTCTCTTTTTAATAAGAGAAAGGAACTTAGGAAGGGTTACTTGCCCTAATTGATCAGACTGCAAAAAGAAATGGTGGAAGAGTTTTAGCCATGCAAGATTCTGTTACTATAGCCTTCCAATAAAGTAGAATTAGCTCATCTGGTGATGTTTCCTGTCTGGTTTACTTGGGAGGGCTGACATCAGTTTTGTAAGTCTGAAAGTACAAGTCTACCACTGTCTCTTTTTAAAGCCTGATCAATTAGAGCAGGTCCTTCCTAAGTTTCTTTCTCTGACGATTAAGCAACTGCTAATGTTAAATGGCCACTTTGGAATTTTTGGTTCCTTTGAAATTTTATATTGTAATAATCTCATAATTTTTAAACTTTTAAACCGTAAATAAATTTAAATATTCTAATATGAATTTTATGTGCTGTTTTATACGTCAATTATACTGTACACTGCTCCTCCTTGAGAGAGATTGCTACTCTAGAAACATAAAATATAAAAAATAATTAAATATTCATGATTCTGTATGATCTGAAATGTTTTCTGAATTATTCCAAAATACTGCATAATATCTAATTTTCTCAAAAAAAGGGATTTTTTTAAAAAAAAAAATCAATTTTGTGGGTCCATGGTTCTTGAATAGAGTAATTGGTGGGGTTTGTGATGTGAAAAGTTGAAAATATCTATGCCTTAGCAGTTATTACTCTGCTCAATCATAGATTTAGCAATGAAAACTTTCTTTAAAAAATGTCTACCATAGCTGGAATAGAGGTTTTGTCTCCCAGGCTCATGTCGATTAGGCATCTGAAAGAGAGGATTTCCCAAATGGTGGAGTTAATTTCAAAATGGTATGTTGTTAGGTCTCATCTTCTAGAAGCAATTTTTATATTTCAGAAACATCTCCAGCTTTTTTTATTGCTAAATACAAATGTTCAGAATTAATTATTAAATATTTATTTGTGCTTAATTGTTGAAAAAAAAAAGTTTCAAAGGCAATGAGGTAGAAACAGAATACTGTACTCTTTGTTACATAATTCAAAGATCAATGGTATTTAAAGTAGTTGGAAAGTATACGAGCATGGATATAAAGTGGCTTGTTTAAAAATACCTAGAGGGTTTAGCATATTCCCAAAGGTTTTTCTTATTTGCACACTAAAGATATTTTTGTTTGTACCTGAAAATTAAGCCAAAGAATGTAACTTCAGCAACGAATGCTGAAAAGTGAGATCTGTTCTGTGTATCTCCCGAATAACATTACACGCAATAATGATCCTGTTTCATTTTGAAATTTTTAGGGCAGTTCAGTCCCAGTCTGGGAACATAAAAGTATTCTGAATAGGAAAAGTTACTTTTCTTTGTGTGATATTAAGGGGCCTGACATCAAACCAGTACAAAGGTGTATGTTCCCAAAAGAGTCTCAAGTACCACACCTTAATTATAATCTCTCAGATAAAAAGATACTTTAAAAGTACTGCAAATAAAAGTGCATTGCAGCATTAATTGATTTAACAACATGATTAGACTAAGTGACTGTATTCATCAAATATTTCTCTTTAAAGTTTCTTAGCTCTGCATATTTACAGTAATAAACAATTAAGAGCACTACTGGGACAGAGTTTTTAACTGTCAACTTATATATCAGTCCAGGCATTATATACAGTGGGGTATATTTCTTCTTTGCTCTTCCATTTACCTTAACATCACATTTGCAATACGAAAGTTGCAAAGTTCAAACTAAAATATACATGTATAAAACCAATAAAAAGAAAAGATATAGTTCACTATAATGCTACAGATGCAAATCCTAGAATACTTATATAAAAACTAATAGAATTCCAAAACTAATTTAAAAATCTTACAAAACTTTTAAGATCAATGGACCAATGAGGTGTACATTGAATTATATATTGGTGGCATCCTAAGGATTAAAAGAGTAATTTCCTCCATAAAGCAAAAGTAGCTGAAAGAAATATAGCCTCTATATGTGGGGGGAGGGGGGAATAACTTGAGGAAGACGTTAGGATTCTAGTCGCATGATAGGAAGCAAATTAAATTGTTCTCAAAATAAAACAAAATTGCTATTAGCAAGGGCTTGTGGAAGGTAGGCACAAGTTGCTGTAAAAAGGACATCAGACAAATAGGTGGGTTAGGGTTTCAGGTTGGAATGCAGTTGCATGTTCAATCTGCAAAAAAGGTACAAAATTGAAGAGGGAAAACATTAAAGTAAGCTACAGAGAAAGTTCCACAGCGTGTTGAGCAAGTATTAAATAGATCATTTCCTGGCATAAAATATTTCTTATTCATATTTTGCCAATATCAAGGACCTATTTCATCTCTGCTAGTGGCTAACACCCTAGCTAGGAGGGCTTTGCTGGAGAAAGCCATTATAGCAGGGGTGTCAAACTGGCAGTCCGCGGGCCGGATTCGTCACATGTAGGCCATGCCCACCCCGGCTCTGTAAAGATGAAAACCATCACGATATGTCGTGATAAGTCACATGACAAGATCGAGTTTGACACCCGTGTATTATCGCTTTCCAGGAAGAAAAAAAATTATCAAAAAGGATTGTGGCAACTACTAGGAAAGGAAATTACTAAACAAGTGAGCCAGAAATAGTCAGCCTATGCAGATTCTGGATTCGATGGTGATCATTTTATTTTATTATTTTTATTTTATCTATTAGATTTATGCGCCACCCATATTGTCTTGCGGTTGGTTTCTAAACAAACTTAGCAAGCTACTTCACACAGCTCTCTTAGAAATCTAAGTTTGTTACAATATTTGTATCCGCATACAATATGTGAGAATCAAACAACATCTTAGAAATGGATTTAGCTTTAAAGATTTAGCTTTATGGCAGCAGATAGATTCTTGCCACCTTTGGTTTGAAAGAAGCTCAATATGGCCTTTGTGCAGTTATTAATTGTATCAAAAATAGATTAAATTTGTTCACACCAGATTTCCAAAGACTGGAATACTACACCAAGATTCTTGGAAGATGAAATCTGTCTAAGATGTTTATCTCCATTGATATTTGTGGTATCTCAATGCTTTGGGAAACAACATAATTTGTAAGCCTTTTTTCTCCAGAATAATCCATGAGAGCTGATAGATTTCTTCTGAAGCCAATCCAAGTTAGAAGGAGAGTAGCTGTGTCAACAACATAGAGAAGCATAGGCAGCTGTCTATTATTCAGTTTAGGGGGATGGATTCTACCTTAGTTACAGTGGTAAGCATTCTGGATTGAGATATCTGCTACCACACCTAACTTGTATAATTATTTTTTGCAACATCATAATTAGGCAGAATAACCTCTGATCTAAAAAGGGATGAAACAACTTCCATTAAAGTCTTTCCCTAGGAATAGTGTCAAAGGCTGATTTAAATAAAAAAAGGCAAAGTAAAGGGAACAGGTATAAACATGCTAGATACTGTAAAACAGCACACTGATCTATTGTTCACCTGTCCTCCCTAAAGCCTGCTTTGACTAGAAATTTCTCCTAGGCAATACAGAAATTTATACAACAGAAAGCATGCATATACTTTAAACAGAATATTTGGAAATTAATTGGACAATAAGTTTAGGGATCCATGTTGTTGCCTTCCTATCAAAGTAAGACAATGATAAAATCCCAGTGTTATAAATGTTTAAATAAAACTAATTGTGGAGACCACCTATTCACACTACTTTTTAATATTTCAGCATGTATCAGGTTACTGCAAATGGTTTCCAATTTTTTAATTGATTCATTTAACAATTTCCAAATAGGAGACTAGTGGCCACTGTCTAGAAATGTAGGTTACACAGATCCTCAAATTTTTAACCAAACTACTATGAAAAATGGGCTGCCCACAGATAAGCCTATCCACATGTTTCATGGTATTTTGGTTAAAAAATTGAGGGTCTGCTTACCCACAGATAGGCTTACCTGAATGAACTACATTAGGAAATACTTTTTAAAAATATTACTGTATATATGCATGGTTAAGTTCATCCGTGGACAAGCTGAACCCAATCTTTAGGTACATGTTGGTGCCAAAAATTCCTGGCTTACCTGTGTATATATGATATGGCTTAAATGTGTATGTGAAAGAAAGCAACTCAAAAGGGAGAAAGTAGAAATTTATAATTAGAATATCACATCCAGTTAAGCTCACCCCACAGCAGTGTTTCTCAACCTTGGCAACAAAGTCTGCACATCTTAAAAGTTGCCACAGTTGAGAAATACTGCCCCAGAGGCTAGCACTAAGGACTCACATGATTCCAGTTGTATGATTGGGGAATGCAGGTTGTTTGATTTTAACCTATCCAAGACCAGGCATGCACATGCACACTGGGAAGTAATCACAAGGAGCTTGACTTAGATCTTAGTAAATACAGGCAAGGCATATGTGCTAGTGAGACCCAGCTTGGTGTAGTGGTTAAAGTATCAGGCTACAAACCGGGAGACCATGAATTCTAGAAAGCCAGCTGGGTAACCTTGGACCAGTCACTCACTCTCAGCCCTAGGATGCAGGAAATGGCAAACCACTTCTGAAATCTTGCCAAGAAAATTGCAGGGATTTGCTCAGGCAGTCGCCAGAAGCCAACACTGACTTGAAGGGACACACACACACACATGCACGCGCGCGCACACACACACACACACGGAGGTGGGGAGAGACAGTGCACACCTATTGAGTTTCAAGTACTCAGAAATGTCAAAGTCAAAGCAGAGGACAGAAGCATAGTCAGGTCATCATGCAGAAGTCCAAAAATACATTGCCAGATGGCACAGGTTTCGGAGTATAAGACGCACCGGACTATAAGACGCACCTTGGTTTAGAGGAGGAAAACAAGAAAATAGTTTTTTGCCTCCGTGTGTCCCATTTTTGCTCTCCCCGGTATCCAGAAGCACTCTGCAGGCCAAAAACACGCCCGATTTTGGCCTCCGGGGGTCCCATTTTTCGGCCTCCCCAATGCAAAGGCTTGGGGAGGCCAAAAATAGGTGCATTTTTGGCCTGCAGAGTGCTTCTGGATGCTGGGGAGGGCAAAAACGGGAGACGTGGAGGCTTTGGGAGGCCAAAGATTTGCTGTATAATACACACAGAGATTTCCATCCATTTGGATGGGGGGGGGAAGTGTGTCTTGTGCTCCGAAAAATACAGTAAATAGCAAGCAGAGTAATTGTCCCCAGTGGACAACAAGCAAGAACTCTTAAATGCCGTTTGCACCAAATGCAGGCATTCAATGGTCAGAACACCCTTGCCATGTCAGTAGCCATACAAATCTCCCCAGTTCTGCTCTGCACTCAGCCCTATGTCCTTTAGAACTGCGAGGAGCTCATTGTCAGCCTTCCCAGTAAACTAGACAGGAAACATAACAAGAGAATTTTACTTTAGTACTTTAGTCTAAGGCTACTTTAACAGAATCTTGCAAGTCTGAAACTACAAATCTCCCCATTTCTTCTATCAGACTGATCAATCAAGCAGCCCTCAGTGTGATTCCCACATACCATTACAGAACTGGATCCAGCCTCTTTTGCTGCCTTCAGGTGGCTTGAATTTACCTCAGCCATGCCAGTCTCATGTACCTCATTGCTAGGCTCAACCTGAGGCTGGAATTTCTCCAGGCCATGCTGAGAAGCTTCCTCCATCTCAGACTCTTTTGAGTCTGAGCTGGCTATCAGATTTAAATGTACAAATGACTCCTTATGCGTAAGCTCTAGAACCAAGTCTCCTGTCACTAAATAAAATCTTATCTATGACTGCCTCCCCCCCCCCAAATTTATTTTTTATATATAATTTTTTTTATTTTTAAAT
>JAOYMU010000192.1:60102707-60113297 GCA_025802295.1 Psammodynastes pulverulentus
CTATTACTTCCGGGTTTTTTTAACGCGACGGGGGGGGGCGCGTTCCGGCACCTTTTGGTGCCGAAAAAAAGCCCTGATAAACATACATATGTATATCCGTACATTAACAGTACCTACATATAGTTTATAGATATGCCATAAACGTGTATATATACCTACCTACCTACCTACATTATTAACAGCAGAATGGAAGGATTTGACAAGGAAAATAGAGGTATTGGGTAAATATACTGTGCAAACAAACTTGCACAATATATTTACCCAGAAGATAAGAAGACAAGCTTTCTTATCTTCCCCTCCCAATTCATATTTCAGTTCAATGAGCCATTTTAAGTATGATACTAAGCCAGGGACAAAATTACTAACAAATTAGGTGCAGATATTCATACAGTTTGACCCAGTCAAATGTTTTACACTAATCAGAATTTCTCTCCCCTACTAATAGAGATGGTTCACATATAGTAAGTTATAATGCCATTTGTTTGATTTTAGATTCAAAATGAAGTGCCAGCCCTGAGCAGCACTGTATTTATATTCTTACAACTTAAAAATCCACCAGTTCTATAAAGGATTGAATGAAAGGGAGGAGACGATGGTTAAGGTTACAGAGAATGACAAGAAAGAACCTCACCCAGTTTGTGGTTAATGAGTGTGACCAGTCACACATTCCACAACACTCTTCCAGGGAATAGGAAAGCTTTTCCCATTATATTCGTTTTATGAGAAGGACCTACAATCTGCACTCAAAATTCCTGACGTTCTCAGTGTACAAGCCCTTTATTGACCAACAATAGAAGGAACAGAAGTCTACATTGGTAAAGGTTCCCCTCGCACATATGTGTTAGTTGTTCCCGACTCTAAGGGGCAGTGCTCATCTCCATTTTAAAGCTGAAGAGCCAGTGCTGTCCAAAGAAGTCTCCATGGTCATTTGGCCAGCGTGACTAAATGCCAAAGATGCACACAGAACACTGTTACTTCCCACTGAAAGTGGTCCCTATTTTTCTACTTGCATTGTTTACGTGCTTTCAAACTGCTAGGTTGGCAGAAGCTGGGACAAGTAACAGGAGCTCACCCCGTTACGTGGCACTAGGGATTCAAACCAATGAACTGCCAACCTTTCGATCGACAAGCTCAGTGTCTTAGCCACTGAGCCACCTGGTCCTGGAGTCCTGTCCTAGAAACCCCCAATATAAAAATCTTATTAGAATGAATTCTATGTTCAAGGGTTTAATTATTTTGTGAAAAGTGGCAATGCATGAGCTAATCACCAACCATAATATTGTGAGCAAGTCAAATACTTATACAAAATATTCTGAAATAATAAAATAAAAACTGTATTGCTGCTTTTAAAATATTGAGATTTTATAAAAAAGAAAGGCAACAATATTGAATATCTAGGATCACAATCACTATTTGCATATGTTTAAGCCTCAGTTTATGCATCAGCCTAAAATATAATATTGTTTGACTCTGGCTTGTGTATGTATTCTTTTTTCCAAAATTTTTGGGAAAAAATGCATCCTGTGTCCTATTTGCCAAATGGAAAAGGAATGGAACATTTTTCTGCATGATTGGGAAATATCCTGTCTTCTGGAACAGCTTGCCTCCTGAGATCCACACCCACCCTTTTGACCTTCCAAGAGGGCCTGAAGATCTGATTCTGCCAATTGGCCTGGGATCCCAATGGGATATGTCATGTCATACTAAAAATGGTTAATGGACTAAAAGAAGATTCTACCTCTATCCCATGTGTCCCTTGCTTCCTTCCTCGCCACCTTTGTAAATTTTAAGGTTAATTTTAATGCTAATATTTATTATTGTGATATTTTAATGTTTTATTCTTTTCTTGTTACAAGCCATCTAGACATGCCCCTTAGCAAGATGGGTGGCATGTAAATTTCATAATAAATTATTACAAGAAACTTCACTTTTTATTACATTGTAACCATGTACTAGAAACACTTTGGAATATTGTTATCTTACTTTGTTGAATAACCCACAATTTACCAGTTTACATAACACATCAAGTAAAAAAATCTAAGCATATTATTTATTCAATTAATATCCCACTTTGATTATTTTTATGAATAACTCAAGGCGGTGAACATATCTAATACTCCTTCCTCTTATTTTCCCCACAACAACCCTATGCAGTGAATTGGGATAAGAATTAAACTTGATGCACAAACTGAAGATTAAACATATGCAACTTATGGCCACGCTACTAGGTATCAGCAATGTAACCTATTCCTAATTGTTTTGAAATTTCAGCATGACATTCCCTTGGATGAACTTTGGGCCAATCAACTTATTAGCGTAATTCTACTATAATCTGTCTCATGGTAAAAATGTGCAAGAAAGCGAGGTACCAATTCTTTGAATTTCTTGGAAAAAGGGGCAATATAAAAATAAGAAATATAAATGTTCCTAACAGGTATTCTGAAGTATATTTGCTATTTTAAAATTTTCCTGTTCACACAGATATGATCCAATTTCACTATTATTATGCGCAGGTGATATCCTTCTATCAATTATTTAGAATCTTAGAGGTAGCCACTTCCAAGCTGTGGAATCCACTCCCTGAGGAGTTGCATTAGCCACTATTTCTCTCTGCCTTTAGAAGAGCTTTTTTTGTCAAAGCTTTTATCCTGTTAATGAATTCCAACATTAATTTTAATTTATTATTCAAACTCACTGTATATTAGTTATTGTCAATTGTATATCCTATTTGAAAGGAAAGGAGGAGCACTGATGGAATAAATAAATATGAATTGAACTCCTTATTTGTGTTTGTCAAACCTCAATGGTGCCAACCTAAATACACCTTTAAAAAATTTTCTTCAAGTGAAATCTATTGGATCTAAACTAGAAAGTACAAATTAGAATTGTATCATTTCAGTACTTATTGTGAGAATGTGTACATACTTTTGGAATTTGTCTTTCCATCTGGCAGAGCTTAGCAAACCAGTTTTGCTGGCAGACACTGAAAGGGGGGCATAATTTCCATCTATTTGGAGGATTGCGTCTAAGGCTGAGAGGGAATTAATTCAGAGAGGGGCTATCAAGATGTCAGGGATCTAGAAACTAGGGCATATGAGGAAAAGCTAAAGGACCCTTCTATGTTTAGCTTTCAAAAAAGTTGACTGGTGAGCTATCATAGTAATCTTCAAATATCTAAGGAACAAGAATGGCTCTATTGTTTAAAGCCAGAGGGCAGGATCAGAACCAGTAGATTAATTGACAAGTTAAGTGGTTCAACTTAACTCTGAAATTATTTGCTTTTTATGTATTCACTTCCTCACTGAAATCAATATATCGGTATTTCAAATATGAAGCAAAATTTTGTAATTGTTATTAGAAGGTTCTAGGTTGGATTCCTATGCTTGTCTATTTACCTATTTTTTAAAAATCTAATCCTATCTAAAAAAAATTAAAATCCAATCCTATCTTTATAAACAGCAGTTAGAACACTATCATTAAGCTTCTGTAAACCGCTTGTTCTTTTTTAATTCATTTATTAATTCGGTACAGCCGCCCATTTCACAAAAAGTGACTCTGAGCAGTATCATGGGCAAAGTTAAAAGCCAGAAGGACTACCACCTGAAGAGGCTGGATGGCTCTATGTCAGAGATGGCTCTCTTGGAGCTTGACTTGCTTGCTTGAGCGACTTAAAACTGACTCACCATTGTGGTACCTGGGGGGGGGAGAACTATAATAGCCCTCAATGCTAAAACTGTCAAAGTAAGTAGGTCCCTTATCCAGAATAGGAATATTAATATTAATATACTATATATTAATATATGGTATGTTAATATTGATATTATTTATTACTCAGTATTATATATATATATAATTAGTAATATTAATACTGAGTAATATTGATATACTACGGAGCCTAGGAAGATGAAGCCACAAGGTGAAGAACTGACAGCCATCTAGAAATCTAACGGGGAAGCGCTTAGCATTTAGGATTTATCTGGAGTTTCATAACTGGAAATCGGGCTTATGAACGTCCTCCCTTTCTTCCTCGTTGTCCCCTGAGAGCCGTGAGCAGCCAAGTCTCTGGGTCCTCCTCTCGGCGAGGGTCTCCATCCTTCCCCCTCGTCGGTACCAACCTGGCACTGGTTCAGCTCCTCGGTCAGACTCCTGACTTCTTCCTCCAGCACAAAGATCCGGGATGCTGCCGCAGAAGCCGGATCCTTGCGTTTGGAAGAAGCCATGCTTAACTTGGGCCGCGCTTGGCTACCCCTAAAGATCACTTTTCACCGCGCGTGTTTACTGATTTTCGGTAGGAAAGCAACAGAGGTAACTAACAACAGGAGGGGGAAAAAATCTTCGCAAACCGCCCGACTTAGGCGCCATAAGAAGATTACAAACGCTCCCGAGAACCAATGAAACAAAAGCTTTCCCCGAGGCACCGCCTTCTTCTTCTACTACTACTAATACCCACCCCAACGTCCTCCTTCTAAAAAAAAAAAAATTCAAGTAAGAACATGCGGGTGGCGCTATGAACCACAGAAAAAAGGACGTAATGTCAGGTTGTCGGTTTAAACGAGTGAGCGGCAAAAGGCGGAAGTCAAAAAGAAGATGGTGGGTCTTCTTTTTTTTTAAAGTATCTTTTTGGGCATGCGCAAAACTTTCCCGCCTGAGTATTCCGCCGATTTTACTTTGGGACGCGGTTTGCGTTTCGGGGATTTGTTGTTTTGGAGGTCATTTGCTTGTGAATCCCTCCTTTCTCATCGGATACTGTCATCTCAACCAAACGTCCGTTAATGCAGCAAACTATTGTTGCCTAACCAAAACCATGAGTTGGTAATTCTGCATGGACCTTATTTTACATTAGGTCCCAGAGCTCTATAGTTGATTGACCCATTCAAAAGTCAGATTAGTCTGCTGCACTTCTACATCTTTTAAGAATAACGGCGTTTCAGTGATGTAGCTGAAACTATACTTCTGGTAGTCCTGATCAAATACAGGTAGTCCTCTACTTAAAACAGTTTGTTTACACAAAGGTGCTTTTTCAGGAGGCAACTGGACTTTCTTGATTTTTCTTTTGAAGATGTTTCACTTCCCATCCAAGAAGCTTCTTTGGTTCTGACAGGATTAGTGGGGAATGTCAGAACTGAAGAAGCTTCTTGGATGAGAAGCGAAATGTCTTCAAAAGAAAAAAGGCAAATCCAGTTGCCAACTGAAAAAGCACCTTTGGGACAACCATGAGCTGGTGGACTGAAAATCTCTACAGACTTAACAGTTCGTTTAGTGACCAAAGTTACAACGGCACTGAAAATAGTGACGATCATTGTTCACACTAATGACTGTTGTAGCATCCCCATGGTAATGTGATTTACATTTGGATGCTTGACAACTGACTCATATTTATGTTGCAGTGTTCCAGAGTCGTGGGATCCACTTTGGCGACCTGACAAGTTAATGTGGAAACAAGATTCACTTAACAACCGTGTTACTAATTTAACAAGTCCAGAGGATTCACTTAAATAGAACGAGCAGTCATTGAATGGGGCAAAACTCACTGAACAAATATCTCACTGAGCAACATACATTTCGGGCTCATTTGTGGTTGTAAGTTGAGAACTATCTATTGCCACAATGCCTGCAAATTGAGTGACTTGTTGAAATGGTTGGGTCCACCTACTGATCCTTTATTCCTTTTGTGCCTTTGAATCGGTGTTGATACTTGGTGATTGTCTGAGCAGATCTCTGCAATTTTCTTGGCAAGATTTCAGAGCTGATTGGCCATTGCCTTGATCCTAGGGCTGAGAGGGAATGATTGGCCTAAGTACCTAGATCGGGAATCTCCAACTTTAGCAACTTTAAGACTTGTGGACTTCAACTCTCAGAATTCCTCAGCCAGCAAAGATTACTGATTGATTTGTTTTTTAATTTGTAAAAAATAGCTTATGTACTTATTCAAATGTCAATTTAGAATCTGGCTTTAATAGCAATGAAAGAATAAATCTATGGGTAAATTCACTGTTAAATAATGGATTGGAACTAAGATGTAGGTTAGCACTTAAGTCAAAGAAGCTGTGCCTCCATAAGCAGCAAGGATGTATCATTTTAAAAACATTCTCAGTCATCCAGGCCATGGTTGTTGTCCCAAAGGTGCTTTTCTCAAAAGGCAAGTGGACTTTTTGTTTTGTTTTTGAGAATGGGAGAAGCTTCTTGGATGAGAAACAAAACATCTTAACCTCTTAGGAAAAACAAAATCCAATTGCCTTTTGAAAAAAAAAACCAACCCTTTGGGATATATCCAGTTAAGGCAGAAATGCTGTGGAAGGAAAACAATCTATACAAGAATGTCTCATACAAAAGCTCCCAAATGGATTTTAACTCTCTTCTTTTACAGCTTCATGGCCTCACAAAAGACCTTCCATAAATATTTTTCCCATTAAGACTGGAACCAACTTCCCGCCCTCCCATGCTCTGACCACACCAACCACTAGTCTGACCTTCCTGGGGACAACAGCCAGGCACGATTGGGGTCCAAAGGGACCTGGAAAACAGCAGCAGGTACTACGTGCATGGGAATAACAGAATTGGAAGGGACCTTAGAGGTCTTCTAGTCCAACCCCCTGCTTAGGCAGGAAACCCTGTAACTTTTCAGACAAATGGTTGTCCAATCCTGTTAAAAACCTCCAATTTTGGGAGAATTCACAACTTCTGGAGGCAAGTTGTTCCACTGGTTGATTGTTCTCACTGTCAGAAAATCTCTCCTTAGTTCTAGCTTGTTTTTCTCCTTGGTTAGTTTCCATCCATTGCTTCGTGCCCTGCCTTCGGGTACTTTAGCTTGACTGCCTCTTCTTTGTGGCAGCCCCTCAAATACTGGAAGACTGCTATCATATCACCCCTTAGTCCTTCTTTTCACTTCATCACCCCAGGACTTTGGCCACTTCTTCCCAACCCGTCATTATGAATGCACAGGATTCATTACAGGGCAGGAACCGTTGGAAAAGCCTCCCGATTTCTCCAGGGCGACATACAGCAGCGCCTTTTACTCCAAAATGTTATTATTTTATTTTATTTCACGATATCGCAACACGGCTCCCACACACCAAAACGGAGCGGCTTTACCGCGGATCGCTTTAGCTCGTCCTGCCCTTCCCTCCCATCGCATCGATCGTCCGACACGTGGAAGGCGAGGATGATGGGAGCTGGAGTACCGGGCGCTGGGTTTAGGCTCCGTCCATCAGGCCTGGCCTAAGAGAAGCTGCCCCTTATCCCTTTCAGGGCGGCGATCTCCGCCACCCACGGGCGGTTTTTCCCCTCCACGCTGGCCGTCCCGTCCCCGCCACTAACCTGGGGTCCTCAAACTCGACGAAGGCGAAGGGCGGCCCCCCTCGGCGGTTCTTGAGATCGATGTCCCGAATGGCTCCGTACTTGTAAAAGACGTCCTCAATGTCCTTGGTGCGGATGTCCGGCGGCAGATTGCCCACGTAGATGCGGCAGTCGTTGTTCCCGGCCGGGCCGCGGATCACGCCGCCACCAGACATGGCGAGGTCAGCAATGGCTGCGGTTGGGGTTGGTCGGTGTGTGAGAGAATAGGCGGAGGAGCAAGGGCGGGAAGCAGCCCGAGAAGGAGCGGGGGGAAGAAAAGAGGAATATAAAAAAGAAAAACCGGGAACGATCCGATCCAACTGAAGAAAAAAGGGAGCGAAAGGAGAAAAAAAAGCGGGCGAGGCCAACGGGCAACGACGGGACCAGCGACGCCTCCTCCCGCTTCGACTCTCTCAGTTGCCACAAAATGGCCGTCCACTCATGCGCTCTACCTGCCCTGCGCAAGGATCCTTCCGCGCCGTTGACGTCACATTCCCGAGGGGGAGCTGAAGCAAGTGCGGACTTCCCGCTCTTCGTCAGGCGCATGCGCAAATCTTCAGATTTTTTAAATTTTATTTTGGTTCTCTCCCCGCCCCCCCTGGTTTTTTTTTTCCAAGTTGTGAGAGGGAAAGCAACTTCGTTAATGGCCCACAGATTGATGATTAACATTTTTACATGTCCCTGCTGGTAAGTAAAAGAACTGCTTTGTGGACTGGGAAGCGCCTGGGAGAAGGAACAGGAGTCATCTTGCGGTATTAAGTTGTGCTGCTTCGTTAATCGCCATCTTTTATTATTTGGAGGACTTCGAGCCAACTCCAAAAGGCTTCTCCAGAGCAGGCTGGATCCAAAGCAAATGCTCCGAATGCACCTTTGACATCTGGCCTAGCAGCTGGCTATCTGCTCCACAGCTTTCCAAGAACAGGGAGAGCCACGTTCGTCAGTGACCCTTCCATTGTGCCTGATTTAAAGTGACTGCAGAGGGCAATGAATTACCTTAAAGGAGCTCTTTGATAAAACCCCAAAGTTTTATGCCGGAACCCTGCCGACCTTCCTACTTGGTGAGCGTGAACAATCAGACAATTGAACTGATTTGACTTTGCCACTCCTGGAGTTTCATTGCCTTTAACCTGGGGGATGTAATGATGGTAATGTTATGCTAAGTGCCTCTCTTACGGGGGTTGTCAGATCAAGTAGGGCAACCCATTCTTGTTAGTTGAAAACTCTGGTGATTTGCAGCAAGAGGGAAAATAGTCTGAGCCTGATTATCGTGGCTGGGAACGGAGGTGAGTTCCTTTAACTTGTTCCTGCAGGCTGGTTGATTATCCTGATTATCTCCTTTAATTGTTTATTCATTACAAAGTGAGTTTATTTTGGAATTCTTCAACTCCAGGAATCAATTTGATTCTTTTAGTTTGGTTTGGGAGCTGGCATGTTATATGGTGGATGAACATCAGTATTCATAAGGATTGTGATCCTAAGGTGCTCATATTAAAAGACAAGGCTGGAAAAGGTTTGCATTTTAATAAGAACTGACCTAAGTCACACTTTCCAAATTAACTGAGATACAATTGGCCTTTGCACTTCTCGGAATTTTACAATTCCTGAATTTTATAAGCCATTCTCTGGTTTTTTTAAAAAAGTACATTAGAGAAAAAGGGATTTTAAAAAGTCTATTAAAGGCAACCCAGCTAAGAAAAAAAAATCATTTGCAAAAAATATGGATACTCGAGGAAAACATGCAGAAACCATTCAAGGTTTCTTGAATGCAAAAATGCAATTTTTATATAACTTTTGCTTTGAAATGTGCCAGCTAACATGGAGCCATGATGGAATAAATTTGTGGCTGTTATCATGTGGCCATTGTTGAAAGGAATCAGACAAACATTGCCGTTGTTTTTTAAAGAGATACTGACTACTTCATAAGAGGATGATGAGCTGTCTCAGTAATAAATCAGTCAAGTTTCTACTGGTGATTCTGAATATCAAAATGAAAGAAATGCTGCCTAGGAAGAAAAAGAAGAGCACTTTGCAAGTAGTGGTGTAACCGAATATTTGCAGCTCTGAACATCATAGATTCAAACTTCCTCTCTTCTATTTTAGACATTACTTCAATTGTGGTGCATAAACCAATTCTGGTGTAAATAAAGGCAGCATAATGTAGGGCAATGTTTCAACTTTAAGATGTGTGGACTTGAACTCCCAGAATTGAGATGCTGGATTATGAACCAGACTATTTAAAGTTTAATCAGCCTTCAGCCAGCAGTTCACCTGGGGACTTTGAGTTAGTTGCTTTTGCTCAGAAAAGCCAGCCCATGGGTTGTTCTGGTGAATAAACAGGAGCAGAAATCTACACACACTACTCCTCAATGAAGGATGGGCTATAAATAAAACCTATGTAGGAAAGCCTAGTGTATATTTTTTAACTAAAGGATACAATCACATGTATGCCTGACCATCAAAGTTGTTCTTTTTTACAATTGGATATGGAGTGGCTACCACTTTTATGGATGTCCTATTGCCTGAAATGTCCTGTGGTGGGGTGGGGTTGGGCTGTGAGAGTAGACTTGAGATACAGTTTGAGTGGTCAGAGAAAAACATGGACATTGAGTCACAATTTACAAAAACTGTGCATCCATGGTATCTAAGAGAGGGTGATCCTTGCACATTGAAAAAAAGGGCAGTGCCATCTTAATATTTTTACACCCCCGTGGATATTCTGCTTTGAAAAAAATGTAGACTTTGTAAGAACCCAAGGGGTCTTCCCCCTCCTGAATTAAAGTTCATGGCATGTAGAGTAGTGATGACTCAGGTGTGCCAGCCCATTCAAGGGCAGTATGATAGAGAAGTTCTTCCATCATTTCTTTGAAGACCCATTCTATGCTGTCTGCAACCATGGCAAGGTGTGGCTCAACAAGGAGAAGGACACTGACTTCTTCAGCTTCAACCACAACAATACAAGAGCACACAATAGATACAAACTTAAGATAAACCACACCAAACTTGATTGCAAGAAATACAACTTCAGCAACAGAGTGATTAATGCCTGGAATACACTACCTGACTCTGTGGTTTCTTCCTCAAACCTCAAAAACTTTAACCTCAGACTAACTACTGTTGACCTCACCCCTTTCCTAAGAGGTCTATAAGGGGCGTGCACAAGCGCACAAATGTGCCTACCTTCTCTGTCCTAATGTCCCCAATTATTCGTATCCATTTAATGTATTAATAATCATATATATATATATATATATACCT
>JAOYMU010000192.1:60231237-60245325 GCA_025802295.1 Psammodynastes pulverulentus
GGGTCTCCAACCTTGGCAACTTTAAGACTTGTGGACTTCAACTCCCAGAATTCCTCAGCCAGCTTTGCTGGCTGAGGAACTCTGGGAGTTGAAGTCCACAAGCCTTAAAGTTACCAAGATTGGAGACCCCTGTTCTAGTAGACATGGCCAGAAGGAAATCATGTTTCTTGGTTTTTTAGCGGATTGGTTTCTTATTTTACATTTACTGTTGCTTAAATTGGGCTGTTTTGTTTTAGGGTATTTTGTTTTGCATGTCACTCTCTTTTCTTTTGCATCAAAGATGGCTTAAAGATAATGCTGATTACTATGCATGGCTGTTGGTGTTGATGGCCAAGCTTTGAAGGTGATGCAAATGGAGAAGAATGGGAGACCTTTTCATCTTGACAAAGAGAATGACTTTGCTTCACAAAGCAAGAAGCAAGGCCACTTTTTGCAAGCTCAAACCTTTTCTTCTAAGGGTAGCTCTTAAAACAAAACAAAACCAAAAAGTGGAGAGGAGGAAGGAAAGAAAAAGAATTACAATAGGTTGTAGTACAAAAGTCGGTTGTTATGGAACTGGCCCTGGGAATGAGGAAGCCAAAGTAACCTCAACCTTGATTTTCTTTGGTATAAGAAGAGGCGGAGAGAAATCCTCTGATAGGCTTGAAAATTATTTTGTTGTTGTATTGTACAACATTACACAACATTCCTGAAGTCCTTACTGTTGCTGGTTCTTGACCTTGCCTACCTCAAAGGGCTGGCATGGGTTAATTCCCAGCTGGGGAATTTTAAGCAGTCTGCCAACAGCTTTTGCTGTTAATCCAAATGAACTGTGCATAACTCTGCACATAAAGTGAATAGAGTGAAAAAATCTACTTTTGTGCAGAAAAGAAGTCTTTATGGGGAAAACCCTCTTTTAAACCATGCAGTCAAATGTCCTCTTATCAAACCAAATTAACTTGGGGAAGAGCAAATCGGCAAGAGAAAGTACCATAGAATTATAAAGTAAGTCAATTACACTTGAATAGGATTTGGAATTTTAAAATATACAGACAGAAAGGATGGTTTGAAAGCAAACTTGCTTAAATCTCAGTATTTCACCCGTCCTTACAAGTACAATAATCCTCAACTTACAATTGATTGTTTAATGAAACTTCAAAAGTATGATGTTTTTGGAAAGTTTGGCCATTGTAAAACATCACTCCTCGCACCCACGGCCCCACGATTGCAGTCTGGGTGCTTGGCAATCTGTTCACATTTACGGTGAGTTGCCAGGCACCTGTGATCACTATTTGCAATTCCTCTGCCAGCTTCCCCAGAAAGTCAATGGGGAAGCCAGCAGGGAAGGTTGCAATCTGCCCCTACCTAATGAAGAATTTCCCTTCCCTTCCCTTCCATGCAAAGGGCAGTGGGCAGACAGAGACAGAAATCATCCATTGGGATGCAGAACACAGCTTGGATCTTCAGGATCCCTACCTCATCTCTCCAGCCCAATGCACAAATTCCTCTCCCCTCCGTGAACAGGAAAGGAGGGAGATTGTGCTCTGGGCTGGAGAAATAAGATAGGGATTACAAGGAGCCCTGCTTCATCTCTCTGGTCCAGCACAGGAGTTGCTCTGAAGAAAACTGGTGCATTACATTGGAGTAGCAAAGCAGGGAGAAGATGACTAAAGTCTGGAGAATAAAACATGAAAACATCTAAAACATCTCTTATTTGTATCCATTTTATGTGTTCATGGTTATGTTTATACTTATATGTATATCCAATTTGACAAAACAAATAAACAAACAAACAAACATACTGTATGAAGAACGGTTGCAGGCAGTGGTGGGATGCTGCCGGTTTAGCAACCGGTTCGGTGATTGCACGCGTGCACAGCTTTAAAAAATACTTACCTTCTATGTTACTTCAGGGGAATAACACATATGAGACATGCGAATCCACTCTGCCATGTGAATCACTGAGAGGATATAGGTAAGTACAGCACAGGGGCAGGTGGGCAGGCTGACTTGATTGTCGGAGAGAACCGGTTCGCTCAACAGCTGATCGTCAGAGCTAGAGGTTCACCCCAACCAGTCCAAACTGGGAGAATCCCACCCTGGTTGCAGGAATTGGGTATTGCTAGTCTAGAGAAAAGAAGGACTAGGGAGCAGTTTGATAGTAGTATCATTTGGCAGGCTGTTTTTTTGCTCCATCCACTAAATTCAGGGGTGTCAAACTGGCGGCCCATGGGCTGGATGCCTCATGCATAGGCCACGCCCATGACAACAAGACGCCGCGAATTTGCACTAAATCAGGGGTGTCAAACTCATTTTCACTGAGGGCCACATCAGCGTAATGGTTGCCCTCAAGGGGCCACATGTAACTGTAAGATAGTATAAATGTAACCAAATGTCCTAAAGACAATCAGAACTTTGCAGCTCTCGCGGGCCACATAAAATGACGTGGCGGGCCAACATTTGGCCCGCGGGCCTTGAGTTTGCCACCTGTGGTTTAGAGTCTCTGAATATTTCTATAGACAACTCGATTTGCTGCCAGGAGTGATTCCCCCCGTAATTTAAATGGTTTTAGTAAGAGACAAGATTTAAAGTATTAAATATTAGCTGTTCATATTGGTAATCCTCATGTTCAGCTTGTAGCTTCGTTGATCCACTATTGTTGCATCTTGAAGGACATGTTTGCTCATCCAGTCTGATATGAACCATGGGTAACTGAGTTACAGGAGTTGTGTGCTAAACAAGGTGTCAGGTGGCAGTCCTCCTGAACCTTTGCAGTGGCTGGCAGATGAGCATTTGGATGGATGGGTGGATTTGTATTAAAACATCTGTGGATAAAATGGGGAACCCTTTTCCAATTCTTATTTCACCATTCCTATTTCATGGCAATATAATGATGATGGTTGGGGTAACTAAATGATTGACCAAGCAGTTGGCATAGCTGGTTTTTGTATCAGAGGCCAAGGAGAAAGAATATCAAGCTAGCTCTTTGGTCCAGAGCTGGAGACATAGGAAGCCTAGGACAAGGTAAGTAAATGAACCACTTAAACCATATTTTATCCAGGATTCATATTGAAATCGCCTACAGTATCTTTAATTGATTTGGTTTGGCTCATCATATTAATGCAGGTATGTAATGCTGGACTAGGTAAGCCTTTAACCTGATCATACAGGTGTTTCTTAGGTGGTTTTAAAAATGCGTGTCCCTCCTATTGTGCCCTTCCAAATATTCTGGAGACAATTCCAGAAGAAGAAATGTTGAATAGCGGGAACGATAGAAAAAACTAAACACCGTGAAGAGGATAGGAGATACAATATATTGTTATATGAACTCCATGCAAATATGCTGTGAATGAAACCTGAGTTAATAAGCAGTCAGTAGGAGAATATGGAATATATTTAGTTCAGGGGTGTCAAACTCATGTCATCATGGCAGTGTCACGTGATGTGTCGGGACTCCCCCCCCCCTTTGCTAAACTGGATGTGAGCATGGCCAGCATGTGATGCATCCAGCCCCCAGGCTGGGAGTTTGACAGCCCTGGTTTAGTGGGAGCTCTTGGTGCTTCTTGGAGTTATTTTTGCAACCTGTATCAAATGGTGGTGTTCCTGTGCCAATCTGTTGTTAGTAATATTAGCATTGTATGCCCATCAGAATCCTATCCTATGTATGCCCATCAGAATCCTATGTGTGTATGTATAATGTACCTTATGTATGTGTATTTGTGTGTTTTTCTTCTTGTCCATTGCCTCACTACAACCTTATGGGGCAAATGTTAGCTGAAAAATAGTGATTGCTCCAAAGTCTTCCAGTGATCTTCAGAACTAAACCACACCTTTAAAACTGTGTCCTGATTTGTTTTCAGGAAGTGAATTCATAAAATGGATTTGGGTGCACTGCAAGTTATTGCAGAATAAACACAATTCTGCAATAACTTAACAGCATACCCAAATGACAGCCAACATCTTTTGCTTGTAGAATTGCGTTTTGCAGATCTTGGGAAAATTCCACTAGCGTCTCTTTAGAATATGTGTCTGCAAAACAGATTTTAAAATGCAAGCTGGATACTTTTCCAGTTATAAAAGATACAAGATAGAAAAGACATCTATGGATTGTTTTGGATTTCCCTGGCAGAGTTTATCAAATGCTGTATAAAAAAGTATCATTGGGATGGTTACACATTGTACTGTCTGCTTTGAATCATAACTACTGTTTGAATGGGCAAAGAAGCTGGCTTTCTATCAAGAATGCTTGAAGTAGCATCAGTATTTCAGTAACATCAGAGTGCAATTATATTTGTTTATTGCAATAATGTCCATGGATATTTTCTTGACTTATTCTTTTTTTTTTTGATCCTTAAATTTTTTTGTATGGCATTGTCTTGATTCTTTAAACTGGCAACCCTCAATTTCATGCTAAGCTTGTACAGTTTTGCCTGCACTATTTGGTTAAAAATAATTTCGAGCAGACATAAAATGGCTTAGTCTTCAGAAGCAAGCCATTGCCATTTATTTGATTTAGACTTGGCTTGTATTATATGAACTTGGACGGTAATAGTTCGACTAGATTCACATCACATTAAGCCACGGATTGTTCAGCTATGGTGTTTTAAACAATTTAAATTAATCAACAAAGTAATTGCAAAGAGTAGTGTTAACTCAAAACTACTTGCTAATCCTCATGACTGAACATAAACTTGAAGCTAGTGCCACCCCATTACCCATTTCAAATCTATGGTTAACCTCTATTCCAGCTATAGAGCTTTGGACAAGTTGCCCTATTTTTTACACTTGCTTCTTTTCCATTGCCATTGGCTGTATCAGATTGTTAGGTATCATGTACACAATAAGCTTGGCATTGTCAGTACAATCGTTTTAACTGCATCAGCTGAATACATCATATATGCAAACCAGGCAGGGGTGGGATCCTCCCGAGTCTGCCCAGATCGGGCGAATCGGTAGCAAACAGAAACTTCCGTTCCACAGAGAGGAACAGGAAGCGAAAAATCAATGTTGGGCCCTCCCACCTGTCCTGATTCTTACCTGGTCTTTATCAGCTCATGCTGATTGTCACTGCAAGCCCCAGCTGGGGGTTGGAAAGCGGCATGCATGCATTTTTCCAGTGCATACGTGTGATCCCAAACCAGCAGCGGCACCGGTAAGATCCCACTCCTGAACCAGGGGCGTGGCTTATATTCTTTATCAGCTTCTTGGACCTTTGGACCAGAATTTATCTGTTCTATATCCCCAACAGGGACAGAGAGAAGGCCTATGAGAGTTATTATGGCTTCTGGGTTCAAATGGAGGGAGCTTTGCTTAGCTAAGGTCCCGGCTCTTTACAGGGTATACTGCCTTTTTCTCTTTTTTAGCATGTAAAAGGCAATTTAGAACTGATAATCATGCATTACAATAGTGTTTTTCCAGGATATAGTTCTAGGTTCTACATGTTATAACTCTGCACCACAGTTACTGTAAATATACAATCCACATGAGGTATTGGTTAGGCAAACTGGTCTAATGGTTGTCTACAAGCACCAAGAATGTCCCCTGGAATACCTACCAGAAAATATTTTTGTTCCCGGTGGATAGCCATAATTAGAAACGGGAACTAGTGTTCCCACTTCAAAAGGGAACTATGTTCTTTTATGGAGTTTTGATGAATGATGCTCATTTATCATGGAGAAGTTTCATGAGTGGATGCTTTGGCTCATGGCCATTTTCCCCATATCCAAATGTTGTATTACAGCCATTGTCTTTTTAACATTAATATATTAGTTATTCATTGATATCCAGGCTGACATGGAATATGAAAGTTCTTATTTTAAAATATTGTCTTTTAATATCATGGTAGGTGTAAAAACACATGTGAAATCAAGTTGCATTTATGTACAATAAATTCCCTATAGTGTAACCCTACAAGTTCTGTTTTATTCCCTTTTATTTAGTACATTGAGTATCATTGCAATAGAATAAATTTAATCAAAAAGAATAGCAAGGTTAAAGAAGGATGAAAAAATTCTACCACAACTATTTATAAACTGTATGATTGAAAGAAAGAAAAATTTATCAAGAAAAATCTATTCAGAAACAGACTCTACTAGAAAGTAAGATAATGCAAGCGATCAAGTAAGGAAAGCACCAGTGAAGGTAAAAACCCATTGGATTGCTTAAAAGTAAAGGAGAAGGTGCAATTAAAGAGATAGATTGCTCTACTGTATGTCAACAAATACAAAAATGTGTGTGTGAGATCTAGATATTGGAAAAGATTGCTGTGTATATCTATGCCAAGTAAAGAAGATGTAAAAGAAAACACTAACTACCAAGCTATTGTAGTAATTCTATACAAGATTGTAAAAAATATGGCTATTCTTGGAAAGAGAAATGCTAAAGGAATTAGGTTTCAGGAAAAGCTGAGGAATATGGCATCATAAGATGTTTTAGAAAGAAACATAGATTATATAAGAAAGTGACTTAACTTTACTTCAATGACTGCAGCAATAGCCATGCTTGATCCTGTGGAAGACATTAAGATTAATCAGCCAAACACTAATTGTTTTTTTAAAATAAATCTTTCACAATGAAAAAGAAGCTACAACAGTTCCAACATTGATGAAAAGTAATTTTGTTGTTAATCCTCATATTTATGACCTTTTCAGCTCTATAAAGCAAAGGAAGTCTGAAGGAAAATCATAAGCATATTTGTGGTTTCACTTAGTGTCACTTTGCTTAATAACCAAGTTGCAATTCTTAGTTGTGGTCACGAAATGAGGACCATCTGTATTAAGTGCCTTATAAGGATGGTAGGAAAACTCCGTGTCTGTCTGCTTTCGAATGACTGAAAGAAACTTGCTAGTATACTTGGTTACATCATTGATACTTCAGCTAAGATCTATCTATTCTGTTTCCTGTGTCCCATTATTTCTTCACATATTGGTAGATGTAGGAAAATTAAGGTAACATATCAGGGATTTTTTTTGGGGGGGGAGGGTAATGTCCTTTAGAAGACCAGATTTAAAAAAATACTATTGATTTGACAATATTGAAACCAAATAAAGACATACCAATTTTAAACCATATAGACAAATCCCTTAACTAAGAATGTACTCGTCGATTGCTTGAATATTCCCCATTCCCTTAAGAGGACAATATTCATAGTAGCATATCCAGAATAAGAATGCTACCTATTACTAAACATGGTGGATGGCATTGCCCTTTCTCAAGCTGATGAACCACTCAAGCTAGGCAATAGTTTCATGAGTCACTGAAGCTGCATCTTTTAAATATGCAGCCTTTCCTCCCCTCAATTCATAGAAACATTTTGTGGCTTCAAAGGTTCATCAGCTTGAGGAAGGAGAATGGTATGTGCCATTATATCCTTTCATAAGCTATGAGTTCCAACTTACATCCAAATTCGAATTAAAGAATGAATTCGTCCTTAGCCCAGGGCCCGTATATCACGCAAGGATTGTACATTTAAATGTAAACACATCATAAATTGTTGACTTAAAAAATCACTGTATGGAAGCAAAGAAAAAATAAACACGAGTAATTTAAACTCTCAAGCAAATACTTGACCATGATTCATTCTTTTGTGCCTTCATGAAGGAGTTAATAGAATTTCCTCCCCCACCTCAGTCTTTAATTCAGGCTCATTGTTATACAAAAACGGTTAGCCTGGGTAAAGCCGCACCTTGAGCACTGATGTAAACTCAGTTTTTCAAAGTACATTAAAATTTGCCATACTCTTCCCTTGACGATTGGAAGATTTGCATCTGGTAGCGATTCACTCAGCCGAATGGAAGATTGCTCTCCTTAGAGTGCTGATAAGCGGACACATGACATTTGCAAAGTGCAGTTTGCCCACTTGAGTGCCAGGGCAAACTGGAAGAAATTCTGTGCTTCCAATTTCATCAGAAACGTAGGGAATATTGCAAATGACACTACCAAATCAACTGTAAATAGATGATAATTTGATTGACATCTGGAAAGCTGTCACAGGCTGAGCAGCCCATAACAGGAACATTTACCGAATGCAAAGGCAGCTTTCAAGTAAATCATTTTTTGTCCAGTGGGGCCCAGCCAGATTATAATTGCATGTCCTTCCCTTCATTGCAAATTCCCCATTACCATTACCAGCAGTGTCTCATTTATAGGAAGGGTTGTCTTCCAAATATTCACAGAGACTCACCGTTAACTCGTCACCTCCCTCTTTGCAGTTGCTAATTTTGTAGGATTATCAGATGTTTACTTTTCTGCATTTTAATAAATCCTATTAACTATTTGTCCCCTTCCCAGCAGTTGTGTTCCTGGTTAGCTATTGTTCGCACAAATGGCAAAAGAGACAATCTTTAGAACACTATACAAAAATTGTCAAGATAACAAAATAACAACGGAAATATTAACTACTACCTTCAAATGAATAATATTCTTTAGGCTCCTTTTGTCAAAGCAAGACATTGACTAAGATAAAGATTGCCATGTTCTTTAACCCATTATATATTCGCAAAGCAAAGTTACGTTGTTTTTATATTATGCATGGAAGGGGGTTAGCCATACGTTTTGAAGACTAAAGACTCTGGATAAGGTAACAAAGTGAAACTCACCTTTCAAATTTCTTTCGCTGGCTACGCATGTCTATATGTTTTACACAAACTTAAAAGAGCAAAATGTATATCGAAACAAGTGACATGCTCTGAGAACTGAATGGATAGTTTGATATTTTGCCATAGAGCTGCAAAGCAATAATGAAAGGTTCTATATGCATTATTTATTTATTTATTTATTTATTTATTTATTTATTTATTTATTTATTTATTTATTTATTTATTTAAAACCTTTATATAGCTGCCCATCGTATGCACATCTTATTTTCTCTTAAGAATCAATGCTTTTATATTTTAGTAGACTTTACCCAATATTGAGGTCTTGTTTCCCAATGATTTTTGCAATCATTGCATTCATTTAGGATTATTGTTTAAACTTTGTATACAGTTTACTGATTCAATTTGATCCTAAATCGTAAGAGCTGAAATGGTCATCATTGGTCCCAACAGAAAACAAAACAAAGAGAATGTAAGTAGATGGAAATAATTGTTCCTGTTATTAACTTTTTCTTCTATGATGTCCCCCCCCCGTCCCCCCAAGGAAACGAAAAGCTTAAATTCCAATGACTGGAAACTGTGGTTCTGCTCTTAACTTCATTTGCTTTTTGTACTATTAAGAATCCATCTCTTCTTGCCTTCCTGGCCCAGCCTATTGCAACCTCAGAGGAAAACAAGAAAATAAAATAAAAAACAGAGTCACTTCTCTCACTAATTGTACAAAGCTTGCTACAGAACAAGTGTCAGATGCTTTGATAGAAGTGACATGAAGCTAAATGGAATAGGAGAAGTCGTAGGAATACACTGTTAGTCCATTAGTTTGTACTAGCAGCTTGTTTTACTAAGGAGCTCTCTAATGGGTTCTTGGCAATAATTACTATCTTTCTTATGCTATCCGACATGACAGGTACTTGCTGGAGTTCCAGCTAATATACATGCAATCTAAAGGCTCTGATGTGGTGTAGCTTTGGCTGAGAAATGAATTACTGGTTTTAGGTTGTTGTTTTTTTCAATAAAAGGAGGAGGAGTCCAATGTGGTAGACTGTCATATTATTTAGCATATTAAATATTTATGTGCAAAGTTAGATAGATACTACATATTTCTGACTTATTATGAGTTTAATGCTATTTTAGACCAAGGAAAAAGTTTTTTATAGAGGATATTTTTCTTCTAAGCCTAAAAACAGAACCACAAACATCCACCATCTTTAAATGCAACAACCATTTTATATTTCTAAAAGAGTCGCGCGACTTAGTTGTATAGACCATTAAGTACCTTTTTAAAAGCCTCTTATTTACAGTTTTATTTTACAGTTTTCAAACGCTGATTTATAATACTATCCCCCCCCCCAAGTGTCTGTGTGTAAGGAGAAACAAAAGCTGCATTGAGGCAGATTCTGTATTGTTGTAGGTGTTTTATGGGACTTTATGACATGTTTCAGCAGTTGCATCATCATCATTATTATTATACCTTTTCTCTAGGAGATTAAGGCTGCTTAAACGGAGGGTCTTCACTTTATCCTCATGATTAAATAATAAACTTGAATGGATGCTTTCCTTAGTGCATTTTCTGCATAACAGCTATCTGCTTCTTCCTGGAAGTCATGCATTTCTAGCCTAAAGGCAATATAGCAATAGCAATAGTACTTAAACTTATATATCGCTTCACAGTGCTTTACAGCCCTTGACAGTCAGCATATTGCCCCCAACAATATGGGTCGTCATTTTACCAACCTCTGAAAGATGAAAGGCTGAATGAACCTTGAGCCGGTCAGAATCGAACTGCTGGCAGTAGGCAGAATTAGCCTGCAATACTACATTCTAACCACTGCGTCACCATGGATAGGTAGTCATTGACTTACAGCCATTTGTTTAACAATTGTTTGAACTTGTGACCGTGCTAAAAAGTGACTGATCTTTGCACTTACAACCATCACAGTATACCTGTGATCACACGACCAAAATTCTGACACTTGGCAACTGGCATGTATTTCTGATAATTGCAACATCCTGGGTGTGTGTGTGTGTGTGTGTCACATGACTGCCATTTGTGACGTTCCAAGGGAGAATCCAATAAGTAAAGTCAGTCAGGAAGCTGAATTCACTTAACAACTGTGTGCTTCATTTAACAGCCATGGGAAAAGGTAATAAAATCAGGTATGACTCACTTAACAAACACATCACTTAGTGACAGAAGAATTGTGATGGTAAGTCAAAGATTACCTGTAAATATATTGGATGGGTTCCCAACACTTGACTTGAATGATTTAAAAGAGCCTCAGTAATTCATGATTTCCGTCTGTTATGAGAATTCTGGCATTGAATTGTTGCATTTCCAGAAACAAATTCAAATTTTCAGGTGGAAGGAACTCTCAGATAATCAAAGGATGGTGACACCAGAGGCTTGCAGTTATAAACCTGAAGTTTATAATTAATTAATTACTGTGTGGAAGGAACCTGTTTTAAGCCAGAAGTTGCAATCCTGAATATGGAATATATTCAAGGCTTACTTTAAAGGAGTTATCTGAATTGCTTCATCCCATCTCCCTGTTGTTACACACTATAGCGCTTAATAAAGGGGCACAAATAAACCCTGGTTTGCCATAACTTTAAGACAATAACAAGTTTGCTGGTAAAGTTGCTTATTCTCATAATCTCCTGGCATCTCTAAAATCTACAGACATAGAAGTGTAATTCTCCAATGAATTTTAAAGTGGTATCAGAAAAGTGGATTACCTGGTAAGTGCTGTTATATATAGCGCCAGCCCAGCTAGACAATAAGCCATAATATGGTTCATTTGCTTGGACATGACATGACATAGGAACAGAATGGTTGTTGTGTTGGGTTACCGTAAAACCTCTATTTGAACGCCATGGCGCTCTATTTTTCAACCCTTCCGCCGAGGTGGCGCTCAAATAGAGGTGGCGTTCAAATAGAGGTGGCGTTCAAATAGAGGTTTTACGGTAACTTCATCGGAAATGTTTTATTTGTAGCTTTTCTTGGTGTTATTTTAGGTGAAGGTGGGGCTCTTGTTCGTTTCCTTCCTTTCAGTGTTCACTGTTAGTTTTCAAGCAGGGGGGAAAGCAACAGGCTAAAAAAATGGTTTACCTGAAGTAATCCTTCTACAAGCATTTTTCTGATCTATGACAGTGAAAAAAATCCTGATTTGTTCAGGGGCATGTGCGTCCTGTATACATCCTCTGAGGCATTTTTAAATTGTATGATGTTTTCGGTGCCCCTCTTTTTGATGTTTAAACATTTGCAAGCTATTGTTTTGTTTTGTTTGTATAGTCTGAAATGTTAGTAGTATCTGCATACAAATGGTAGCATGTTTTTCCAGCCAAATATGCACTTGTATGTAACTAGTGAATCTCTTCTTCCAACACTACAGTTTATAGTACCAGAAAATGTTTAATAAGCAATGTGTAAGAACTCCTAGATATTTTTAACTTTATATATTGTAGCGATATATATCACTTGAAATGTAGCCTGCTGCCACATGGCAGAAAGGCTGTTACTGTAAGATTTGAGGTTAAAGGCACGATCATATGATTTGAGGAGGATGCCCATTTCATCAGATTTCCCCCAAGCTGGTGTTTTCCAGATGTGTTTAGATTTCACTTCTCATGATCCCCAGCTGAAAAGCCTTATTTTCACCTTATGTTTCATAAGGCTGGAGCTTTCTCCTTTTATTTCTGATGAAGACGTGTGGTTTTCTTCAGTGTTATTTCTATATGACTGGTGGCTTTGTGATATTCTTACTCCACCGGTATGTGCTTACAGTTGCACTTCCATTTCCGCTTTTATATTGCTGCTACCTCTTACGTTAGTCTTCATCTCAATAGATATTTCAACTGTTCTTTCCTGCTTTGTTAAACCAAACATCCCAGGTTTTTTATGCATCCTTTTAAGTTGGTGGCTTTTAGGTACCTTGATTCCAAATTTTTGGCAGTATAATGCACCATTTGGGCTACCTTAAGTATATAAAAAGGCAAATACATTACCGCAGTGAGAATTTTTCTATTTTTCAAATCGTGACCTACAGTAGGTTTGCTTTGCAGATTCTAAGAACTCGCCAAGATTGCCTTTGTGCATCTCTTCAGAATGATATCCCCATTTTCAACATACTGTGTAACAGTAGTTGACATTTAGCAAACCAGATGTGTGTCATCTGAAGGATGCTAATCCTTCTCTGAAGCTAAGCACTGTAGGGAAAACCATCCATTTGAAGCTAACCTTTGAGTTAAGTTCAGAGCCAGACTTGCCAAGAACATTGTAATAGCTTGAAATATATCTTACTTAACCTGTTTCCCAATTAAAAAGTTTAGTAAAAACAACACTGCAGAATTAACATGAGGATTGAGTGAGACACCACCTTATATGCTAAGATACCAAATCCACTTATTACAAAACAACTTAGAACTAGAAATTGTTCCTAATAATTGTGATTATGAGCACAATATGTAGACTGATCTCGAAATACCCAAGCATAGGATGTCTTGGTAATAGGTAAATTAATTTATTTTAAGGTTTCCTGGCTGTTCTTTGCTCCAACGGTTAATTTTAGCGTGTTTTTTTTCTCTCCCCGCTGTAACTTTGTGTTACACATAAAACCTTGGATGTTGTTCTGTACCCTCTAGATCTTGGACTCCTCTGCAGTGGTAGGTCAAATTTGGAAATTCAGATTTTGGCTTGGGAGGTAATTAGCAAAAGCTAAATCAGCTTCGGTCCCTTAACACCCTGATAGAAAAGCATTCAGGAATGACTCCTGGACCTCAGAGATAAGCTGCCAGCTGCCACAGAGACTATAAAAAGGTGGTTCAAAGTCAAGCATAAACAGCTGACTTTAAAAAAAAAGAAAAAGAAGTCTTGGATTGTTGCTGTTGGTGACAGGAAGCCATGTTCCCCAAGCTGTCAGCTTCCTGCTGCCCCCTCCCCCCCATTCCATCCCACAGCAGATCAGAGCATTTGTCACAAGACAGCTGTCTCCTTTAGCAAAGCTGTTTGCTGCCTAACCTCAGAGAGGGTGGGTTCCCTTTTCTTCCTTGAAAATTAGCTAATTAAATGCAGTATATTTTATTTTCACTAGTTGGACAGCTGATAAACACATGGCTGTGTTCTCCAACAGAGTGCAGATTCTTGAAGAGAAAGATCAGTGTCTTTCGAAGATGAATGGCAGGAGCATACAGGCACTTTAATACTTGATGATTGCTGAAAATTGGTTAGCTTTATAGAAGGTAGAAAGATAGTGAACGTCAAAAAAGTATCATTCTGTATTTTGACATTTTTATCCCTGGTGGCTATAAAATATTTAATTTTATTTAGGCAACTCCAATCTACAAATTAATATTTATTAATAAATGCTTTCTTTTAAGTGTTAGTTTAACACTTAAAGACCTGGCTCTTCCGGCAGGCCGGCCGGCCTGGGGTAACCAAAGAGATTTTAGTTAGGGTTTTAAAAAGGGATTTAGAGTAGGATTTTAGCGGATTTAGTATTTTAATTGAATTGATTAA
>JAOYMU010000192.1:60259300-60272041 GCA_025802295.1 Psammodynastes pulverulentus
CTGCCAAATTACAGGCAGCTGGCTGTTAGCAGAAGTCTGCAATTACTGCATCCTATCCTCTGCGCCACCAAGGCTCTTATATATAAGGTTGTACTGGTTAGTGTAAGTCTGTAATTCTCCAGACAGCAGATTCTTCCTCTTTTACCAATTTCAAGGAATCCTAGAGCCATAGTATATATTAAGTTAAAAATAAAGCTTGTAGAATTATGTTATCTGTATCTCCACTCCCAACACATCTGGAATACACCAGGTTAGAGAAAAATGACATTAATGTTTGTGTTACGGATTGTAGAATGTTTTTAATAATGGATAACAGCCAACCATGTTTCAGTGTGACTAACTGCATTCGTGCATATATCAAGTTTGTAAAAGAATACATGACTGCACTAAAAAAAAATTATGAAGGTCTTCTTAAATGAATTTTCAGGAAACAGGTAAGCCATTCCGGTGTCGCTTTGTTCTTGCACATGAGCTAAGATCATTTCAGGAAGTTAGGACTGAGTATCAAATATTATGCGTCAATATTGCAATCATTCATCAATGAAATAGCTAATATAACAACAATGTAAATAAAAAAATAATTTTCAATAACTTACTCAATGGAAAAAAGGCCCCTAAGCTCTTTTTTGGGTGGGAGGGGAGGAAGTTCCTTTGCGAAAGTTTGAATAGAATGACCTCTCTTTAAATTATGATATAAAACAATTGCTCAATATTCCTATATTCCTTTGTTCCAAGACATATATGATAATTTATGCATGATTCTTCATAGTTTCATAGGGTAGAATATGATTTTGCAGATATTTTGCTAGATCAGTGGCTTATTCATGTTGGAATAATGATCAGTGCTAGAACATGAATAAGGATTTGTTTCTTATTCAGGTTGGAATAATTTACTACAGTATATTCAAAGTATTTTGTATTTTGTACTCCTCGACTGTCACAATTGAGCCCAAACTTTCTGTTGCTAATGAGACATTTGTTAAGTGAGTTTTGGCTTGTTTTGTGAGCTTTCTTGCCACAGTTGTTAATCACTGCAATTAACACATCACATAGTTGTTGAGTGAATCTGGCTTCCCCATTGACTTTGCGTGTCAGAAGGTCACAAAATGTGATCACATGACCCCAGGACGCTGCAACCATTATAAATATGAGTCAGTTTCCAAGCGTCTAAATTTTGATCATGTGTCCATGGGGATACTTCAATGGTTGCAAGTGTAAAAATGGCCATGTCACTTTTTCCAGTGCTGTTGTAACTTTGAATGGTCACTAAATAAATTGTTGCAAGTGGAAAAGTATCTCTATCTGCAAGGCGCAAACAGTTGTTGAGCATTGATATAGCCCTCAGATGCAAGAGAAGTATATAACTTTCTGAACTGTGATATGACCCACTTATCTGGTTGTACAGTTGTTTAGGATTGTGCTTCTGCTGGTATTTGAGAGCAGTTTTATAGGATTGTATAAGCATCTGTGATTTCTCACAGATAGATATCTATTGTTCCTTTTCTGCTATCAGCAACAAGAATCTCTCATTTCATATAATGTTAGGAATGAACCTTTCATGGTGTTTAATTTTGTTGATTCGCAGCAAAGTTTTTGCGTCTTGATGGCATGACACATATTGTCGTTTTCTGCCGTCAGCAATTAAGTAAAGTCTTTGGCAGATTTTGAAAAAATCCTTGTGATACAGGGAGCATTTGCTTGAAATGTTCCCATGTGAGCTACGATCTTGGCTAAACTCTGAAAAGGAGGAGGGAGAGTGAATGAAGCTTTTGTTGAAAAGTGACAGGCAGGCAACACTGGCTAAGTTTATCTTAAATCCTTTCATTGATATTGGAAAGTCATAAGCCTGCAGATGACATTGCCACGTTCAATGCACTTTGTGATCTGGGACTTTGTTGCTTGTATCCCTGTATGGGCATGTGTACAGTGTAAACATTTTATGAACTGCAGTTACTGATCCATCAGTCTGTCTGGGCAAGAAAGTCCCTTGATACTAAAAAGAACAGCAATCAGGACAGAATTGGTCAATGCGGCATGTCTAATGGTGGGGAGATATTTGAAGGACTCACTATAGACACAATAGACTCTCTAAATAGCCTCTTTGCACCCTGAGTCTTATTGCAAACAGGTTCATTAAGGAGAGACATTCTGACACACAGCATCACAGTAATGAAAGTAACTCTGTTTTTCTAATATTGTATCTTGCCACTTCAGTTATGCTGCCTGTACAAGATTTCCCTTGTGTTGCTGTATATTTCTCCAGAAAAAGAATCAGTCTTCATAGAATATACAATTATTTTGTACCGGAATATAAAACTCATACCTAAGATACAGCCTTTTCCTGTTGATGTGCACTAGTGCAAAAATAATTGGCAAGTACATCTTCCAAGCTAAAAGACCAAAATATTAAAAAGAGGGTCTCTACTTCTACAAAAAAGATTTTAAGCAAATTGGAAAATCACAAAGAAAAGTAAGTGGTATTATAGTTTTCTTTGGCAACACGTAACCAATATATACCTATAAATTCAGCATTTTCTGTATTATAGTAAACTCTGTATGGAATGGAATCAAATTGGTTAGTTTCACACATCATGATAAACCATAATGTGATTTGTTTGGTTTTGGTTTAAAATGATGTCTGAACCTAGCCACCGTGGTTTGAAAACATTGGTTTTATAGCTTAGCATAATGTGTGAACTCAGTCAATTGTGGCTTAGTCAAAAAAAAAATCATAGTTATGTAGTGAAACCTATTACTGTGAATGGTTTTGCATGGGTAGAAAGTGATTTTATTTTCAGGAAAGGAGCTATTAATTTTTCTTTCATCTGAGGAACTTTATGCTACATTAAATCCCACTTTGGACAGTTTCCTGAACTTCATGAACAGTTTTGCAAGGGTTAAGAAGAGGTTGCAACAGAAGGGAATGAAAAAGTTCTACTGCCATTGAATTAACAAAATGATGAATAAGGGAGAAAATGAGATATTTATTTAAACAGGATGTAGAACTTACTTGTACTGTAGAGCTCAGGTATCATTTCCAGCATGGCTTGATAATTTATTTTTAAATGCATTCTTGTCCCAATCTTACATTTTAAGGGAGGAAAAATAACATATGGCGACATCAACATATATGCTTTTTATTAAATACTGTTTGATTTTTTTATTTCAAACTATTTCTCTCAATTGTCTATATATCTAACACCACAAAATATTACTGGTATTCTAAATACTCTGGATGTTGCACTGTTCATAACTCTGAATCATTATCCAGTGTGGGAATTCAATTCCCATGGAGATGAGAAGAATTGGGTCAGGCCCCAAGAATCAAGAAGGACACATAATGATTCTTCTAAGCAGATTTCTTCATTGTTCCACACCTATAGACAGAATCTTGCCAAACTGAAGCCAACTACCACCCACATGAACCATATAAACTCTGGGAACTAATAGATGGTTTGCTTCACTCTCTCTCTCCCACAAACTAGCTGAGCTGAATTGTCTCTCATTCCTCTGGAATGTACTATTGCATTCCAAATTCTGTAGTTTAGATTTTTTAACTTACATGGACAACATTAACACGAGAAGAGCTGCATTAGAATAATAAGAGTAAATGGAGCATTACCGTAATGTCACAATCACTAACACTCAAAATATTTGAATAAATATTTGTTTGTAATCGCGTTAAGCTATTTGAAGAAAAAGTTATATCGATGTCAGCAATTTGGGGGGAAATGGAGGTGAACAACGTCAGAAAAAAACAAGGGGATTTTTAATCCTTAGAGACATTGCTATTTCTAACATGTCTGGATTGCTCCATCTTTTCATATACTGCTGCTGAAATTTAGTATATACTGCAGGACCACCAGTGATATGTGTGTTGCTCACATAATACATTTCTTTTCCACCCAAGAGTTAGAAATCCTACTTAGCTGGTAAATATAAAGAAAAGGGGAAAGAGATATTTTTACAGGAAGAAGGATGAAATGCCAAAGTACCCTCGTTCTCCAGACACACAGAAAAAAGCAGCCTAACTTTTGTTCCCATTGTGGGGCTTTTATTTCTGTCCCGCAATATCCCAAATTCTCTGAATTTGTTTTTTTAAAAATCCTTTATGGATTATATTATTCTGGCTGTAGGGATGTGACTACTCTGTGATAGATCTCTTTTCCTGACTTTGTGGTACTGTTCTGTTAGTAGGAACCTCTTTGACTTCCTTGGTTCAAGAGATTGCTTTTTATTTTGGTTTATTTTGATAACGATTGCTTCTTCGTAGCTCTGCATCCCATAAAAGAAAAAATGGTACGAAATGCGTGTGTGCAGTGCACCCAGGTTTTACATTTATAAGCATCTTAGTCATGTGCTTTTGCACAAAGTCATTTTTCATATTATGTATGATACTCTTAAATCAAGCGGGATCAAGAGTGTGTGCCAACCCACTGAAGAGGGGTGAACACTGCCTCATGTAATTCATACAGTTATGAATGGCCGTGCCTCATCAGATGAATACCTACCTTCTAACCTCACAAGATAATACAGATTGTGTAGTTTTCCTAAAGTACTTTGAACATTTGCAGTGGCTCTTAGATATCTCTGAACCAAGTAATGACTAAAACCTACAGGGCATATAGTATAACAAAGTAAGAGCATAACATAGCAAAGCATCTTGGTAGTGAGGAATGTCAGGAAGTGTGACAACATAGGTTTGTGGGTGTAAGAATTTATTTTATTGTCAAACAATAATTGGCTATGTAGAGAAAATGGGGGGTAAAATAATGGGAAATGGAAACAAGGGGAACTTGCCTCAGGTGCTCCATACCTTGTCTGCATCTGTGCAAATCTAGAATTATCTCTCTTACTTCTTCAAACACAACATTTTCCCCCCCTATACAACATTTAAAAAGTAATAGCTTGCAAAGTGATATCCTTTTTTCCTGGGTGGCCATCTCTTAGATCTGCCGTGTTCTGAAAGCAGGTGAAAATGAAGGATTGCTAAAAAAAAATTTTTTAGATGGTTGCAACAGATTAAAGAATAGCAAGCATGATCAAGAACATGGAAACGCCTTGTGGCATTTGGTAAAGTTTAAAAGAAGTTCCTCTCTTTTTTGACTGAGGTCATCTAATTGCAGCGTTGGTGGTAACCTCAGAGTGCTATTTCCTCCCATTTATTTACTTTTACCTCAGTTCATGGACTGATGGTTTCATAGATTTTTAAGTTGAAGTAATAATGGAATTCACTACAATGGATACTTCATAGAGGAAAGCATTTTGTTTTATGGCAAACTCATTGTAAAAACTCAGGGTACACTAAGAACTGTAGTTTAATCATAGATTGTGTATTACATCTTCCCACTGCTTTGAATAGTCTCCAATATACATTTTAATATTCCTAATCTAGCATTGTTGTTACTAATTATTTACTCACTTGGATGGGTATTTTTTAGATTTTCCTTTGGGTCTCTTGAGTGTAAATCAAAAAAAGTTACGGCTTTTAGACCAAGCAGGAAACAGAAAATGTCTTTATTTTTATTGTATTTTAAATATATGGAGATACAATAAAAACAATGTGATTAAATGCTTATTATGAAAAGAACATTAAGTAAGCTCAGGAAAATCCAAAGAAGAAGAAAACAGAAAAAAGAGGCAAAAAGATGAAGCATCAATAAATTTTTACACAACCTGGAGACTCTATCGGACTTATTTTTAAGTAGACAGGTATGGAAAGACATAATATGACTCTTATTTACTGGATTTTATTAGTCCTCATGAACTACTACTTAAAGTTAAGATAAATAAAAATTCAGGGAATAGCAAATAACTGAACATATGGTAAGAACCAAGATGGCTTTTCTTTCTTCTTCTACACAAAGAACTTTGTCTTCCCTATCATTGTTTTTACCGCTTGTTTTAAGAATCTCATTTCTGCATTAAGTTAAAAAAAAACGCTAACCCCTTGTGCTCTGTACTTATTAAAGAAGCACCAGGTCCGCCTGATTATCATCTCTTAGTTACCGTCGTAGTTTATGGGATGTTTAAAGCTCCCTGGCAGGTGCATCACTCCTCCCATTCTCAGCGCTTCAGAAGGAGTTGTTAAGCAAAGTTGAAAGAAATTAACCTCAATTAAAAGGAATATTGATTGATTGTTATAAAGATAAATAGGATCCATTGCCTAGGAAATAAAAAACACATTAAAATAGCATTAAAGTTGTGACCAAATTTGCCTATAGTTAAAAGATGTAAAGGAAAGGAAATAGTGTAATTTAAATCTCTCTTAAAGTATTACAACTCCACATTAACCGATTAATGGAATTAGTTAAAATGTAGTGTGAGATGATTAGGATCTCGTGCTTTGAATATGTTTTGATAATATTGTTTGAGTTAGTCAGTATTCTTGAAGCAATGTCTTTAGAACATTATTTCTTCAACTCTGAAGTTATTTTGGTTCTTTCCTGTCTTTTTTAATAGTTCTTTTTCCTCAAAAATATGAGGCATCACCTAGTGAGAACCAGCAAAAAATATCTTGTTCAGTAGAGTAAGGAGTTTTACAGAAATGAAAATATATTCTATTGGCACACATTATGGTAGAGGATCTTGCTGGATTATAAGAACTACTTTAGAAGAACCTACTGAATCTTGGTTACTGTTATCCCAAACAGGAAAACATTTCTGTAAAATATTATACAAATATCATGTTACGCAATATAGAGAATGCTGGTTTTTAATAAAATGTGTCTGTCCCATTGTTATTTGCAAAAAAAATGACGTGTTGTGTTGAAATCGGTATTTGCAGTTTAATTATTAAATCTTCAATGAAACCATGACATTAACACAGATATAAGAACCAGCTCATAACATGCCCTGCCCAAGTATTCCATTTATAGCAATGATTTAAACCACTTATATAAAAAATGAGCTGAAGAAGAGTCTACAGATCTTATTTTTTATTGTTTATTTATTTTTTTGTTCAAATTTATTATCTCCGCTCAACTCCAATGGACTCCGGATGGCATATAAAGCAAAAATAATAACAATCATAAAACATAAAACCTTATAGATAGCCAGATTAAAACTACTTTCAAAACTACAGAAATCAAACAAAACATACCGTAATGCATGAATATCAAGCCTGGGACCAAAGCCAGGTTTAAGAGTTGCAGCAAGATGGGCAGCAAACAATTTGCATAAATTAAAATAAAATAAATAAATGAGAGCTTTCCAAAACACTGGGACAGAAATCTCAGTTCATATCTCGGTGTGTGTGTGTGTGTGTGTTTATTAAAAGTGTACAGTTTGCCACAAAGAAGGTGACCTGCCTTGTCCTTGCAAGAAGACAACTTTTGCAAGATTTTCACGTTTTAGATTCTTGTGCTCTTGTGTTCCAGTGAAAACTTGTAGAAAATGGAAGTTGTAATGTTATGGTGATCATTACAGCAGAACAAAATTCAGTACCAAGGAAGATGATTTCAAAAACATATTTCAATAACATTATAGATAGTGCTCGGTTAATGATGGCAATTGGAACTGGAACTGCCATTGCTAAACAACACAGTCGTAAAATGCAATGTCACATGTCCATGCCGCAGCAATTCCAGTTGCCATTTAGGAAATAAATACCGTATGTAAAGCCTACGATTATTAGCATTTTCTTAATATGGAGTTTTAAGTTGTTTTTCCAGATTTTGATCCAAAAAGTATCTTAAAAGTCAGGTAATTAGTGCACAACCATTTCTATGCAAAAGAATGGCAAGTTTAGTCTTTCTTATTTACATGGAGATTAATTATGATTCTGGGTCTCCTTGCTGTTACAACCTCACATTTGCTGAATAAGTTAGAAACTTTTGCAGTTCACATAAAAAATTAGTATATGTGTTTCTGTGGAAAAAAGAAAAGAAAAGAAAAGATACTTTAATGTTCTTCAACTGTTGAATCCTCACTTTCCACTAGAGATTTGGTGACTGTAGTCTGCTATCACTTTAATCTGTTCTTTGCCTGCTGTTTTCCATCAGTAACAAGACTCTTGAGCCAAGGGCTCAGTTCCTGACAATGCAATTACAAGTGCTTTTAATCCTTCTGCTCTTCATAGCAAAGTTGAAAAGTGCTGATTCTATTGGAAAATCATATTTTAAATTTCTGGCAGGTGATAATTTATTTATTATTACATTTTGTCCTACCCATTTCCCAAGGAGCTCAAAGTACCTAAAACAATCTGATTAAAATGCTTTAGGATAAAAGACAGTAACAACCCAAGGAGAACTTCACCTTCAAAGATTGTAATAGTCAAGATTGATAGGAGATTTGAATTCCAATCTCTCTCTTTCTCCATACTTTTAATCCAGGGATAAGGATGGTGTAGCCTTTGAGATGCTGGAATCAAACTTTCATTAGTCTAGTATAGTGATTTCAAGAATGATGAGAGTGTAGTCAAACTGCATTTGATGCCTCAGATTCCACCAGAAAATAAATACATGAAGCCAAAGTCCTAATCTGATTATTTACCATTGATCACAGACATTTTTGAATTAAAATTTAACTCTCCTTTCATTTTTGCATTGATACTATATATCTTTAGAATAACTCTTGGAACAAGGGACTATCAAGACTTTTGTACTATTCCTGTAACATTCCTTTCCTTTCCCCCCAAAATTAGAATGTGGTGGAATTTTTGGAATATTCTTGGTGCTTTTTTAAAACTCCTATGAAGGGAATTCTAATTTATCATTCATTCTTTTGGGGAAAGATATTGGGCATTTATTTGCAGAAGTTATATTATTTCAGTGTTACAAATATCTAGGTTCACACATTGCACTAAGGGTTGCTTAATCATTATTTATTAAGTATACCAGAATTGGTTGAATAAAAAAAAACAGTGCCATCAACTCCATTTTGTAAATGACTGCACTTAAATTCATTAGAACCAGCTAAACCAAATCTAGCAAATTGTATTAAGCAATTTGTGACTCAGATAGTAATCCTGACTTTAATCATCCCAGAATTGTAGATACAACTATATTACTGGTTTATTGTCTATTCTTGCAGCACATATGTCTGGTTTACGTGCTACAGATGCTATTTGCTAAGAATGGCATAACCTTAAAAGTGTTCAGTGCACATTTGGAACAGAATGATGAAATAGAAGGTCTACAAATGCAAATTTTAAAACAAATACAATACCAGAAAATAAATACATCAAATAAATAGGCTTTTGTCTTAATGATGTATAATTTGTCTGCAATCTTATATACAATTATTTGCAAGTAAGTCAAACGGAATAAAATGGAATTTACTTCTTTATAGACATGGGTATAATTGTCTTGTGGATGCTTTAATAATGAGATAAGATGCATGTGCAACATATGCTGTTCATGCTTGAACTGCAACCTGTAAGTGCTTGCTTTAAATTGGTAACATTAAAAAGATCAAGCATTCATAATGTATTAACAAAAATAAATTAGAAACATTTTACATGCCGTGGTAGTAATTCTAGTAAGTAACCTACTCTTTATTAATCCTTCTTGTGTTTTGGAGACACTAAAATTTAAATTCATTATAAATACCATGCATAACCATATAAATATGCAAAAGCCTTTATATTTGTAATAGAAAGACTTGAATAAATCATGTGTTCCTAATGTGGAATCTAGCAATACATGTACACACATGTTTTTTCTAAATACTTTCTTAAAAAGTTAACTTTTCATTATCAACTCATATTGAAACATCATTTCAAAGCTAATGCAATTCTTTGTAACTGAAGTAATGTTGAGTATAAAACAAAATTTGAACTTAAACAAATAACTTGTTTTATGTTAGATGACTCTTGTTCTGTTTGAACTTCAGATATACTAAAGTGGTTGCGATAAAATAAATCTTTATGTTTTCTACTTTTTATTTATTTCGCTTTACATTAAAAACCAATGCTTTTTCATTATTTGAATCGTCTATCTAGGGTTCCAAAGATATAGTAGGACATTTCTATATCAATTTGTCATACTGGCTTAGCCAGTGATGTTTTTAGGCAATAGTCATTAATATAATTATGAATATAATTCATATATATAATAAACATAATAATAAATGTATGTTTGCTTCCTTCTTGCTCAGGTATAAGGCAGGCAGGATGGAAGTGAGAATGTGCTCCCGTCCCTGGCTGGCCAGTGGGAGAGACAAGCTGATGGTGGGGGGGATATCTTGAGAGATTGTGAGGGCTGTGGAGGGTATGGACTCCAGGGGATGCTGAGAACCACAGGTAAAGAGCCGTGGGAGAACCACAGGTAAAGAGCATTGAATTGTTGATATGAGTTGGTATAACTGATAGAATGGCAGGGACACTGGTACAGAAGGGAGGAAGGTCAGGACTGGACTTGGAAGTCCATCTCATGAGGTTTGGGGGGGGCAACTAATTCAAGTGGTGACAGGGGTATGAAGGAGAGCAAGAGGACGGGTCATTACAGGGGAAGATGCCCGTAATTCTTCATACTGGTGTTGTGTTCCAACCCTCCAAACTATGCCCAGATCCTGGACAACAAAGCCTCAAAGTCTTAGGCTTTTGTCTGCTGCTGCTGAATGCCAACTCAGTCAACAATAAGGTCCCTTTCATTTGTGACTTTTTGGGGGAGGAACAAACTGACCTGGCATGTACCATCTAGACCTGTTTGAAACCAGAGGGGGATGTTCCCCTCTCAGAGAGGTTTCCATCTGGTTTTAGGATTTGGCACCAGCCTCAGGGCAGAAGGGTGAGTGTATTAGTTGTCATTCAGAAACCTTTTGTGGCCTTTAGGGGCCAGCCTGCTCAAGTTTTCAGATGTGAGGAGCCTGAAGTCGGCTTGTAGGATCAGTTGAGAACTGTACCAGCCTCCCTGTTGCTGAGCTGCTTGCAGTTGAGTTCCCCAGACTTATGGTCTTGGAGACTTCAATCTGCCATCCTTGGGATTGGCCTTCAAAGTGGCTTTGGAGTTCATGGTCATGGTGTTTGGGCAGGAACAAACAATGGGAAGAGAAATGCTTTAAAAATGCAAGTATCTTTAATATTTTTCTCACTTTCACACTATCAAAATAAATATAATTGCTGTGAGTTGTGCTAAAAAGACAAACAATGATAAGGAAAACTTTACAAGAGTTCATGGATAGATATTTGATTAATCTTAACCATATTAAAAAAAATTCATGGGATTAATTCTGTGCTTAATTTTCAGTTTATAACGTATTACTACTAATATATATATATTTCCTATTTGATTGCTGGTTCCCTGTCTGTAATAGATTGGGTAAAAGTAAATCCCAACAGATAACAAAGTGAATAGTGAGCTTGTAACCATGATAAATGGGTCTTATCATTCCAGTTAATAGTTCTTTTTTCTTACTAGCTGCACTTTTGTCTACAGACCTCAGTGTAGGGGGGTGGAAATGCAACAGGAAAAACAGAAAACAGAGCAACTCTATTTAATCCATCTATTTGAAATCTGCAACCCACAACTTGCACTGTGTCAGAGGGAGAAAATATGCAATAAAGATTATACCAGTATCAAAAAAAGCGAAGTCAAATGGTGACTTTGACACAGATTTAGAAACCCTGTAAGCGTGGGACTATTCTGTAGGCTAACAGTTTTAATGGGTTTATCTTAGACACTACTTCAGTTGTGAAAGTGTCAGTTAATAATTTACCCATCCCAAGAGGCTGTGGAAGCAATCACATACGAGAGGAAGGTACTTCTGTGCTTGTCGCTTCACCGTAGCTCATCTCCACTATAGCAATGCACCATTGGATGCGACATCAGCGCTGTGTCTGCACTTTGACAAATGAAGTCTTGTAAGAGCTAAATAAGGCATGGGAAGTTTTAGAATGAGCAAATAGCTCTTCAGCTGATTCCTGCAATAATGGATTACTGTAAATGTCCATCAGCTGCACTTCCCAGGAACACTGGTTTAAACTGATACTGTTCTCTCGCTCGCTGTTTTCCCCCAGCTCTTCCTCTTCCTCCTTTGTTTGAAATCCTCAGTTAACTTGGGATATAAAATAGGAACTTTTGTATTACATACGTAAATGTGCTTGTAAGGTTTATTTATTTTCTATGGTGTAACAGAATATAGCATAAATTTCACAAAAACAGCATATAAAATGTGTATCAAAATATAAAACACTACTTCTAAGGTGTTACATGCAGAATCATGGAAGAAATTAAAATGGCCTCCCCAAAAGTGAAGTGTGCAAATTGTAGTGCTTCAGTTTCCTAAACTGATCATACTATCTTGCCATGGTTAGGTTTGCAATTCAATATGTATAAAAATAAAAAATTAACTCAAATACAATGTTATATTAGAATTTTGCACTATACAATATATAAGGTGACCAGACATCCCGCTTTTGGCGGGACATTCCCGCTTTTCGGCAATTTGTCCCGCGTCCCGCAGTGTTTTTAAAAAGTCCCATTTTTTTAAAAAAAAATTAAGACTCCCCTACCCTTCTGCGCACGCGCGTGCTCTCCCCCCTTCTGCACATGCACACGCTTTTCCCACGCTTCTGCGCATGTGCGTGTACTTCCCCACGCTGTTCTGTGCATGTGAGCACGCGCTCCCCCCACCCTTCTCTGCATGCGCGCTCCCTTCCTCCCCCGGTCAATGGTGTCTCACTTTACCGGCTTTGGTAAAGCAGGATATTTGGTCACTTTAACAATATAGCAATTTAGCATTATTTAATGATATCTTATAGTAATTTATACCGTGAGGGGTAATACTAGTTTTTGAAAT
>JAOYMU010000192.1:60285911-60296016 GCA_025802295.1 Psammodynastes pulverulentus
AGCCTAATCTTTATTGCCCTGCTTACAGAAACTGCCTCTTGGTTAACCCATATAACAGCTAAAGGTTCTTGGTAGTATGCCCAGACTTACTGTCGCCAGTCACATGATCACCCAGCCACACCTACCCAACTGGTCATTAGGACAGAGAACTGGTTGTTAAATTATTTGAATCCCACCACTGCTCAAGTGGTTCAAAAAAAATACATACAGCTTGATCCACACTGCTAATTTTGATCTTTCTTACTGTATACAGGAAAATCAAATGAGCTTTTTTTTGAATGAAAAAAAACCAACACCTACAAATTAAAGATGTTTATGTCAGTAGCCCAAATCACTGCAAGCAACAACAGGCCATGACTAACAAGCTAAGAAAAAGCGGCAAACCAGGTTGTATTTTATTCTGCCTCTACCTTTCACTGCTAGCAGGTTTTCCATTGGTAGCTTTCACATGTCTGGATTCCTATGAATAATCATTTTGAAGAAAGTAGAGTTGGGAGGAGACTCAATGGAGAAACCAGCCAATAAAGAGAGTTATGCATGCATATATTAATACGTTTTCAGACAAATACTTTTTATCACTTTTTAAAAAATTAAATCCCACTTTTATTATTTTTATAAATGATAAATCAAACATCCATAATACTCTTTCCTCCTCCTGTTTTTCCCAGGTGAGTTGAGCTGAGAAAGTGACTGACCCAAAGTCACCCAGCTGGCTTTCATGGCTAAGGAGGGACTAGAACTCACAATCTCCCGGCTTCTGGATTAGCACCTTAATTATTACACCAAATTGCAGACAAAAAAGATACAGATTTTCATATCTCACCCTGAATTCCTTATGTATTTATTACAGATGAGAAATTATTTTAACTCTTTACTACCCTTGTGTTTTGTTTACCTGTTTATATTTTCTCTTCCTATTCAGAACTAACCACGTGCAATGTTAGGTGTGCACAACTAATTGACAGTAGACTTTGAATAAAAGTACGTTTAGGGAGACCAGAAACATCCTTGCTATAACATTGTTCTTGTTAAAAAGGTTGTTTTTAATATTTCAGTGGATAATAATATTCAAGTTAAATGTAAACTTAAATATTATATGTGAAAAGCACAGAAATTCTTTTGCTCATGGTAGCAATGGCATATTATTGGTGCGGTTGTTTTTCCAAATAAATATTACAGCAAGCAACTTAAAAATACACAGTCCCTATAAGTAGCAATATAGCAATAGCAATAGCACAGACTTAAACACCGCTTTATAGTTCTTTTTACAGCCCTCTCTAAGCGGTTTACAAGATCAACATATTGCCCCCACAATCTGGGTCCTCAGTTCTTTTGTTTTGAGTCTATCCACTTAAAATTCCCCTTATCTATCTCTCAAAGCAAAACTATATAAGAAAGTTGTGCATAAATATTTAAAAATCCTAAGTATATTAACATAAGCTTCAAAAATACATGTCATTATTAGAAATTGATATGTTTTAAATGGATTTTTAGCTATGAGTCAGTCTCTTCCTACTTAGGAAAACCCAAGCGGAAGAAATGCTTTATAAGTTTTACAGAAAAGAAGCAAGATGCCAATATTTTTTTTTCCCTTGTAATTTGTGGAAAGTTAGCAGTATCTGTTTGGCGTAAGGTTTCCTGTATGGATTGTACTTTTTTCACTTAAGACATCTGTTAACATTTCATAGTCTAACAGATGTTGCACAGCAATTCCTTGACTTACATTCTTGGGGAAAGAAAATGCTGTTTGCTCTATTAAAATGCCACCTTGGAACTACTGTCATCATGCCAGCTTTGTGTATCCCTTCTCTATAATAGCCCCATCTTTTTTCTTTATTGCACAAAGTCATGTACATATGGCTGTTAATGGAATTTGTGACTGGAGGTAGTTAGAAAAAGGCAGAAAGGCAGTTTAAGACTGGTTGTGAGCTTTATAATCCAACAGAAATATAATTTGATGAGTCCAGGTTAATCCTGATTTATCTTATAATTAAATCAGGATTTTATTCTTGAAAGAATAAAGTGAGGTATGTGTCATGGTGCCTAGCCCTACCAGCAATCCTTTGACAATTATTAAAGGCCTAACAAATGATCGCTTTGCTTTCTGCTCCATTTGAGCTCCTGGGGAAAGGCACTCCCTGCAGAAAAATGAAATGCACAATAAGTATTAGTATATGACAACAAGGAAAGTAGAGATGGGATGGGAGGGGAGGGATGCAGATAAAAATGTAATAGGAGCTGAAAGTTACAGCTAAGACATTCGAGTTCAAGCAAACTCTTTTCTCCCTTGTGTTTCTGTGATCTTTTATTTCAGTGGATACCATACAAATGTTGAAGATTTACTATGCAAAGTAGAATAACATTAAGCTCTTACAAGTATTAAGTAATGTGTCAATGGTACTTAATAAAACCTTTGTAAAACAAAAGAGTAAGAGGTCTCAACAATGTGTTTGAAAGCACCATGAGACATTTTTCAGGCTTCAGGACAAAGCAGGTGGGACCTCAGTCTTGGATGGAAAATCAAAATCCACACTGGGTTACCATTATTTATTCTATTAAAGGAGGGTTGGCATTTCTGGCCCTTTAATATACTCAAAAAATACTTGGAATTGATTTGCTGATGGAAACACCATACCTTTAATGCAAAGATGGAGATTGCATTGCATAAGGATCCAGGTTTAATAATGTGTTGGATGCAGGGTAGTAAAAAGGGATAGATGAAACCTCAACCAATGACTCTGGAAAATAGCCTGTACTCAGAGCATATAAAGAATCAAGATTGAATGGACAGCTATGTCAACTATATGGACTTCAACTCCCAGAATTCCTGAGCCAACATGGCTGGATGAGGAATTCTGGGAGTTGAAGTCCACATGTTTTAAAGTTGACATAGTTGCCCAGCCCTGGTCAAGATGGATGGATCTTTCTTGTGCTTTTAAGGGATTAAAGTGAAAGTTGGGTTTAAGAATTATGGGATTAAGATAATTTCCTTGGGTGATTCAAACTCAGCCTTACAATACACTGAGGCACAATACACTCACCCAGCTTAGCCCTCCCAGTTAAGCTGTGAGTTCCTAAACCCAATATAGCAGAAGATTCCAGGTTGGAAATGACTACTCCTAAAGATGAACAATAGCCCTGGACAATGGAATAAAACCCATTTGCAATGTGGACTCATTGACTCCTGTTCAGATCGTCTTCTTATACTCTTCATATGCATACAAGGCTAATAACTTTTGGTATCTGCTGGAACAATTCCTTCTTCCTTGCTGAATTCTAAACGGACATGCATTTAGAAAATTTTCTAAAAAAATTATCTAAGCTTGGCTTTTTAGATCTAATCAAGGGCCGATTGTCATGCGATATGGACGACCCATTTTATTATTATGGTAAGAACAGGGACACTTTTGTCCTGAATGAATACTGGAGTGTGTCACATGAAAAACTACTGATCTTTAACCCAGCGATCTACTTAACCAAGCCTAGAAAATGAATAGTTAATAACGGGAGGATAAAGGGCATTGCACTGTTATTACTGATAAAAACAATCTGCTAGCAGCCTGAATGCAGACTTGGGGATTTCAGTTCGTGTAGAGTAAATCAATGTAGCATACAGAATTCTTAGCAAACACGTATATATCTCAAAAAGTGCATTCAAACTGTTATGCCCAATCCCTGCCAATGAATTTTCTCCCTTAGTAAATCTAGTCTTTGAATATATTTCTAGCTGCTGCTAAAACTCGATTCATCACTTAGTCGATGTGATAAGGAGAACCCTCACACCTATTTTTACTTGTGTGTGATTTCTGCTTTTCTAGCTTATGTGTTCAGAGAGGGATTCCTGTATGGCTACATTCCAATACGTACTTAACCTACTCATTTAAAAATTCATTGTAAGTCTATTTTTAATTATTAGTTTTATGTAATGTACAGTTATTCAGAGAATACGAGATGGAGATTGCTTCTTTTTATTTATATTTCTTTTCTTTATTATTTATTGTTCTCTTTTTACAAAACAGGCGTTCAAAATCGCTGGTCATGAAACATTTAAAAAAAATGAAATAATCAGTACATTGAAACTCAACCTATTGATGTATTTTTAAGATAAATAGCAACACCCACCAGATTAAACTCAGCAAGTCCTCTTAAAAGTCAAAAAAGTCTTCCTGATGAGAGGGTAAAAAAAATATAGTATGGTAGAAGATTTATTCTTCTCTTTTTGTACTGCAGCTAAATGTTCCTCTGATACAACTTTTTTATATATAAAACATTTTTTTTTAAGTATACTAAATTTGTCTTTCTGTTATGGAAGAACCTTGTTCCTTCACCTTGAAGTACATGAGCAAGAGAAGCCAAAGTTTAGATATATTCATTAATTGCCATATATTTATGATTTCTAAAGCTCCTAATCAGATGATATACCTGCATGCATTCAATTGACATCAACTACATAGGGAACACTTAAACAGATTTTTATTTCTGTTTGTTTCTCCATGGATAGGAATCATATTTTGGAAAGGTTCTTGACTCTGCAGTAGATTTACTTGGCATTCAAGTGAAAGGTTCACATTGCAATCTTGTGCAAACCTACCTAAACATGTTTCCTTCTTTAACAAAACTTTCTATATGTATAGTAAACATATACAAGTTAGGAAAACGAACATTGTAAATATCAGTACAAGAGGTAAACAATTGTGGAAATTAATGCTTACTTAATAGGGGGTGAAAAGCATTATTTCTTGTGATTAGCGAATCAATTGAATTCTTTCCTCTCGATCTTGTATGTTCATAGTAACGAAAATGCAAATTTTGAAAGTATATGTGCAATGCATATACATCAAAGTGATGCAAAAATCTATGGTTGTTTTCCTAATTAAAATCTGAATTACATGAAAATAAAATTTTAAAGATTTGTATATGCTGTTGATCCTTAAAGATAATTTGTGTTGCTTCTATTGATAGAGATGAACTGTGAATAACATAAGAACATTAATTTTTAAATATATGCAATTTCTAATTAAGTAAATATGTTTAAATGTTAAAATAAAGTTGAATAAATAATTGACCAAAAAGTTAGAAAAGTTGAAGTACAATATGCATTGAATACAAAAGTATATAAAGTAGCAATCACCTAATTGTGGAAATACAGAGGTATTGTTCTTTTTAAAATTAAAACTGATATCAAAATAATTTGGTATTCAGGGAATTATGTTACTCTCTTTCTTATATACCTGGAAGACTATCATTCATTAAGCAGGAATCCTATCATGAAAAAAATGTTATGATAATTATTTCATTTTACAATATATTTAAAGATTGCAAAATATTGACCCTGGAGAACAGAGCTAGTTCAGATAGTAGAAATCTATTAAATGTTTGCTCAAGATAATTTTTTGAAACATGACCTATGGTGGCTCAATTCAAAACACTATGATAATAGTAAATTTGTAGTGTTTATGATTATTGAAGTGTAACCAAAAAAATCATCAATGTCAGGTGAGATACTTATACTTTTGAGACAATATTTTTAAAAAAAAAATATTGTAACAATTTCCTTGCACCAAGGGGGAAAAATAATTAATTTCAAAGGGAAATATTAACATTGGAGATTGAATATAAAGAACATTATTATAGAGCAAATTAACAAGTCATTTTTCATTATGTTAAGGGCATTTCAAGTAGCATAAGATGTCTATAAAGAAATTATTTCTATGAAAAACCATACAACTAAATATGGGTTGCCACATTAGTATATTTTGCTGAATTTATGTCAGCGCCTTAGGCATCCTAAAATGTACTCACTCTATACGCATGCAGTGAAATACATTTTTATACAATTCTTACATCCCGCTATCCATTCACGCTGAACAGTTTCCAAATAAGGTCTAAGTTTAAACAAAATACTATAGGGTGGTGTGATCTGAATGTATATATCTGGTTGTATCCAAATGGTGTCACTCTCAGTTAAATGTGTGGATAAGGTGATAAGCTTCCGCAGAGAATCCTTCGTGTAGTTTTTGTGTGTTTTACTATTGTGTGCCAGGATTTTTGTGGTTCCTGAAACGATCGGTGTCTTATACATTGAACTGGAGACAATTGGCATGTGTTGGTTTACTTCTTAATTCTTAACATTCCTAATTAGAACAATTATTTCTTAAATGTAGTTAGTGGTGAGGAAACTGTAACATGCTGTTTTGTTAGCTTTCATCGGTGTGGTCTCAGCAGTGCCTTTTTGGATTGTGTATGACTGCTGTATGCCATGATTGGCTTTTGTAGGGTAAGGGTTTTTTTTGTTGTTGTTGTTTCTGATGCCATCCCCTGCAGTTGTTGAGAATTTTTCTTCTCTCTGTTAGATGCTGCTTGGCAAGAAAAGATTTGGATGTATTAGCTAGTCAGCCTAATAACCCTGTGCAGACTGTATTGATTTTCTAGGAGAGAGTTTATGAACTAAATAAACTTGGAGTTGGTGTCTTAATAAACTGCTTCTCTCTGACTGTCACATTTAGTTACAGAGCTGTGCCGTTTAGGGGGGAAAAAGGCTAATTCTGTTACAGATTGTTCACAGCAGGGTCTCTAAATTAGCCCTTTGTTTTGTAATGCCACCTTGCTTGGGCTGGCTTTGAGCACATTTCTCAGTTTTATCCTAATGAGTTGCAACACTGATAATGTGGCTGATGATCTTTCATTGATTTCACTATCACTTGCTTGTCTGGTAATTGATCCGTTGCTGAGCCTCTAGTTAATTATATCGGCTTTGACATGGCCCAGTCCACTGGGATTTTCAAGTCTTGCAGAATAACAGTTTTAATAAAAGAGTCTATTACTGCAGGTGCTTGCTGCTGCATGCCAGTTGATTTTGTGTGCGTGGGGTTTTGCTCCCTCCTCCTTTCCCCCCCCCTCCACCCATCTCTCTCTCTCTCTCTCTCCCGGGGAGTGGGGAGGACTGCAGGACAGGAGGGAAAGAAAGACACTGCGTAGGAGATGCAGAGCCGGGGAGCTGGCTATTGACATTGTCCTTAAGCCTCCCACAAATAACAGCCATTAGTCGGAAGGTCAGGAGCTGAGCAGGCAGCTTTGACTAAGGGACTGAGTGCCACTTCAGAAAGCAAGAGGCTAGCAAATTTGAGAAGGAGTTTAAGTGGGTAATAGTTAGCTGTAAAGGTACAGCCACTGTTGGTACAATTGCCTCCCATGGTTTGTTCGGGTTTCCGCCCCCCTTTTTTTTTTGCACCCCCATCCCCATTCCACGCGACAAGAATGTTTTTTTCTTGACTGCAGGTGGACTTAATATATTTTAAGGCAACAGTTCTTTGAGTTCTCATTTCTGCTGCTAAGATATTGAATTTGCAGCTTTTGAGACTTTTGTGTGCTTAATGGCGGTGAACTGGAGGGAAGTTTTTAACAGAAAAGCTTTCAGGAGATGCCAGGATCTAAAGAGGAAGACACATTTGTGTCAACATAGTGCACACTTCCTCATCTTTTCTCATTGCGCTCTAATGACACCAGGCTGCCATTGAAGCTTTCTCGTGATCCTTTTGTTGCTTTTGAGGAGAATGAGGTTTATGATTGTTCTTTGGTTAAGGAAAGAAACTGCAGGAGTGGTACACATCTGTCCTCTAAAATTGTAGACATTATTAGAAGATGAATGTTCCTTACACATTCAGTTGAGACAAGCAAGATTCCTTTTTTTTCTTTTTTAAATGCAAGTTGATTTTATCAGGCAGCGTGGATTTTGCTTTACATTTCTTTTTTTAAAAATTGCAGTATTTGTGTACTCTATGTAGGTGTTCTCTCTCTCCCTCTCTTTCTCTCTCTCTCCCTTTCTCCCTCCCTCTCTCTCTCTCTCTTTCCTCCGTGCCCCTCCTTCCAGCTTTTCCTCATAGGACGGCAGGCTACATATCAGCAATGGGAAAATACTATGTATTGTTCTAAATACAGATGATTTTAAAAAGTTGTTCATACCAGTGGCTTTTTAACTTCTTGTGATCTCTCATAAACACTAGTTTATCTTAATAGAAATATGTCTTTTTTCCCTCCCCTAGAATGGAACTGTTTTGCTCTTTCTGTCTTCTTATCCTTTAGGTAGTTAAAGGCTGTTATGCAGTCTTCATCTCTAAAGTTTAAATAGGACAAAAGATAGAAAGAGACGTTTAATCTTTATAGAAAAGAAGGGAGACACTTCTCCTCCTCTTGACTTCGGCTCCTGAAGGCATTTAGGCAGTTAACAGGAAAGGGAGAAGAGAAGAAAGCTGTGAGAGATGAAACATATATGTAATTGTTCTAGTTTTATATTTAAAAGAATTTGAAGAGTATCTTATTTCCAGTCCCCCCCCTTCTTTTTTTTGGGGTAAGAGCTTTTTGTTGTTGTTGTTGTTGTTGAGAAATTTGGGCTGGGATGATTGCAAAGTAGCTGTGACATCCGTACCGGTCTTTAATAGGTTGTGTGCTTGTGTATGTGTGTATTTACATTAAAGTCACATCAACTTTGTGCGGCATTCTGCATGCTTATTGTCTGTAGGCGGGTGAGGAGTTGATTTGCCCTCTTCCCCTCCTCTCTGTTAGAAGGTTTACATTCTGCATTTAACAGGGAAGTGTCAGCAATTACACGCTGCTCTTGACAGGATTGTTAAAAGAAAACAGGGAAAGGGCCACGGCTTGTTCTCCCAGAGTTTCCTCCGATCAGCAGGCGACTTAGAGAAAAGGTGCAGGCGTTTGTTTAAGACCGAAGTGGGCTTAATGCAAGATGTCATTTGGAGCCTGACAGTGGAACGGTGCAGTTGAGTCTCTTTTGCTCTGCTATCCAATGACATCCAGTGGCTGAGAGTATGAAGCTGATGGTTGGGTTTCTCCTCAGTGCATCAGGCACACCTGACAGGCAGCTGTAAAACCCCAAGCCAAGGCGAGCTTTGGGAGTCACAGGGTATGCATAAATGATAGGGGTAACTGTGCAGAAGGTGCGAAGGAAGCTCTTGCCCCCTCCCCAAAGCCCCTCTCCCCCAAATGAAATGCACAACGCAGCTAGCTTAACACCACCACACTCCTGCTACTGGCTGCCAAGAGACTCAAAAAAATCCACCTTCACTTTTCAGTCAGAAGAGGCAGAAGTGGATGTGAGAGACAGAGACATTCAGAGACAAACGGAACGAAAGAGGGCAAGGCGCTTGACTTTAAGAGACTCCTGCAGTGACAACTCCATGCAGTTCGGAACAACAAGGACGGCAACCACCTCCGAGTCGGGTTTCATGGGGACATGGCAGAACGCTGACACTAACCTCTTGTTCAGAATGTCCCAGCAGGTAGGAGCGTTTTCTTTTTTTACCCTTTTTTTATTGTCACATGTGGAAGGGTTACTTTGGTTGTTGCTGCTGCTGCCGCTGCTGCTGCTGGCTTGTGCCTACTTTTACCTCTCTTTAAAAAAATTTGCATTTCATCCTTTTTATCATTTGCATTTTTATCTTCCTTATTTCAGTGCTGCTGCGGCTGCACAGTTTCTGTAATGTCATAACTTACTCTTCGGTATGTCTGGGTTGACTTCGGTGCATCCCCCAGGGGCTCTTAAAAAATAAAATAAAAAAAATAGAAAGAAGCAAATAAGGAAGCCTAATATTGCCTTTTAAAAAAAAAATAAAAAATCAGGCTCCCTTCTCAAAAGTTTTTCAGGGAGATTATTTATCCTGGTTTATTGCCTTTGTCTTCTTTTCTTTATCCCAACCTCCTCATTTTTCTTTCCTTTTTAAACTTTTTTTTTTTTTTAAACCCAGCCTCTACTATTACAGCCCAAAGTCCTTTCTTCCTTTTCACCCCCGGAATATGTATATCCCTTTATGAAAACTAATTCTAAACTTGGGGAGGGGAAGCAGAACAGTCTAATTGAGTACAGGTGGCAGAAAACAGAGTGTCCGGATCCTAAAGAGACAAAGCAGTTGTGTTGGAATTCCTGCTAGCACAGAGCTGAGGGTCCTTGGATGAAACAGTTCCAGCTGCTGCTTGTTCTCTCGCTGTCTCTCTCTCTCTCTCTCTCTCTCTCTCTCTCTCTCTCTCTCTCTCTCTCTCTTCTTAGACAGTTTCTCTGGAGTTGTATCCTGGTGTGTTATCCCCCCGAGCA
>JAOYMU010000192.1:60474394-60484730 GCA_025802295.1 Psammodynastes pulverulentus
TCTTTTGTTGCCCTGCACAGGAGAACAGAGCTGGAAAGCAGGTTAGTGGGGTGGGAAGGGAATGGGATTTTGCAGTAACCTTCCCCCTGGAGTGGAGAGGAAAGGGATATTTTACAGTGTCCTTCCCCTGGAGTGGAAATGGAGATTTTGCAATATCCTTCCCCTGCCGTGCCCACCAAGCCATGCCATGCCCACCAAGCCATGCCCACAAAACTGGTAGTAAAAAAAATCGAATCCAACCATTTCATCTGCACTTAGGATCCAGTTACAACCGCATCCCTAAGAACACAAACATGAGAGATTATTCCAGGGTAGCAATAAATTTCAGATGCTTTAGGAGGGTGATTTTCCTAGGTTTCTTCAATGCTTCTGACATGGTAATCCGAATATCAAGAAGGAACAAGAAGAGAGAAATGCAAAATCACTATTTAGTGATCTCTAATTTTGTGTAGGTGAAAATTCTGGCAGTGACTGGTTTTGCTGATTTAGTGTCATGCAGGGCCTAGAGAAAGACATGTAAGCAAGGGGCATAGAAATACCTAAATAATAGCAAAAGAACCAAACAAAGCACAAAGGTGCATACATTGTTAAAAATACATAACAAGTGCTTTAAAAAAATAACCAACAACAGAAAAAAATAAAGAATACGTTGTTACAGGTAGTCCTTGACCTACAACTATTCATTTAGTGATAGAAGGTACAACGGCACTGAAAAAAATGACTTATGACTGTTTTCAACACTTACTGCCATTGCAGCATCCCCATGATCACGTGATCAAAATTCGGATGCTTGACAATTGGTTCATATTTATGACAGTTGCAGTGTCCCGGGGTCATGTGATCTCCTTTTGTGACCTTCTGAAAAACAAAAGAAATGGGGAAGCCTCTCCATGGGAAGAGAGAGAGAGAGAGAGAGAGAGAGAGAGAGACTGACTTACATTTATATAATTTGTAAGTTATAACGTACTCCAGGGCTTTTTTTCAGCACCGAAAGGTGCCGGAATGCGCCCCCCCATCGCGCTAAAAAACCCCGGAAGTGGTAGCGCACGATTGGTGGGGACGGAGCACGTGACACGTGCTCTGAAAAGGTGCTGGAACGGCGTTCCGCCGAGCTCCGGCTCAAAAAAAGCCCTGACGTACTCTATTTTGTATAAATGAGTCCCATATTTTGTTATGCCTATCCATATAAAGTCTACATATATAGGCAATCTGTTCGTAGGTAGCAAGCATGATCAGATCTACAATCCATTGACAAAATGGGCCCTACATTTATCTTTTCAAATGCTGCAATATCACTCTTAGCCACAATAAGGGCATTTGCATGGTTCAGCTGTCAAATTACATATACTAGATACGTAATCCAAAGAATATTATCTTCTGAAAAAGTAGCTTTTGCTGCACAGTCATATTTATATTGTCTACTACTTTCAGGGTGCAGGTAGATAGCAATAGCACTTAGACTTATATACCACTTAAGCTCTCTTAAAGAGTCAGCATACTGCCCTCAACAATCTGCGTCTTCATTTTACTGACCTCAGACAGATGGAAGGCTGAGTCAGCCTTGACCCTGGTGAGAATTGAACCACTGTCAGTCAGCACAATTAGCCTACAATACTGCATTTTAACCACCATTGCTCATAGATCACAGTGATATAATTGAAATGAGTAAACAGAAGGAATATTGACTGAAGCGAGGAGAGAGAGAGAGAGAGAGAGAGAGAGAGTTAGTTAGTTCTTAGGGTTTTTTAATCAGCTGATCAAACTGTTTAAATATAATGTATTGTAGCAATTCCATAATTATAGGAAAAGCACAGTGCTTTCCTTGACTGTTAGTGACAGAGGAGTTTTAAATTGAAGTCAATCAAACAATTAATGGTATGTGCATTGATACTTCCCTTCGTATTTCTGCGGAGCAAATGCTCTGTGAAGAGACAGAGGACTTCAGTCCCCAAGCTTGCCAATCCCTTATCTTTTGTGAACTTTAAATTAATTTTTAAAAACCTATTTATTCAAGGTTGACTAAACAGCTAAAATAGGAAAGATCAGACAAATCAGGAGCAAAGAATGAAATATGAGGAAACCGGTATTCTTTGACAAAGTGTCCCAGGGGGTAAGTGTGCTGAATGTAGCCAGTAGGGAAATGATAAGGGCATTTATGCTGGGATAGAAGAAAGCAATTTATCAAGAGTACATGAGCTCTCCAGTGACCAGCAGCAAAGAAGATACCGAAGTGCATATGGAGGAAGAGGACTCCCTGCAAAAAAATGTTTAAAGCTGACAAAATTGCATCTAAAAAAAAAAAGTATAATAAAGAAGTCCATTTTGTTAAACGTTACCCCTCATCGAAGATTCTTGAGTCTTTCAGAATAAAAAAAAAAAAAACAAGAAACAGTTGAACTGATTTTGAAGTTATTTGAAGAAAAGGGGGAAGTCAGAGAGATTATTGGGTGAAGTCTTTATGTGTGATTGAGCATGCACATATGTATTAAAAATGTACTTTCAAACAGCAAATTTTAAACGAAAGTTAAAAGCCGACATTATTTTCATTTTTTTCGCTTCATTTCCATCTCTCAACCGAGTACATTGTACAAATAGATATTTTCCCTCTGCAGTCCATCTTACGGATAAACCTATTTAGAGAATGAGATACTAAATTTATATACCCAATTATCTACCACACAGATACAAGTGTGTAACAGAATAACAGAGTTGTGTTATGTGTGGTAGGTAATTAGGTGTATAAATGTATCTGTTTCTCTAAATAGTTTTATCCTTAACATGGGCAGAAGAGAGAAAGTATCTATTGTACAATGCACTCTATTGAGAGATTAACAGGAATCATTATTAATCAAGTATTTGCTATCTGTGTGCTTAAATGTGTATTTTGTGCATCTTATCTTCAGTTATCATAATGTAATATGCTCTTTTAATGTAACCTACAGTACAGTTTAATAGCACTTAGCAATAGCACTTAGACTTATATACAGCTTCACAGCCCTTTCTAAGCAGTTTACAGAGTCAGCCTGTTGCCCCCAACAATCTGGGTCTTCATTTTACCCACCTCGGAAGGATGGAAGGCTGAGTCAACCTTGAGCCTGGTGAGATTTGAACTGCCAAATTGCAGGCAGGCAGCAGGCAGCAGAAGTAGCCTGTAGTACTGCACTCTAACCACTGTGCCACCATGGCTCATCCAACCACCTCTCCCAATTAATCCTGGAGTTGGTAAGTTATCCATAGTTCATAAAGCAGATAAGCTGATGCAACAGGTGAAGAATGTTCAGTTCATTCTGTTAACTGCCAGGTTTGTTATTGCAAAACATGAAAAACTAAAAAAAACTTTCATTGAATCAATTATGCATGTTTGCTCACATATTCCCATGCATTCATATACCAAATTTTATTCTCTTTGTGGGAAGGATCCCCAGTTTAGTTTTCTTTTTCATGCTGTTTTAAATGTGTTGTTTGTTAAATGTGTTATTTATTTGTTCAATAAAAATTCCATATCCAAATTAAATTTTCATTGCCTGTAGTTTAGACAACAACAATAACCAAGTAAATACAGGTAGTCCTCAACTTACAACAGTTCATTTAGTAGTTACTGTTCAAAGTTACAACATCACAGAAAAAAGTGACTTATGACTGTTTTTCACAATTACAATATTTCCAGCATCCCCATGATCATGGGATCAAAATTCAGACACTGGGCAACTGATTCAGATTTATGATGGCTGCAGTGTCCCGAAATCATGTGATCCCCTTTTGCAACTTTTTGATAAGCAAAGTCAATGGGGATTCAATGGAGAATCCAGATTCACTCAACAACTGTGTTGCTAACTTATCAACTGCAGTGATTCGCTTAACAACTGTGGCAAGAAATGTCAAAAAATGAGGCAAAATTCACTTAATAAATTTCTCACTTAACAACATAAATTTTGGGCTCAATTTTGGTCATAAGTCAAGGAGAGGCAAGGCCAGGTGTAATAAGGACTGGCTGGGAGAGGAGGGGGTGAGGCGGGGCCGGGCCTGGCAAGGAAAGGGGGGAGAGGCAAGGCACCCCTTAATGTGAGTGATGTTGTATTGATCATGCCCCCCAGTCACATGACCACCCAGCCACGTCTGCTCAGCTGGTCATTAAGGCAGAGAACCGGTTGCTAAATTATTTAAATCCCAACACTGAATAGAATCCATATATTTTTTAGTGCTCTCTGAACAGGCACATATTCAATTCATTAATCTAATTCAATGCTTTGAGTCAGTTCATCTGGTCAGGTGACATCTGATTTATATTCATTCAAATTTGGAAATTTTATTTAATTTGGGGATTCAATCAAATTGCTTTTAAACTCCAAATCAAATCTTTGTACTATAAGCTGTGTGTACATTTTGGATAAAATATACTTACCATATTTTTCTAAATGCTGACAGCAGCTATCTATAAGCCGAGGAACTTGCCTGTAAATAGGATTGAGACTTAATTTTTTGTCCCTGGATTTTTCTTTCTTGTTCTGTGCTTCAGCAGGCAAGGATAACTGTAGAGCTTCTAGTAATCGAGACTGACTATCATCAAGATCAGTAATAGAATCCACTGACATTGCACCCTACAATATACAAACATGCATTTGGTAAAGATGAAGGACACTTTTCTCTTTAATCCATCATAAAACAAAATATTAACCTATAACAGAAGGTATTCACTGGGGCAGAAATCTATTTTAAACTCCCCTTTAAGTGACAACTGATTATTATAGCTGTCAATAGGTAGCTCAAGACAAATGCCATAATTGTACTAGCTATGTTACATGCTATTTGTTGCATGCCTGTCCAAACTGAGGTAATCTGAGGCTGCCATTGTTTGTTGCACTCTCATTCGTCAGTTACTCCAGCTCATTCACTTTGTCCCTGTTCCCAATTAAAATAGAGGTAATTGCTGCCATACGCAGCAACATTTGTATTTTCATTGTTTAATGAAAAATGGGCCCACATAGTTGGGTCCTAGTTTTTTGGGTGGCTGTCTGGACTGCAAATATTTTGTTGAAAGATAGACCTGGTCACCTACTATAAAGTCTTTAAATTTCACTCACTTTTTATCAGCCTGTTTTTTTATACATGTCTCTCTCCTCCTCAAGTGATTTCCTCACCACAGAACAGGTATTTCGTAATTGGGAGACCCAATCTTTCAGGGAGGCAATTGATGGATCATTTAGAGGTAGTTTAGCCATGGAAGCATGGCTAATTTAAATGGAGTGAAACCCATTGTGCTGTGCATGGAATTGTTATAAGCCACCTCAGCAATTATTTTGTTGATAATTAACATAGTGTCTAAGGTACTGTTCTAGGACCGAATTTTCATGTTTGCGCCCCCCTTAGTTTGGGGGGTGATGACTAGAACTAAGACCTGATATGTTCTTAGAAGTTTTAAAAATTCCTGCCAAAACCTTGAGATGAATTGCACCCCTTGATCTGAGATTATGCATTGTGAGGCTCCGTGCAGTCTATAGATGTGCTGTATGAATAATTTAGTCAGGGTGCGTGCAGAGGGGATCTTCTAGCATGGTACGAAATGCACCTGCTTGGAGATTAGGTCTGTCACTAGCCAGATCACCGTTTCCTAAACTCTCAGGGAGTTCCAATATGAAAGTCCATGGAAATTTCCCTCCATAGTGCATTCAGCACTCAGCCACTGGCTGGAAGAGATATGAAGTTTTCCCCCATCACTTTGCCAATGTGTAGATTGAGCAACTAATCACGTAGCTTTCAATGTCTTTAAGAATGGCAACCGGAATCGTCTCTTAATTAGGTGCAAGTTTTTTACAAACCCAAAATGCCTTGCAGTTTTAGAGTCGTGGCTTTTCCCTAGGTCTTTGTTGTGGTTTTTCACTGGTCTTTGTCTTCATTTATCAATTGCATGAAGACAGCGGGGGCCCACCCAAGTCAATCCGTCTGAAATAGAGTATTTGCCTTTATGGGATTGAAACCACTTGTTAGTTTCTAGTGCAGCTCTGAGGGCTGCAAATACATTGTTATCTAGCTGGTATTTCATTTTCTCTTGGGCTTGGGTGGTTACTGGGGCAGTGAGTTGGCGGGATGGGATTACTGGTCTAATCAGTTCTGGTTTGGTGCTGTTATACTGAGGCATCCAGGACAAGGCATCTGTAAGGAAGTTTTCCCCCTGGGGAAGTATCCCAGAGTGAATCCAAAGTGGTTAAAGTACTGTACCCAGACCTGCTTGGGCGATTGCCTCTGGGGGTTCTTTAGTGTCTATAGATCCATATGATCAGTCCACATCTCAAAGGGTATTTTACTCCCCTCTAGGAAATGACTCATGGTTAGACGTGCCCAACACACTGCATAAACCTCTTTTTCTCAGACCACCCACCTGCGTTCAATCTCTGACAGTTTTTTGGATGTATAAGCACATAGTTGCAGGGTTCCATGCTGGTAATGTCGACTGCCACAGCATTAGCATCCACTTGGATGATAAATGAAGCAGTGGGATCTGGGTGCTTCAGCAACAGTTTGGCTGCAAAGAGCCGTTTCAATTTTTCGAACACCACCAGACATTCCATGTCCATTTGAGAAGTTGACTGGATTTAGGCTTATCTCCCCATTTGTTTTTAGAAAGTTAGTGCAAGGACAAGATAAATTGGTGGTAAAAGTTAGTGAACCCAGGAAACTTTGTAGTTGCTTCCAAGGGCATAGCTGAGCCCAGTCTAATACAGCATAGACCTTCTCAGGGTCCATCTCTTTCCCTCATGAGAAATACCATAGCCTAAGTAATCTATTTTTTCCTGATGAGATTTACACTTGGAGATTTGGCATAGAGTTGGGAGGCTCATAGTTTTTTCAGTAGAACCCTTAGAAGCTTTAAGGCTCCACCATCATTTTGATGTAAATTAATATGCTATCCAAGCACCATTTTGTAGAAGTGCTCATGTAGCACTTCGTTTATCAATTGCACAAAGACAGTGGGGGCACCTTGTAGGCCAAAGGGGAGAACTCTAAATTGAAAGCATCCTAAGGGGCAGTTATAAACAGTTTTCCACTCATCTCCTTCCTTAATCCTAACACAGCAATATGCCTCCTGATGATCCAGTTTTGTAAAAAAAAATTCTCCTTAGCCAAATGGGATAACTATGTCCTTCATCAGGGGCAGAGGGTAAACGTTCTCAACACATACAGCATTTAACCCTCTATAATCCACACACAAGTGAAAGGATCCACCTTTCTTTTCCCGGAATAAAACTGGGGCGGCTACCCAGGGTCTTGCTGGTTGGATGAATTCCCATTCAAGGTTTTTGTCCATAAAAGAGCACAGTTCCTCCAGCTCTTCTTGGGTCATCGAATAAAGTTTCTTCTTAGTTTAGCCCCTATTATAATAGCAGTATAGTATTTCTATGGAATAGTCTGTTGGCAGGGGGGTGGGAGCTCGTCTGATCCATTCTCACTGAACACATCCCTCAAATCCTTACATTCTTTGGGGATGAGGGAAGGAGGTTTCCATTGTTCACACACCGCTGCCCCACCTTGCACCTTGGGTGCACTGTTCCCTATTTTTCCTCGGGGACCCCCAATGGGCTGGTCCACTGGATTTTCAACCATCCCCTCCTCCAGTTCATGTAACGACTCCACTTCCAGCCTAAAACCAGGAGTCTTTCCATTCTAGGGGCCACAATAAAATTCAAAGTCTGTAAGTGCCCCCCCCCCATTTGCATTTCTACTGGCTTGGTGACAAACGTTGCCAGAATGCCCCCTGCCACAGATTTGTCCAGCTGGCAAAATGCTACCGGCCTCTTAAGTTGTTTGAGTCTGACCCCAGTTTTTCCACTAGAGCAGGGTTGACCAAGCATCTGTACAATATGAGTCCAGAAGGGCAGGCAAGTTGGCTTTATGTCCCAAGGATTGGATTATTAGTTCTATGGGGACTGCCACTGGTGTGACTGGGCCACTTACCAAGGGATTGTTGTTGGTGTCGGTGTCACTTCCTCCTGGGCTTTCAGCTAGCTCAGAGTTCCATCACCATCTTTGGGGGTTGGGGTGAACTAAAAGGTCTCTACTCCTTTCAGCACTGTCTCTTGGACTTGCTGAGGTGGCTTGGTCGCTCTCCCAGTGGGGTTAGTGGCCACTTTCTTGGTGAGTTGCCTAGCCTTACATTCCATTGCCTGATTCTCCTCCTTTCGACACTTGATACAGACTGTTGAGCATGGCTGTAGATTTTGCATGTGAGGCTGCAGCTTCACCAGCTCTCACATCTCAGAGGTTGAGTTCCTCTATCTATGTCCTCATCGGTACTTATTGCAATTGTGGTCAAGTTCCATTTCTTCAGCCAGGACATATCGGCCATGAAGAGCGGGGGGGGGGTGCCCTGAGAAATGCAGGTATTACAGATGTCATCATTCAGCCTGTCCTTGAAGTGGCTGTTAAGTATGTCTTGTGGCCAGTTGCTGAGTCTGCACACCAAGTCACATAATTCTTCAGTATATTTGGCCATGCCCCCTCTGGCCCTGGCTGATGGTTTTGATGTGATCTCTTACCTCGTGGTTGGCCAGTGGGTCTTCGAAATGTCAGTGAAACGCCTCCATAAAGTGGTTGAAATTTCTCAGCTCCAGGGCATTCTCATTGTGGAGGATGACCAACCAATGCGCTGCTATCCTTCCAAGGCCAGGGTAATGCTTCTCAACTTGGCAACCTCCGTGGGTACTCCAGGCCACAGTCCTGCATGCAGGTTAGGATATATGCCAGGAAGAACACCAATTGCTGGGGGTTCCCAAACTTCACCCCGAGTGGCAGGGTTTTTTGGCTCCTTCTCCTGGTGGGAAAAATCCATTTCTGCCAGCTCCCCTCAGTGCCTCCCCTCGCTGAAGTCCTGGCAGTGGTGGCGGCCGGAGGTGGTCATGCCTCCAGGCAAGGGCTTCGTACACCCTGAGGTTCTAGAAAGCCTGTCATAAATTTCATCATGTGCTCCATCATCCAGTCAACCTGGTTATGTTCTCCGGCTGCCTCTTCCTCCAGCTCTTCTAGTCCCAACCATTGCTCTCGCTGGTTTCCCTGGCTACCATGGGTGAAAGTCACCCTCATGGGTCTCTCCTCCCAGTCTTCCTTCTTCCTGATACCCAGGGACCATCTAGGCCATTGTGGGTCTCCGTAGCCTCCAGCTTCTGCTGTCTACTCAGAGAGGTCAGTCCTGAGGGGGTTTTAGATAAGGCCTCACCCAACATTTGACTTCCTCCTGATTGCTGCCTGGAACCAATATCATATGCACAGTCCCCACAGTAGAGGCAATGCCCTCTCTGGGTTTACCACAATTGCAGATTCCGCCTAATGTCAGGCCTCCCCAGTCTACTCTTTTTAGGAAAGTAAGACTTGTGAGTCCATTTTGCTGAAGCAAAAGAACTTTTACTGAAATAAACTGGTTGCAATAAAATCAGGTGGAATTGGGTATTCCTGTGCAAAATACAAAGCTATTATTTTCACTTTCCACTCCCTTCCCCATGACCAGTCCCCTGGCCAGCCAATGTGATGCCAGTAATATGTTTTGAGAAACTCTGAGGTGTCAAACTAATAACATTCTATTCTCATGACAAACGTCCTTGAAGATCCTGGTACAAGCCAGTTTGATGGTCTGGTCTTCTATTGTCCCTCCCGTCTCCCTATTTCCCACATTTGAAATTACAGCAATAGCACACAATAAATCCCCGTCCTCCCCCCACTTGTGTTCTAATGCCAGGGCACCAGCAAGGCACTAAATTGGTGATGGTGACCTGACAAAAATCTTCCTATTGTGTAATTATAAATGGAACTAAGATAATAAATAACTTTAAACAAACAAACAAGTAGCAAATATGTGTATGCTGAAGGAACTTGAAGTATACAACTGGTGAGGCAACTTTTTGATGAGAAATCCTTCAACTTTTGTTCAGTGTTTACTGACAAAAGAAGAGATTTGCCATGAGGAAACAATTCATCTGGGCATATTTTTAAGTACTGCAGGTCACATTATGGTGACAAAGTTTGATGTCAAAATTTCTTGTTAATTGTTTCTATGAATAGAATAAAAGTAACTTTTTTGATTTTAACTGATTGTCAGACACTACTACTGTGTTTCTTCAAAAAGAAGGCCAGGTCTTATTTTCTTTTGATTCCCGAAAAAATGGCTAGGCCTTCTTTTTGGAGGGTTCTAATTATTGACTCACCTTGCGGCGGTGGCACCAACAACTCCTTCCAGCAGGAGCCCGCTGCTGGCCCACTTCTTCTGAGGCCGCTTGCCACCATTCACATGCATCGCCCTGGCCTCCGTTTCGGCTTCAGATACCTTCCGGAAAGCCCTCTGCAGCTGATA
>JAOYMU010000192.1:60506882-60517087 GCA_025802295.1 Psammodynastes pulverulentus
CTCTATTTGAGCGCCACCTCGGCGGAAGGGTTGAAAAATAGAGCGCCATGGCGTTCAAATAGAGGTTTTACGGTACACTTAGATATTACATATTTTTTTCAAAGTATCACGACATTTACAGCACCCACAGTTAATGCTTAGTACTAAAGTACTTGGTACTAATGTATTTATAGTACGGTATTATTTTTAAAATCTACCTAGCTTTTTGTTACAAGGTAAATTCAAGGTAGCTTACAAGATACAAACATATCTTAAAAACAATCTGCAATGCAATTTATCCTGCAAAGAATTCAGTCGTAAATGGGATAATAAAACCATACTTTGAACAATCATATTTTAATTGAATAGGTAAAACATTCCACAAAGTGAGTTCCACTACAGAAAATGTCTTGTTCCTAGCAAATTTCCCTCGTATGTTTAAACATGTTTAAAGAACCTGATACAAGGTTTCAAATACTGAATGGAATACTCAAAGAGAAATATTTGAAAGAAAGTAATCATTATCTAAAAGATGGAAATCAGGGCCTTAAATTAATCCTGGAAACAATCAGATAACTAACGTGTAACTTTCTAGAAATAAGTAAAAAATACAGTTTCATATGAAGAAGTACAATAATATTAATTTCCACCTTTTATTAGCAAGGGGAAAATTAGCCTGATAACTATTGGAATGTGAATTCTTTAAATTGTGTTGCATTTCGGTAATCATACGGGTATTTTATAATGCATTCTTTTTTGTGACTGAATTGATGCTGCTGTTTACCAGTGAATAATATGCACCTATGTGTACTCCATTGTATGTTTAATTTCAGATATGTCAGTGATACTGTTGCAAGGATCCGTAGAAAAATCTACTTACTGCTGAGTAGATTTTCTATAGATTTCTTAAAAGATAAACATCTGTAGAAAATTTTGGTGAGCCATTTTCGGACTTAGATGTACTTTATTCGTAGGAGAGGGGGCTCCTTCGTTTATCTTTCCTTAATTGTTAGAATGCTCGGTATGTTGATAACGGCAATAGATTATTTGCCAAATGTTCTAATATCAGCAGTGCTCTTCAAGAGTTGTTCAAGTGATTGTATCTCATAGCCCACGTGGACTACATTAGGAATTTGCACCACTGTTAGCATATGCGGAACAGATGGAAGGAGCTTCTCCCACAAGCCACCTCACACATTGAATGAAGTCCAACGCATCACTTGTTTGAACCTTATTCAGATTTTTAAGGGAAAGTTATAAAGTACCTGCTTATTGCTTTGATCTAGTCTTCTTGCCATTATACATTCTCAGGTTTTCTGAGATGAAAATGTTCACATTCAACCCTGGAGATTTTTTTTTTTCATAATTTCTAGTTGTTAAAGATAAAGATTCACCTTGCACATATGTGCTAGTCGTTCCCGACTCTAGGGGCTGGTGCTCATCTCCATTTCAAAGCCGAAGAGCCAGCGCTGTCTGAAGATGTCTCCGTGGTCATGTGGCTGGCATGACTAAATGCCAAAGGTGCAGGGAACACTGTTACCTTCCCACCAAAGGTGGTCCCTATTTTTCTATTTGCATTTTTATGTGCTTTCGAACTGCTAGGTTGGCAGAAGCTGGAACAAGTAACGGGAGCTCATACCTTTTTGCGGCACTGAACTGCCGACCTTTCAATCAACAGCATATATGTGTGTACTGTGTGTGTCTGACACAAAGAAACTTGGTAGACTGTAAAACTTAAATGACTTTTAAAAATTACTATTAAATGTTATTAAATGACACTTCATAATCAGGAAAAGGCAACCTTTTTTCCTTAAAAATCACTATCTAACACAGTATATCATCCCAAAGCATTTTTATAAGAAAGGAAATGATTTCAATATCATTTAAGCATCCATGTGCAACCGTTTCATGTACGATCATGTGCATCATTTCATAGCACCTATTGTGTTGCTAATTTTCTATGGATCCAACTGTGGAAAAGGAATAGATTATACGAAGTATTTAGTGGCATGGGATTGTCTGTTGGTAGCATACAGACTTTATTATATCTCTTTCACACAGGATGTTTGGTTCTGAAAGCTATATATGGACACTTCTGGACCTCATTGTCCATACTAATGGACAGTGGATGACAGAACATGGATGATGGTGATATTTTCCTGTTTTGTTTGTTATGTAAAAGCTTCTCTTAACTCTGAATCAATAATTAAGCATCTTAAGACTGTATTATAAATTTATGCGAACTCTGGAACAACTCACTGTCTATGTTTTCTCACAATTCTACATCTTCTACAGCGTATGGATGAATTACGGTATCATTTTAATTGCTGTTCATTCACTTTCTCTCAGTTTGTGGCCATATCTCCCAAAATGAGATGACTTTCTAATGCTCCAATAGCATCCGGAGAATGCACAAATAAATACAGGCTACATTTGTTTCTAATATAAATAATTTTATGTCAATATGGGAAAATGAATTGTTTGAGCCTCTCAAGTCTTTCAGTAATTGTAATCTTTGCATGCATCATAAGAGAGGAGATTCAACTCTATAACTCCTTCTTCTCATCTATCTGCATCATTTACTGTCTGTATTAAATACTTCCTTCTCTTTACATGCATTCAATTATTTGTAGTAGCCACATTAAAAAAAATGTGTCCCTCCTTATCTCTCTCTGCTTAACTCAGCAAATTAACCACGTCGCTAGACATCATAGGGTTAATCGAGAACTAATCAGGTTTGTTCTTCTGGTATTTCCCAGCTGCTCTTCTAGAGAATATAAAGTGTTTTGGGAGCAGATCCAAACCAGTGGATATTTAAGAGGTGGGAGGGGGAAGGAGGGGAAAGTTAGTTATAGAGTTACATTCTCACACAGTACAACTCTATACATGTTTACCTAGAAATAACACCCATGGAATTAAATGGGACTCAGTGTAGGCTTGCATTCTTTGTTCACTTTTGTTTCTCTTTCGAAAGAAATTCTGCTTCTTCGGTTTTCAACAATATACAAACATGCACTCAAAAGACCAAAGGACCTCCAGGCCTTGGCTCCTAAAGCCAAGTTTATCAACTTTCCTCCGCCTTTTTTCTCTGTAAAAACCCAAAGTGAAGTGTGAAAAGCATCAAAAAGCCTCTCTTGTGCCAGTGCAGCCTTTGAGTTGCTTGCCAACATTTTCATCTCTTCATATGTTTCTAGCTAAGGTCTAACATGGAACAAAAACCCGATAGCAATAGAGACCAGATGCTGCTATTCCTTCTCTGTCACTTGGCTGCTGAGCAGATGGAATTTATATCAATCGGGCATGCTTGAAGGAAGAGGCCATGGCAGCCAACATGTGGAACTGGGGCTGAGTGACATTTTTGCTAATGTTTTGTCCTTGTAGAACATTATGCTTCCTCTTTGCTTATGAGCTGTGGTTTTCCTGACTCAAGCAAGGTTCCAAGCCCAGCTGGAATGGCTGTCTCTCCCTTCCTCCTCCCTTCCTGAAGGAGTGCTGGGAGCAATGGAGGAGGAGGAGAAGGGCTTGAACAATGGAGCTCTTTATTAAATACCTGACATCTGCATGCAATGCACCCAAATCATTTTAGCCAAGCATTAAGAATTCACTGGGCATTACCAGTCCCTCTGTGTCTATTTCTGGAGCTTATTTGATTTATATAATGAACAAATGCCTCGGGCCAAATGCTCATTTCGTTGGGTTATTGGTGGGGTTTAAAAGATATTGTCATAGATCGTCCAGGGGTGGGGAGGAGGAGGAAATATGGAAAGCTAAATGGGAAAGGGTGAGCAGGAAGCAAAATATTTTTATTGTCTTCTTTTGTTTTTTAAAGACAAAGTAAAGGAAGGTAGACAGAAAGAAAAGCTGTTCCATTACAAACATTTGAACCCAGCTGCTTGAAAAATGGTGAGTGCAAATTAGTGTAGTACGTGCCTGGCAAAAAATGCAAAAAACTGATACAAAAGTCTGCTTTTCTACACACAGGTGTTTTGGGTGGGCAATAAGAAGGAATAAGACAGGGTTGTCAAATTTTATTTCATTGAGGGCCGCATCAGGGTTGTGTTTGACCTTGGGGGGCCAGGGGGGCATGGCCAGCTCGATGTCACTCGTGTGAGGGGTGCCTGTGGTGGCCTGAGCACTCTGCCAGTGAAAACAAGCTCCCGAGCTCTGTTCTTGGTTGCAATGGCCTCCTGCAATCCTCTGCCAGTGAAAATGGAGTCTGCGGCCCTCCTGACTGCCATTTTCACTGGCAGAGGCACTGCAGGCTGGTCCTTCACTGTTTGCAGGGCAGGCCTGTGGGTCAGATCTAAGTACCCCATCAGTTGGATCCGGCCCACGGGCTTTCAGTTTGACACCCATGTAATAAGATCACTCAGAAGCGACTTTGTAGAACGTTGTAGAACAGTGAGTAGTAACAAAAGGCCAGTATTGAGATCACCAGGACTTTTTAAAAGACCCACACATTTCCATTTCACCGAAAACCTGCTTGCCCACTGGATATGTAAAATATGTTAAGGCATTATCCCCGAGCATCTTTGCAATTGCTTAAATGTTCAAGTCATGACAGAAAGCTTGGCTGAATTTTGGAATACCACAAACTTGCTTTACAAAAGCCTTTTGACCATAGGGAATTAGGGGTGTGTTTGTGTGTGCATGTATGCTTGTGTGTGTGTAGATATGCACCAGAGCGGTCCTAATGCGAACACCCTGATATTAGCAATTCCTGTTATGCTATATTATTTACCATCTGCTCACCACTTCCACTGATATTAGCTGAATCTGAAAGGACTGAATGTGAAATAATTGCTACATTTAAATGTCTATAAAGACAACAAAGTCCACATTTTGGACAGAGAAGACCCCTGGTTTGAAAGAAAGGTCAAAGAGGCCATCTATGTCAAAATTGAACAGCCCTCTCTCAACAGAGGGGAAGGGATAGGACATCATCTATCTCCAGTCTACAACACAGCCCTTTCAGCTATTCCAAGAAGGCTCCACACCCATTACTCAGGTGTCCCTGAGGACACAGATAAACCTCCAGGCGGCCTTAACGACCAGCTAAAAGAATGCAAATGTCCAGCTGTCTGCAAGGAGTATAAACTTCCATTCTCCACCATCCAGTCAGAGCTGAGGGGGATTCTTGGATGAGAAGGGAAACATCTTCAAAGAAAAAAAAAGTCCAGTTGACTCTTGACAAAGCACCTTTGAATGCTACATGTAAATCTCCACAATCAGCTATTTTGTTTACTTCTTTCTCTAGCTCCCATCTTTTTGCCTATCCCCCCCCCCACCTCCTGATTATGAGTTCACAAGATTAAGTTTGCTTCTGGATCATTTGGGAAGGTATCCTTTTAATTCTCCTCAGGAGCTCATTTATTTACATCCATAACTGCAATCCCACTTTTAGCATTTCTTTTTTTCCTTCTGAAGAATCGGTTTTGATTAGATATTATCTACCTATATTATCATCACTGTTTTAACAGGATGGGTTTTTTTAAACCAATTTGTGTCGTTCTCTTTGTATACATTCTGCTTTTGAGGTTTTTATTTTTGTGTGTGTGTGGGAGTCTGTTGTTACATTATAGAAATGACACCAAGTAGAAAGGACAAATTTGACCCTAGTTTAAGTTGAATCTGAATAGTCTTAATTCTAGTGTGAGTGGATGTGTGTTTGCTTTAGCATTCCAGAGATTTGTGTATTGTGAACTAAACCTGGAAAGCACATTAATAAGTTTTTTTTAATTAATGTAGAAGAAAGAGAAGGACAAAACGAGGTTGATTCATATAATGCTACTATAGATACTTTTAAATGGTATCCCAGTCCATTTTTCCATCGACAACAATCCTCGCCTTGTCTGAGATTCACATTTTCAAACAGAATATTCAAATTTTTTAAATGAATAAGTGCAACATATGACATTCCAGAAATGTGTCTTTTGCAACTGTGCACATTTTTTTTACAAGCATGCAAATTGTAGATATTTATGAAAAGGCATCCTCTTTCTGTCATTTATAGAGCTACAATTTATTTTCCATCAACGGGGTCTAGTTTCTGAATACAGAGATCTGTGGGAGAATTAGGCCCCAATCTGGCATTCTTTGGTTTGATTAGTTGTAATTGAGGCTGCAGTTTTGGTATCTGGATGCTTTGTGGACACACATTCCTCTCCCTGGAGTTTGCACCTCGAGATCATAACAGATTTTTCTGTTTGGAGAAAGGCGGCAACCGGCTTGGACAGAGGGATGCAACTTGTTTCTGTGTTTTCTCTTTGAAGTTTCCTGCCATCTTCTGAAGAAACCATATTCTAATTGCTTCCTTAAAGTACAAATCTTGGGCAAATGTTTCGGGGAGCGTGTTTCTTCACTGAAAGCACAGTTCTAATTAATAGCTCTCGTCTATCTTTCCTGCAATTAAGAGGTGGGGAACGATGCTTCCTTTGGGGAAAATACTTAGTATTTGATATGACTTCTAATAGGATCCTACGCATGTCATGGTCAGCAGGTGAGAATCCATTGCCCTGGGAGAATTGGGTGCACTTTCAAGCTGTTTTCCTTTGATGTTTACAGAAGTAAACAGGGCTTTTTTTTATGGTTGATCTCTACTTCTTGATAATATCTGCAAAACTTTTTGGGAGGAATGGAGACCTGAGAACATTATTCTTCTGTCGTTTTGATAGAACCTGTCAGATAAGAGATGTCTGTTTGGAAGAATTAAGATTTCAGAATATTGGCAACATTATAAATGTATGCCCTCAAGCCTCTAACAATAATGCTAAATAGTAAAAAGAGAAAAAAAACAACCCTCCACCAAATTATTTTTTATTACTTTAAAAAAAGTGGAATTTTTTATGGTAACGAAACTTTTGTGAAGTATAATTAAAGCTCACGTACATACAAATACCACCAATACTTCTAGAAACCGAATGTGTGCTGTATGTGTATTCTGCTAAAATGCTATTAAAATGGGATAACTCCTGTTGTTGTTTTTTCTTTTTGTTCCCCTACAAAGCCATGGGTACCTAATTATAAAATTTTATATTAGTAAGAAGAAATATTTTTTAAAAAATAAATAAATAAATAGTATATTAACACAGGTGGGTTTTTGTATTTCTTTTTAAAAAAGCAGTTTGTGTTTATTTTTAATTGCTAATATCCACCCAGGATTTCTTTCATATTTTAATATTCTGAAAAAATTCTTGCCACATTCCTGATAGGTATCTCTGGAAGAACCACAGATTTCTGTATTAATTGGTTCTGCTCCAGTAAAGTATCCATCAAAGCAAAACCCTCAAATTCAGGGAGGAATTCAGAAGATGAGGATTTTTATAAGAGGGGGAAAAGTTTTTAAAGGTTATTTTGATTGTTTGTCAGGATAATTGTTTCCCATCAATTGTATATATTTTTTTCTTTAACACTTCCCTGTTTTATTGGTGCAAATACCTGGGCTGGCTGCTCAGCTGATATGCAGCTGAGCTTTCGCAATCCACCCTGCAATTAGGATGGTTACAGCACTGATATTTTGTCACATTAGACAGATAAGATTGCAGTGTCTGCATGATATCTGGACAGGTATCAATTCTTTTTTTTCCCTTCCCCATTCTCCCTCCCCCCACTTGTGTCATGTCTGTTCTCGGTTTCTAGCATAGAAGGCAGCATCAGCCCACTCAAAGCCTCTGCCAGTTTGTGAAACTCACATCAGTCACAATTTCCTTCTACCTTTAAAATGACAAGCAATTTCCGACGGCAGGTAGAATACAAGTCCTGAAAAGACCGTGGCTGAACATGGCAGCAACCCAATATAGATCTGGATGGCACTAGGTTGGGAAAAAGTGGCCTCCCATTTGCATCTACTTTTCTGTTGTACTTCAGTATGCAGAAGAAACAGTCATTTCAATATACGGATATATAAATCCTTTCATAACCCTGAGTTCACCTACCTCACTGCTGGCAACATATATGTGCCCCTTTCCCTGGTACAACTGTGCATAAACTTAATAAATCTGAACCTTATCTGACTCTGCAGGCCTTCAGTGGGATTTCAAAGAATGCTTGTCATTCCAGATTGCCTGCAAAATCTCAGATAGGTTTGGAAGCCAGCTCCCAAATTTTCCAGCGATGACACAGAGGGTGATTTAGCCTCTCTTGAGACCCGGGCTATGTTTCACTGACAGTGTGTCACTTCTCCTTTGTTTCGGTTGTGTCAGGATGACACGGTACAACACGAAGCGGTGTAACTTGATCTAGCACATACTAGTACCAAACTTAAACAAAAAGTGTGCTCTGGTGTCTGTCTATTCCTGGAATCTCTGCCTCTCATCACTTAAATCTTCTCTTCTGAGTCACGTTAAAATCACTGCTAACTTCTATGATTCTGATTCTGATTTAAACCAAATATGGTTTAGCTGTTGTAAGTGTCCAAGGAGCCTTATTACCATGCATCTCTCAGAATGCAGGTTTCACTCAAATTACATTACTTTTCAGGAAGAAATCTCTTTTTGATATGGAAAAAGTTAAAATGTTTTGCCAAAGCCCATAACAGAATTGTTATTTTTTCAGTCATTTGGTTTTGATCTTAAATGAATGTTAAAATAGAACGGGCTTCTCTCTAAACTTTGTGTTTTGAAAAGTTTTAATAGTAAAATGGCCAATGAAACCCTTGCTTGTGAGTGGTCATTTAAGGGTCCTTATTTGCATGAATAAAGGTCTCAAAATGAATCACCCAGAAGTAAACATCAAGGTCCCATTCAGACCCACTATCCATGCTTTCAAAGTTCTTTCAAGCTATTAGAAAAAAAAATACAGATGAATTTGCACGGGTCAATTTGTACAGAAGGGTTATTGCCATGGAATAGCTGCTTCCTCTCGTCTCTGCTGACCCCTCCCAGCTGCCACCCTTCTTTTTAAGAGAGAAAGACATACTTGGCTTAGAGTGGTTTGCAGCCACTGGGGAGAGTCAGAAGGAAGTGAAAGTTGGCAACGTTTCTTCCATTTTCATGTTTATTGCCCAAATGGGAGATTCCTGAAGAACCAAGTCACCACTACCTCTTTGCACGTTGGACCTATAATTTTATTTTCAGCATGTAGAGCCTGCTGGCAATTGCATTAGGCACCATCATCCAGTTTGGGGTGATGAATGTGTTTTTTATTTTAAACGGTATGCGTGTGTATCGGTGTGACTCTCCTGCATGCCTGTCGGAAAATCGATAGATCATTCCCCAAATCTAGAGAAAAGTTAAAAGTTTTCCTTGGTTGTCTTTCCTCTGCCCCGCCCATCCCAATTTCTGAAAACATCAGCTGCCTCTTGAGCATATGCAGTGAAGTTAACTTGCTACTCATTTTGTGCAGTTCCCCTTTTAGATTTCAAAACAGACTAGCCCAAATGCCTCTTACAATTTAATCAAACTCACTAGTCTACTGACTTACATAAGGTTAAGATCCCATAATTAGAGAAGCAGAATGAAACCTCTCTTTCTCCTCAAATCCATATGCTAATCAAGCCCTCAATGCTAAAAGAATTTGTGGTACAGTAACATTAAGTAGAGTAACAGTTCTATTACTCTACAGAAATAATCGTCTACCTTGATTGATGTAAGATCAAATAAAAATGGTTTTATTTTCCAAAGCTTCCTTCAAAAACTCAAGAAGGGTTAGAAGTGTTTATCTGCAATATCCGAATGTAAACTGTAGGGAGAAAATATATTTTTTCCCCTGTTAAGTATGTCTGTTAAGTAACATCTTCTTGCTTAAGTTTACTACAGTGAACAAACCTTGGCAGGAGAGGTTTTTTTCCATTTTTGGTAGCAGCAGTCCAATTCTCTTTTGGACATATTTTCTTCTGAATTTCCCATTATCTCTCAAACCTGTTTCATGTTATCATTGTCAGATTCTTCTTCTTTGGGTTCTTTTTCGAGATACACAAACACACATGCACAAAAGAAGCCAGGCATGGAACAGAGAGTCATCATATGGTTATGATTTTTGGTATGTCAAGACTCTTTATTTTTGTACTATTGTTATTTTTTTTAGTTGGGGGAGGGAAAGGCTTTATAAAAAAGGATCCCTGCCCTTTTTTCTTTGGGCAGCAAACTTGTGGCAGACACATCAAAGCGAATGTGTGCTGGATCAAGGTGATTTCAGCCCCCCCCTCACCCCTCACCCCCACCCATCGCATCCTTGCCAGCTGTGGTGTTTATGATTAGAGGCAGACGTTCCAGACACCTTAGCGTCTT
>JAOYMU010000192.1:60523527-60534721 GCA_025802295.1 Psammodynastes pulverulentus
AAGATTAGGCTAGAAACAACACCAGAATGTTTCCTTCCTACCTTCCTTACAGGATTAGCCCTGTAAAGTGGAAAAAACCAAAAGGAGATTTCTTCCAACAATCGGTTCTCCGAACTGCTTCGAAAGTTAACAACCGGTTCTCGCGAATAGGTGCGAACCTGTTGAATCCCACCACTGCTTGTGGCCCAGGGAACTTCAACTCAGCAGTGGGGGAAAGCCAATGGTTTTCCTACAGCATTTATAACTTCTATAAAACTTCTTCCAACTAACAATTGAGATAAAGAGGAAATACCAGAAGGATTCTAAATAGCCTTGATATCAATATTTTAGATGGTAGAGGGAATGATGCTTATGAATAGTGACTCAGTTCATCAGCAATGATGGTTTACAGTGTTGTCATAAATAACTCTTGTTGATACTAGCTTTATCAAGACTTATGGCAACCTTGGCTATAATTAACCCCCAACATTTTGCATAAACAAAGAGCAGAATGTAGTGGCTGTTGTTTACTTTATAAGGTCTGTTTGAAAATATTGTGAAATGTTACCGTAGATAACCCAGACTCCTTATCATCTAGCCAGGCCATCAGTTTTTAGTTTTCTTTCTTGTAGCCAGTGATATTGTTTATACTTATATTATCTCTTAGGCTGTCAAGTTTGTTGGTTTTGTTTTTCAAGATTTGAGAGAAACATTAGGATGATGACACTGGTCAAAAAGTGGTATTTATTTGCTTACCTCAGATACCTATTCTACCATCTCAGTCTGAGGATTAACAGGCAGGTCTGCTAGTTTTGCCTTAAATAAAATAAACTGGAAGTACCGTTGTACATATCTAGATGAAAGTGTAAAGCAGAGAAGACTTTTTGCCCTAGTCAAGTAAAAAGGTGATGTTGGAAGTTTAAACCAAAAAGTGGAAGATTAAATGATAATAAATTACAACATTCCTGTGTTATTCTTACTATTTCTTTGTGTGGTTATAACTCCTGGCCAAGCAAAATCTCCTCTAAGACATAAACAGTTTTTTTTAGTAGATACTGCATTGAAATACAAGCAATTTTGGTCTTTTGATACCTTCTCTCAATATTTGCAATTTTCAGTTGTCTACATTGACTGTCTCTGATTTTTCATACAATTGTTTTGATCTTTGATGCTTAAAATTATAAATATCCAAATTACATATTGCATCCTTTCCCCACATTTCAAATATGTATGCACTACTAAATATAATAGTGGTTGCTGGGACAAGATGTGATTGTCCATTAAAACAGAAGATATACGGATTGAAAGATAAAAAGGTGTTTTTCTCCAGAATTAGTCAATTAGAATGTCTGTGGGGATTCACAGTCATCCAGGTCATGGTTGTCCCAAAGGAGCTTTTCTCAAGAGGCAACTGGATTTTCTGGTTTTTCTTTGCAGATGTTTCGCTTCTTCAGCTTCTTGGATGAGAAGTGAAATGTCTTCAAAGATAAACCAGAAAGTCCAGTTGCCTCTTGAAAAAAGCACCTTTGGGACAATCAATTAGAACAGAGCTGGGAGAGGTCTTGGAGGTTTCTAATCCAACCCTCTACTCAAGAAGGAAACCCTATACCATTTCAGACAACTTAAAAACCTCTAGGATGAAGCACCCACAACTTCTGAAGGCAAGCTGTTCCAGTGGTTAATTGTTCTCACTGTCAGAAAGTTCTCCTTAATTCCAGGTTGCTTCTCACCTTGATTAGTTTCCATCCATTGTTTCTTGTCTTGCCTTCCGGTATTTTTGAAAATAAGTTGATCCCCTCCTCTTTATCTCTCAAATATTGGAATACTGCTATCATGTCACCCCTACTCCTTCTTTTCTCTAAACTACCCATATCCAATTCCTGCAACCATTTTTCATATGTTTTAGTCTCCAAATCTTTAATCATCTTAGTTGCTGTTCTCTGCTCTTTTTCCAAAAATGCAGAGGTCTTTGAAGTACAGGTCCCTTCAGATGGGTAGACTTGAATTCTCAGAATCCTTCAGCCAGTGTGGCAATTGCTTAGATTTCTGAAGATTAATGTCTGCATAAATGGAGAACGCACAGATTGGGTGAAATGGTCTAATATTAGAGGAAGTCATGAATGTCCTCTTTAATCTTATTTACAGATTCAGCTTTTTGAGGTTGCAAACATAACAAACCCATTGCAGATTACTGAAGGTTGATGTCAAATGCTGACATTAAAAGTATTTTCTTCAACAATATTCTTGGGATTGAATAATCTTATTCATAAATATATTCATCTGTCTTAACTGACCGAAGGAGTGAAAGTGGGACGTCATGCCACAGCAGATCACATTAGAGTAGTCATTCAATAGAGACAGAGTTAAGTGCACTTAATTCAATATTGGATTGTGTCCAGTCTTGCTTTAGGATCCAAAAAATCTACTTGAGGCATGAATTCGCTTTTGACACTAAAAGCCGGGAGAATGTGTCAGCAGGGAATGCTATTGAAAACAGCTTCTTTTGGTAAGCAATTCCCCCTTTAGTTATAATGGGTTGAATCATTGCTAGAGCAAGATCTAGGTTCCCACAGAGCCATAAAGGCAATATTATGAAGAAGGTATAGACAGAAAACAATGTCATGTTGGTCTCTTTGGTAGAAAGGATATGAAGTAATGACTAAGTCCTCAGAGTCTGTATTCTTTAAGTTTATTTATTACTTATTCTGTCTGTTAAAATAGAAGTTTCTCCAAAGTAGCTTACATAACACTTAAAATAGTGACCAAAAGTTAAATGTAAAATTATGGTATACAATATATCTGAATATGAGGCACTCAGTTCAACTAATAAATAAACAATGAAGTAATAACAGATAGCGACTCAGAACAGCTACAAAAATCAGGCTCCTAAGTCACTGTGGCAATTAATTAATTTAAAATGTATTAATTTTTAAGAAAATTCATTCCAACTTTGAACTAAAATGGAGAAATAAAATAGTCTGCCTAAACTTTAAAAACCAGAAACCATGGGAGAATCCCTGAGACAGAGCTTTTGGGTAAATAGGAAAAGGGCACCCACATTGTGGACAACCAAAAATATATTAAATATTCAGAGCTAGTAAAATACAAAATTGGACGCATGAAAATAGTAATACCAATAGCACTTAGACTTATAGACCGCTTTATAGTGCTTTATAGCCCTCTCTAAGCAGTTTACAGATATTGCCCCCAACAATTTGGGTCCTCATTTTACCCTCCTCGGAAGGATGGAAGTCTGAGTCAGCCTTGAGCCTGGTGAGATTCGAACTGCAAATTGCAGTCAGGCGGCAGCCAGCAGAAGTAGCCTGCAGTACTGCACTCTAACCACTGCGCCACTGAGGCTCAAAATGGATACTTTAAGCTGCAACTCAGGTCTGACTCACACTTGTCCAGTTAATCACATGGAGAGGTCAGTGTGCTGTACACAGCACATTTGTGGTTGAAATGATTATTTATTATGGGGTAAATTCAACTTTCTTTGCTTTTAAATAGAAAGACTGAATAAAGCAGAGTAATTCCTCACTGAAGTATATTTCAAGTTATCTGCCTGTTTATGCTGTTCATTCTTTCCACATCTGTATTGGGCCTTGATAAAAAGAATCGGCTGATCTTCAGAATTAGAGAAGAAGGAACAAGCCAACTTCATAATATTCTGGAAAAAAATATATAAAGGTCATTTAAACAATTACCATCATTCTCTAAAGAGAACAAGCAGGTAGTACAGCAAGTGACTCATCTTTCTTCAGTGTCCTCCACAACTGTTCTGACATTTTAAGCAAATGCTCATATCCCATCAAACATGCTGAAAGAGAATAAATCAAATATAGTAATTTACAACCATATGTGTACCTGTAAAAATGAGAAGCAGGCTATGCTGTACGTTCTTCCTTTTTTTTAACCAGCTCATTTGGATGAAGAAAGGAATTTTATCTTACACTGAGTTGGATCAATCAAGAATATTTGGTTATTTTACCGAGTGGCACAAATCTGACAAATATATATTCCTAAAGAGATTTTTCTTTCATTTTGTTTTTCTATGCTTTTTAAAATGTTCTCTTTAGCTATTCAGGGGTAGTCACAGAAAGAAAATGAAAAAAATCCTGCAGGAGTAAAACTTGAATAATCCAAGTATATCTAAAAAGTGTGTCCAAGGGACATAATTTGTGTGCTTTCATGGGTTGTGTGAATGGGTGTATTGGAGGAGTATGGTCTAGTAGCCTTTTGTCCTGCAATAATTTAGAGAGACAAGGAGCCAATTGGTTAAATCTAAGATCCATACAAAAGTAACACTCTCCACTAAAGATGGCTGTCCTCTTTATTTACTTCAGAAGTGAGCAATAAAATCAAACCTGTGCTATCAACAGACTGTATAGTATTTCTCTGAAGCATATGCATAACAGAAACTAATATACTTATAGAAACTAAAGACGATGAAGAAGAAAAGAATAAAGACTTTGGTTCCCCAGACATGTTTGTTTATATATCAAGCAAAGAAAATTTCAGATTAATAATATAGCTTTGTTCAAACAGATTAGAATAGAAGTCAGTATTCAATGCTGATTTAAAAAAAAATGCTTGCAATGCAGGGCTCCAATAGAAGCAAATGAGCCAGTTCATGTTATGACTCTATGTGGTTTTGTAGATCTCATATATTTTACAAAATGTACAGAAAAACTTCTGAAATATTATCTTGAGTTTTTTATATACATAAAAAGTAATTTTTATGAGCACTGATCTAAAGTAAAACTTAGAACATTGTTCGAACTGTACGTTGGACAAACCATTATGCTGGAATACCTCCCATGCAGAAGTGAAAAAAGTATCCACAATCTTCAAACTGCATCTGAAGCTTTGAAAGAAACTAAGGACATTTTAATATCTCTCTACTTGTAGTTTTTTAAGCCTAAAAAACGTTTGGGATAGAAAAGAGGTGAACTGAGAAAAAGGACTGAATAAAAAGTCCTTAACTTTTTGCACTCCAGCTTCCAGATGGCTTTCCGCCATGATTCCTTATGGGCAACTTCTCTGCTGATGGTTTTACCTGCCAGATTGATTTCTGGAGCATTGTCTTCAAAAGAAAGCCAATCTTGGAGCAGGTCCAATCTCAGTCCTTGATAATTTGGAACAGATCAAAGGTATGTTCACCTGCCTTAGCCACATTACTAGAATAATATATCAGTGGCACAAAGTGAGTCCTGCTGATTGACGTTGGATATGGAATCCAACTTCAGCCACATTCTAGTTTCTCTCCAGTCTTTACTGATAATTCTCATCCTTGTACGAGACATATACGAAAACATCTGGTTAAAACAAGAACCAGGTTTCTTTTTTAAAAAAAAATCAGCTGTTTCTTGTTAATCTTTATGCTGGCTTATGACCATAATAATAAAGATGGGTTTGATTTGATTTGATTTGTTAATCTCAGATTGTGCTCTAAATGGTTCCTTTCCCCCATTGTTTTTTTTTAATTTCAGTGATCATTTTACTTAGATCATATCAAGGCTTAAACTTTCCTGGCTCTTAGTGTGGATAAAATGCTTTTCTGTAGGAATCTCTACAGAAGATTCCTAAACAGATATAATTTCCCGTTGTTGTTTATATCAGCCTTACTAAGCCTGATATGACTTCCAGATACATTGGATTCTAGTTTCCATAATGCTGAAAGTTTTGAACCGGAATCCAACATATTTAAAGAGAAGTTGAAGAGAAAGTGAAAGGGAAGAAGGAGGTCGTGCTTTCTTCATAGGATTTGCGCTTTTGTTTTGCATCATTTTTTTAAAAAATGTATCTACAAATGATTTGGTAAATGAGACAAAGACATATTTGGACAAATGCAGGCAGGCATATCATATCAAGGAGAAGGATTTAATATACCTCTCGGCCAAGGATTAACCTGAATTTTGTAGCTGCCGCATAATGTGATGATCAGTTCAATCAAAATTTTGATCTCGGGAAACTTTCAGTTCATCACAATTTCTGCTCCACCCCTCTTTAAATAGCATAACCAAACTGGAAGTGAGGCAAACTCCCATTAAACAGTGCCATAGGGCCAACTTGAGATTTGACTTTTAGCTTACTTTAAGAATAACTGACAGCCTCCTCACTACTATTTTACAGGTAGTCCTCAATTTATAACCACGATTGAACCAAACATTTCGACAGACATTAGTGAGTCTTGCCCAATTTTAATGATCTTTCTTGCCACACTTCTTAAGTCAATCACCACAGTTGTTAAGTTAGTAACGTGTCAGGTTCCGGGTAATGCATCCATCATAAAACGAACTCCGAGGCATTCCTTTTCCTCAATGAACAATTTTATTTAGATACACCATCCTGGCACTAACTAGTGGAAAGCCAGTATTGAAGTTCACTATAATGAAGAATTTCTCAATTTTCCAAAACAATAAGTCACATTGTCCAACATTGCAAACTGGTTGCTTGGAGACTTCTCTCCTCCCTCCTTTGGTCAGCTGCCATTGGAACGCGGCTGATTCATTGGCCAGCTATGTTGCTTTGGCTGGCAGCTCCATCTACCTCAGCTCTCCCTCCTTTCAGCTCCCAAGGGTGTCAAGCTGAATTCATCTGAATAACTCAATCCACAATTTAACCAAATTCAGGTTTGACAAACATGGTTATTAAGGGAACTTTGCTTCCCTGTTGACTTTGCTTGTCAGAAGCAAAAGATGATCACATGACATCAGGACACTGCAGCCGTCATAAATACGAATCCATTGCCAAGCATCTGGTTTTCGATCACGTGACCATGGGGATGCTGCAATGGTAAGTAAGTCAAAAACTATGCTAAGTCACTTGCTGTTGTAACTTTGAATGGTAATTAAACAAATGATCATAAGTTAAGGATTACTTTTAGCTTATTTAGGTATTATATAAATATAAAGGTAATAGTAACAATCAGGAAAACCAAAAGAATGAAGACTTTTGAACCATAAGGGCTTACCATTTGGATTTCTTATATATTTTCTATTTGCATAGTCCAATAGATAGAAACACCTCTTGAAAAGTCTTCGTGTCTGAATTCTAGGAAATTAATGATTTTTTGCAGAATGAAATTAGAAAAGGTATTTTTGAGATACGAGGTTGTCATTTCTTTCCCTCTTTTTTTTTTTTTTTTGCTGTTATACTTATTTATTTAGCAACTCTTCAAAAATGCCTTGCTGGTATATAACATTGCAGTTCTATGCACCCTTAGTGTATTGAAAATGATGAGACTCAGTTGCAGAAGCAGAAGAGAAGGAGGGAGCTATGGTAGTGATCTGAAAATGGTATATTTTGGCAGTTAGTATAGAGAGACCCTTGAGAAATCTTCACGCTCTGGTGTGAAACTCCATTGGCTGGCCTCAGATGCTTGCACTTTGATCCTGGGAGTGGTGGAACATATTTTATTATTCTGCTTCTAGTCTACAAAATGTACAGCTTGGCTGGTGTGGTAAATAAGGCTCTTTGCTTTGAATAGCGTGTTAATTTGAGGAATGAGTAACAAGGCTAAGTACTGTATATGGATACTTACGGAAGAGATGTTAGATAAACTTGAAAAGTGTCCTTCATTCATCAATATAAGCCATAAGAAAATCCAATGGATATTTCTCATACTCCAATAAAATAGTTTAGCTTCACACTTACCTTAGTTTAATCTATAGTTATAAATAAATCCCTGCTCGTTATATCTCTTGGTTTTTTATGGCTAAAGTGTGCATAGAATATACTGAAAATAGTTGTTCAGGGGGCGATAATTTACTCACTGTGCCCATTCTTACTGTCATTGCAATCCTCAAAATGTTTGCTCAAATAATTCTAAAAATAATTCTACAAACACCACGCTAAATGACTTCTGGCTTACCCCAGAAAGCTACACAAGAAAGGACCAGGTTCATATCTGGATGGGACATCACTAGAAATCCCAAAGTTAGGTTGAGATGTTTAAAAAAAATATCCTCAAAGAAGGTAAGTAGTAAAGCAGTTCCCTTTTGATGCCAAAAAAACTTCATGGGCATATCCAGCAACCGCTAGCGACTAGCTCAACTAAAAAGCGATTTTAATGCTTAAAATAATTTCTTTTTAAGATGGTTGCAACATTTTGTACTGAGGAGGGTCCCATTTTAGGGCTTTAAAGTTGATGTAGTTTAGAAAAGCTTTTTTTTTTTTTTTAAATTAAAATTCCTGAGCTGTGAAATGGTGGTGATGACATTTTTTGCATAAGAGACCAAGTCGTCCCCTGAGGAAAATTGCTACGGTCACCTGACTGCGTTCAAATAACTTCTCCTATGTCCTATTTTGTTTTTTCCTCCTGGAGTTCTACAGAACATAATTTGAAAAAAACAAAAAAAAACCTGAACTACAATGTGTGGCAAGAAAACACTTAAATCCACTCTGCGCTGTCAATACCTAGGAATAATAAAAAGTTCTGCTGGCACTGTGTAGCATGGCCGGGAGCCAATTGTTATTTGACCAGAGCTTGACAAAATCAAAACACCCGGCAACTATAATATTGACCACTTATTTTCCCTCATAGGGCCTTGACTAGTCATCGATTCTAGTAAATTGAGGATGGGAAGATGACTGAGTGGCAATCATCAGTTCTGTAACTAGCTATAATGATACCAAAAAGAAATGAAGCAGACATAGTGACACCATGTCTCTAACAGCACACTTTCAAACTTGCATCAAGACATTGCATGCAAATACTTAAGTGGTACAGTTTATATCGCAACATCGCAATAGATGTTGTCCTCCCTACCTCACCCCAGGGACACCTTCGATGGCAATAAAGGCAAAGCAATATGTATTACTGCTTCAGGTCTTTTACAAATGTTCCCCCCCCCCAGAAATAAGCTTCTGGGAAATGTCCATAAGATTCCAGCCTTAAAAAGTACAAATATTATAATTATTCAACCCACTGCTCCCTGCAAATCAGAAATGGGCCATATTCAAAATGCCCTGAAATGTCTGGTTTATGTAAGAAATGATTAACTCTGGGTAAGAGCCTGGGACAGTTATATAAACTAGTATAATTGGCATTAAAAAGTTACCAAGTTTTTATAATGTAAGTTAAGGCTTGCGAGCTTATGTTACCAGTTTGATTGGGTTATCGAATGCATTGTAAAATAAAATCCATGTAAAAGTAATTGTTTAAGATCTGAGCATCGGAGAGTTTACTACTAAGATCATAAGAAATATTGGGAGGTAAACTCAAGAACAGGAAGAGGCAGATGATACAGAAATTAGCTCGTTTCAACCCCATGTCTCACAAGGGCAAGCTCAGCAGTAGTCCTGTGGGAATCATCCTCAATACATATTTGTTTTTAAATAACTATTTTGATTCACATTTATAATTGCTTTGATTGCATAATTCTACAATACAGGGAAAACCATCCTGTAACGTAGGATATAAACCACTGAACTATACCAATGATGTCACTGGTTTGAATCAGGGATGAAGAGCTGTTCCCTGGCTTTCTTCTAAGTCAGCGGTTCCCAGCTTTTGGGGCACCAGGGACCGATTCCATGGAGAGAATTTTCTCCATGGACTGGAGGGGACGTAGTTTTGCATGTTGCCTGCATCCCACTGATGGGGCTTCACTTGCTTGTGCGGCCCCATTGCTGGCATGCTACGGCCTGGTGCCTGTTCACAGACCAGGGTTGGGGGCGCCTGTTCTAAGTCACTCTTCCAAAAAGTAGCAGTAATATTCTTCTTCACAATAAAAAAAATCTTGTCACTTTTGTCAAGTCTCTAAACTGTAATTGTCTAAAAGATAAAGTTTTCTTGCAACGGTAACTGAAATAACTGAATTCCTTGGAGTAAAAGGTATGATATAAATGAAAGAGACTATTAATATTAAACACTAATTTATCATATAGATTCTGGAGATAGACTGTCTTCACTCCTGTCCACAAGCATAAAAAAGTCTGGATTTTGTGTGCTGGTCTCTGGCACAAATCTGGAGTAATAGTTTAACATCATTGCCCAGAGGATCATTGGTTGCCCTCTCCCCTCCTTGGAAGAGCTTTATAGCTCCCGCTGCCTTAAGAAAGTTCAAAACATTCTCAAAGATCCATCTCATCCTGGGCACCCTTCTTTTGAACTATTACCATCTGGCAGCCGGTACAGGATAATAAAAACAAGGGCAAATAGGCTGAAAAACAGCTTCTATCCCAGGGCAGTAACTTTATTGAATTCTACTGTATAGTGCAATATATGCAGTATCAGGGGTTTTCAATTCGATGTATAGAATGTGTGTTTGTGTTTGAATTTTATTTTATAGTTATAATGTACACTGAAGAAGGTATTTAATTTCGTTGCACGAGGGACAATGACAATAAGGTGAACTAACTAACTTAAAAAATCATGTAGAATTCGGTTGAAGGAGTTAAGCCAAACTGGAACGCTGCAGCTTGAAGGAAAATGCAAGACATCAAAATAGGGAGCCTTAACCTTGGGTAGATGTCCCATCACAATCCAGGTTTCCAGAAATTGAATTCAGACCATGGATCCATTTGAGATCTAACCTTCACTGAACTTCTCAGGACACTGAGAAAACATCCGCTTGCAAAATATCTGTGGTTATTCTCCATCATCCAGGTCCTGACTGTCCCAAAAGACAACTGGATTTTCTTGATTTTTTATTTTCCTTGAAAACATTTTGCTTCTTATTTCATCTCCCTGGACTTCCTTGATCTTTTTTCCCCCCTTGAAAACGTTTCACTTCTCATCCAAGAAGCTTCTTTAGTTCTTCAGGGAAAAAACCCAAAACCAAAATAAGAAACTCCAGTGTACTTTTCAAAGTAACTTGCTTCTGCTGAATTTCAGGCTGCCACTTCCTCTTCCCTTTCCTTCTTTTTCCTAAACCAGGTTAAAAAATAAATAAAAACAGAACATCAAATACAAGCTGGATGGTCACAACCTAGGACAGGGGTCAGCAACGTGCAGCTCTGGAGCCACATGTGGCTCTTTCATCCCTCTGCTGCAGCTCCCTGTTGCTCAAAATATTAACAGCCACCAATGTGTGACATCCACTGGCATGTGATTTATTGAGTTTTTGACCCCTGGTCAGGCCAACCATGGATAAATCCAAGAAAAGAAAAGTTACAGAAGAAAACAGAATGTATAATTCAACTACATATGCTAGTTTTGTGGCCACTCAGGAAATAGTCAGGCACGGGAAGGGTTTTGTGGCTCCCG
>JAOYMU010000192.1:60643817-60654387 GCA_025802295.1 Psammodynastes pulverulentus
CAACTCCCAGAATTCCTCAGCCAGCAAAGCTTCTTATGTCCTTATGTCCTTCTTATGTCCAAAAAGCTGGTACAGGAATTCTGGGAGTTGAAGTCCACAAGTCTTAAAGTTGCCAAGGTTAAAGACCCCTGCTCTAGGCTACTCCCTGCATCTTGATTGGCTACAGCACAGAGAGAGGCAGTTGCAAATTTTTCTCAACCAACACAGATCTTCCCAGGCTTGAACTCATCCGGAACCTCCTTTTTTTAACTACTATTTTTCATTCCCTGAGTTTATTTATTTTCCCCCTCGCCTTTTTATTGTAAGATCACCAATGCAATTTTCCCCCATTTTTTGGGGTCAGGTACTTAAGCTGATGCATTTCACCCTTAGAGAACCACGAGCTACAAGAATTTTCTGTGGAAAAGATGGGAAATGCCTGAACGGAATTTGAAGTATAAAATGGGTTGCTATTCCTACATGTGTGTGCATTTTAAGGCTTATTCTTTCTCTAAAAATATGTTTTATCATGTGTTTATGTAGGCATTTGTATGTCTGGATGCACATATAAAAATATGTATTTCAGTTAGACTACCCATAGGAAAATGATTAGCATTAGCTTTCATGGAATAAAACAGTAGGACTCACAACAAGGAAACTGGACAATGATAGGACCTGATTTCCTGCAGTCTGGCCCTGGCCAATGGCTGCCAGTCTGTCCATCCGTATAAGTTTTTTTAAAACCAGCTTTGAGATCAGGAGCAACTTAAGAGTACAATGCAAATACACTCACAGAATCCAAACCAGCAGTAACCATTGCACTACAAATAAAAAAATGATGATGATGATGATGATGATGATGATGATGATGATGATGATGATGATTCACACCCACAAACCCCATGTTCAACCCTTTTTGAGCCACTCTAAAGTCACTACTACAGGTGTTTTTCGACTTTGGCGATTCTAAGACGTGTGGACTTCAACTCCCAGAATCCCTCAGCCAAGATTGAAAAACCCTACATTACCGAGACAGTTGGTCTGTCTCCAAACAATTAAGCTCGTAGGTTAGAATATACAGATTATTTTGGATTACAGTAACCGCATTGCATGGTTGGATGGGTCATCTGGAAAACCAGCAGCATGTAGAAAACAGGTAGCTCAGGAAAGCTGTCGCACTCTGATGAGCTCAGTTTCCTATAAAACTAAAGGAAATGCATAATTGGTAAAGACTGTGAGAAACATGGCTTGCAGTTTTAAAGAGTGGTGTCAACCCTGAAACTGACCTGGCCGAGGCCATTTTGAGGCTTCAGTGTTGCCACACTGGAGCTGAGGAATAGAGAGGGAAGAATAGAGATAGGGAAGGTTGTAGTCAAAACAAAATACTTTCTCCTGAGAACCAAGGACATTCCTGCAGATAGCCGGAAAGGGAAAGAGCAATGTTGCCTGGCAGCTGGACAGGAAAGTGATTGGACCATGTGACTGACTGACTGAGAAGAGAGAGAAACTTTTACTTTTAATTAGGTGAACACCACGGGAATATTCAGAGTCGGTTTTCACCAGCCTATGCCAATATGATATGTCCAATAAACCAATTCTTTGAGGAACCTACTGGCCTCCATTTGTTATGGCTTGTTTATGACTTGGAACCCTGACTGGATGTGTAAACCAGCCCTTATCTTACAATCCTTCATTAGAGTCCTGCGTCTTACACAAAATGCACAAAGCCCAGGCTTTAACCTTTAACTATGAGGCCTGCTTCTCATTGCAACCAGCATCGCAGCTTCCTTTTCCTCCTCAAAAAATGGCTCGTGCCGTTTATTTCCCCGGCCCAAAAAGCACGGCTTTGCGATAGGTTGGTTCTAAACTCCTGCTGATATTTAAAAGGCAATTGGAAATATTGAAAACAAATTGAGATTTTTCTTTTCTTCTTCTTTTTTTAATCACGCAGCAGAGTGTTTTTTGGTAAGTTGGCCTCGCTCTGGGGAAATAACTATAAACCTTGTAGAATCCTAGAGAGGATACGGAACATAAATGGATTTGGGATATTCCTCCCATGAACAGAAGCTGCAATAACTCTGGTGACAGGACATTTGTATCCACACATCACATTTGATGAAAATCCTTCACAGAGGAAGCCTACCTCATTTGGACTTTTTTGTTTTACCAGCCTGGATTGTTAGCTAACTTCACCTATAATGGAGCTGGAAGATGCTGGTTCCCTTCAGGTTAAGGAAAGCCAAGGCATAAATTGATGCCAATTACACAAACTATAGGAGAAACAATGCATTATATTATTAAATCTCGTATATCACACGCTGAGGTAAATACCTTGCCTGAGGGGAATGGACTCATTCATCGTGAGCTAGACCCATCAGCCGTTAAATCAAAAACTCTAGCCAGTGAATAAAAAAACAGGTCATCTTTGAATAAGATGGCATTAAAGGCATCACCTCTTGAGTCAAAGGCTTCGTTGCTGAATCAAAGGCAGCCTGTCACCCAATAAATCATGCAAATATGACCCCTGTTGCACAACCAGGAGAGGCATCCTCAATAAGTTAAATATCTGATATGCTTAAAGGCTGACACATCCTTCAAGTCATTTTTTTTTTAAGAGCCAGATTCAATTTGTCAGTCACTCATCTTGGGAGATCAACTTTCTCTGTGAAAGGGAATTTGGCCAAGATGCTGGGTTTGACTGAAATTATATTGCTTTACTTCAAACTGGGCAAATGGTCGCCCCTCCCCCCACAAGCACCACCTTTCAGTCGGCCATTTAGATCCCACAGAAAGTGTGGAGAAAGGGAGAGGACGATAGGTAGAAGTGGCAAATAGTTATCCTTTTTCACTGGGATAAGAAAAAGCTTCTGTCCACTTGAACTACTAAGGGCATATAAAAGTACATATATACATATTCATTTTATGTAAAAAAAACATTTATATCTCTCTCTTTCCTTTTCTCTTTCTCTTACCTTTTTTCTTTCTTTCCTTTCCTTCTATATTTTTGTATTTCCCTCTCTTACTCTCTCTCTATTTCCCTTTCTTTCTTTCTCATTCTCATTCTCATTCTCTTCCTCTCTTTCCCTTTCCCTTTCCCTTTCTCTTTCTTTCTCTTTCTCCTTCCCTCCACCTCTTTCTATTTCTCTCTTTCCCTTTCTCTCTCACTTTCCCTCTCCCACTTTCTCTTTTCCTTTCTCACTCTTTTCCCCTTTCCCTTTCTTTTTCCTGTTCTCTCTTTTTTTCCCTTCCTCTCTCTCTTTTCCCTTCTCTCTCGCTCATCTTTCCCTTTTTCTCTCACTTTCCCTTTCTCCCTTTCTCTTTCTTTTCCTTTCCTTCTCTCTTCCTTTCTCTTTTCCTTTCTCACTCTCTTTTCCCTTTTCCTTTCTTTTTTCTGTTCTCTCTCTTTTCCCTTTCTCCCTTTCTTTCCCCTTCTCTCTCTCTCTCGCTCACTCTCTTTCCCTTTCTCTCTCACTTTCCCTTTCCCTCTCCCCCCTTCTTTCTGTTTTAGGTTTTGGGGACTCAGGTCTTTTGGACATACACAGACTTTTCTAGTAAAGTTTCATTCTGATACGTAAATGCAGTTCATCAAAAGCTCTTAAGCAAACTTAGTTAGCCAGAGAACAAGAATGTTCAATTAAACTGTTAAAAACTACAAAGTAGAATAATAGGAACCGGATAGATGATGTAAGGGAGACATTTAGATTATGTGATCCTCATTATAGAGATAAAATAAAAGTTCTCCAAGCTGGTTTACTGAGATCAGCTCATTTTAATTTATACATACTTACTTGATGTGAAGTTGAAAAAAATAGATAATTTTTCTGCTGACATTCAATTCTTCAGGACTGGCAAAACAAAAGATAAAGATTATGAAATCCAGAGCATCTCTCCAGATTGGAAAATAGGCATGAATGGTAAATATAATTCAATGGAAGCCTGTCTAAAAATGTTTTTAAAATTATACCCCGGGGATGTACTACAGGTAAGAGATCTTGGGACTTTGGCTGACAGTTCAGAAAATTGTTAGAACTGTTAAGATAGCCATGAAAATAAGAGTGCATAGGTTAAGATGCCTTCAAAATAACGTAGAATGAAACAGTTTACTTCTATCTACAATCTAAATATGGATTTTATGGAAATATGGACACAAAGGGCAAGCAAAATTATTGAAAAAGTGGTAGAGATGTGGGTGGTAGAAGAAAGAATCATTACAAAGTTTGAGCTTCTTGGCTTAGAAAATGAAGAGTAAAAGGGAGCCTTTAATACTGCAAAAAAAGTGTTCAAAATAGAATACAGATGATTGCATATAGTTGTGTTTGGCTGATCTTGAAAAGCTAAGCAGGATCAGACCTGGTAAGTCTTGGTTAGACGCTTAGCAATAAATATTAGGGAAGTTTTTTTTTTTTAAAGAAAGCAGAAAATGCCAAATACGTGGTTATATCCATGAAGTCACCAGGAGTTGAGCCTGCCTTGAGATTTTATTTTAGAACACAAATTTTACTCGTCCAGATTCCCAGAAGATAAACACTTCCTTACCCAGTATTTGAAAAAAGTTTAGACCAATTTAAGGATGACAGACCAATCGGCGTCTATTAAACTCAACACTACCCGCCATAATGTTCCAGGTGCCCTTGAAATTGCTATTTGCTATGAAAACACCTTCAAGAGCATATTAAGTCTAAAAGATGAGGAGAGAATTTTCCTTTCAAAAACTTTACCACAAAAACATTTAATTTAAGCCACATTTTGATGCATCCACCCCCCCCCCCCGATGCAACAAGTTCTTCACAAAGGAGTAGCACATTTTTTGCCTTATCGTGAGGGTCAACTTGTTTTCAGGTTTCAGTCTTGTTTGAAAGTTAGTCATGCTTCTTCTAATAGGTCTACATTGTAGCTGGTAATGCTTCTTCTAACAGGTCCAACATGGGGAAAACCGGTGCGGTACTCTGAATCAGTGCCTGGCAAAGTATTTTTCTGCTCACAGTGAAACAGACAGCAACTCAGCAAAGTCCTTAATGAGAATGACCTGTGCTTCCCCATCCATTGTCATCCTTGTGACAATCATTGTGAAGCGGTATCAAAAACAAGACGTTGGAATTTCAAAGCCCAGTCAGCTGTAACAGACAGAGGTTCTCCATGCTGTACTCCTTAACCTTTTCTTTGGGGGTGGGAAGTCTATATTTTTTGAGTGGCTGGCTGGTCCACCTTTCTTTTTCACCACTCTCTTTGCCCTCCGCCATCAGATTCCCATGGCTGTAGCCCTGGCGGTGGGAACCAGTCAGCCAGTCAGTCCAATTACAGTGTTTAGAGACTATTGGATGTCCTTCACAGAAGGTATCAGCCGAGAAAAGAAAAAAAATCTTCATTTGGGTGACAAAGTTTACAGTGGGAAAAAGTTGGCCTGGGAGGATGGGGGGAGCGGGAGAGAAGGCAAAAAAGAATACGCACAAGAAGGTGTTCCTTGGTCAATGGCTGATATAAACATGAACAAGATTGTTTGTTAATATATAATATATATTATATATTGTAAAGTCTGTTATTAGGCTTGGGGGGGAGATATGTAAGGGGTTAGAGGCAATTTACATATGAATTTAATATATAATATATGTAGGTGTATGCATAATTTCACATTTATTTATTTGTCATGTTTATGTGGTGCGTATTAGAGGTGGAGATATTTTGAGAACTGTATGCGATGAAATTTCATTTTAATGTATGCCGATTAGCGTACATTCAAAGTGACAATAGTAATAGCAATAGCACTTAGACTTATATGCCGTTTCACGGTGCTTTACAGGCCTCTCTAAGAGATTTACAGAGTCAGCATATTGTCCCCAACAATCTGGGTCCTCATTTTACTGACCTTGGAAGGATAAAAGGCTGAGTCAACTTTGAGCCTGGTTAGATTTGAACTGCCAAATTGCAGGCAGCTGGCAGGCAGCAGAAGTAGCCTGCAGTACTGCACTCTAATCATTTGCGCCACCATGGCTCATAACAATAAAGTTATTCTAAGTCTAAGTCTTGTTATTATCTCTTTAGGTAAATGGTTTGCACATACACAAGCTGCCCTCTAGTTGTATCAAATGTCCCTTTTAATTCACATAATTAATAGCTATTCTGGATTGAGATTGCTGGATGATACTAGATTAAAGAAGATTACTTTGGATATTTCCTGGATATGGATAATCTTGTGAATAATTCTCTTAGGAAAGCTATTTATTTATGAATGACAACAACAGCAACAAGAAATCAGTGTGGTGGAATTGAGATTTTTGCACATGCCTTGGAAAGTTGTTTTCTATGGTCACGGCTAGATCATTTAGAAGCAGGTGGGTGGGTTACATCAACTCTTTTGATCTGTGGATACATCACATCTGTGAGTGGTAACATTATTTGTTGCTTGTTTCATTTATTTCATTTATTTTTGATGCCATCCAACCACCGTTAGCCAGCTCATAAAATAAAGAGCAACATAAAAACAGCAAGTAAATAAGAACAAAATAAAGTGAATACAAAGAGAATTATAAAATAAATACAAGATGGTGATCCAGCCAATACACCAACGATAATGTGATTACTGCGAGACCTGAGAGAATAGCCCAGTTTTCAAGACCTTCTAAAACGCCATTGGGCAAGACACCTGGGCGGAACCTCATTTTTATGCTCCACATAAGTCAGATGGTTACATTTAGCACCACATATTCTTGAGTAAAACTTTTTCCAATCCGAAAAGGCTACACCACATTCCCACTTCTCAGAAATTTTCTCTTGGCTAACCTTGTCCTAGGAAAGGTTCAGATGACCCCTTCTCAAGGTTACATTTTTGTTTTGTTTTCAAGTAACAGTGTTATAAGTTTAGTTTTGCTTTTCAAGAATTATCCTTTATCGTTAGATTTTTGTAAGTTTCTGAGGCTCTCGTGATTTGGCGTGGTATAAATACTGCAATGCACAAAATAAATCTCCCTGGAGTATCGGTGTTAGCAGAAGGTGTTGTCTTCTCTTTAGATATGACTAGTTTGTGCTTCTTTTTACGGAGATGATTTGCAATTTATTATTGATTTTCTAAGATACAGGTAAAGTAACACATGTCAAGAGTTTACAGAACAGACTCATGGGAGCTAATGTTCAACGTTCTTGGAAGATGAGAAATTCGGAAATGGAGCTCTAGCAAATGCCAAATTCAATCCAATAGAAGACCAACTCCACATTTATACAAAGTGTTGGATTTCTTGTAAGATATCGATACATATTTTTATACCCTGGGCTATCTTTATTAAGGGAATATTTGGTGATTAGTTCCAAAGGAGCCAGTTTTAATATCTATAATTAGGGAGGGAAGATTAATTTTGTCTACTGTTTTTATTCTAAACTCTGTTTTCTGCTCTTGCTGGACTCGTCTCAGGCAAAAAATGATACCAAATAGTTTTGGCTGAAGTTCTAAATGTGTGTGTTCCTATTTTTACAGGTTCCAGTTGAGCTCCTTTTCTGTCCTAACCCTGCGAGTTTCCAATTGAGATCTGGAAAAATTAGGAATAGTGTTTTGATGGGGGAAAAAAATGGAAGTTGGATGAACCAAATGCCCCAGAATGTATTGCAGTGCATCTGGCAGTACTCAGGATAAATACTGCAAAGCTCAGTGATCTTCAGCCAAGAGAATTTCTCTCTTCTTGCCCACTCCTCCATTTGTTCAGGTGCTGATAGGATTTATAGGGAAATAACAATCCCACCCGTGGTTATTGCATTTAGCTATTGCTTTAAAAAAAAGGGGGGGGGAATAAGAAAGGAAAGCACTAAGATCCAACGGCTTCCTCTTCGCTATGTCCAAGTAGTCCCTGGAGAAAGGCTACTGCTCTGTAAAAGTCCTGGGCTCGATACTTTAGCTCCTTGATGCCTCTAAATGGGATCAGCCATCACTTCTCATTAGCACACATAGGCAATCCAGCCAGGGATGTTACATAATGTGCAATCCTCCGATTACAGTCGCAGAGGACATTGAGCTTCATAGCAACTAACATCAAGTTCTGAAGTTTCACGCAGGCCTACAAAGGAATAGAAACAGCAATGTCACTTGGACTTATATACCACAGAAGTCAGCCTATTGCCTCCCAACAATCTGGGTCCTCATTTTACCGAATTTGGAAGGATGCTAGACTGAGTCCACCTTGAGCCGGTGAGAATCAAACTCCTGGCAGTCGGCAGAATTAGCCTGCAATACTGCATTCGAACCACTGCGCCACCATGGCTCTTTTGGACTATGGCTTATCTATTGTGGGAGCATCATCACTTGAGACCTTCAAGAAGAGATTGGACTGCCACTTGTCAGAAATGGTGTAGGGTCTCCTGCTTGTGCAGGGGGCTGGACTAGATGACCTACAAGGTCCCTTCCAACTCTGGTTATCTGTTAAGAAAGGCTGAGTCAACCTTGAGCCGGTCAGAAACAATCTGACGGCAGTCGGCAGAATTGTGAGAATTTACACAGTGAGGATGGGGGAGGAGGAAATATCCACACTTTACCCAAGAGACATTCAATGGTTAGGATCTGAAAAGCAGAGATTTTTCCCATTTCATTCTTTTTGTTGTTGCTGTTGGTTCGTTGGTTGGTTGGTTCCATCATTACAGGAGCTGCGCTAATTAGAAAGCCCAGCTACGATTGAAGCTGGCTATGCTGTACATAACCAATTTAATAGAGCTAACTGTAAGAGAGATTTTGTTACTGTCTTCTGCCCCCAAAGTTGAAAAGAGAAAATAAAATTAAAGATGCAAACTTCCAAATGTCTTACTGGATTTCAAAGTACGCTTGGAGGAAACCCTCCCTTAGGATGTCTTTGATTATGAAAACAAACCTATCTTGCATCTGTACTCAACGCTTGTTTGCTCAACATCAATGCCACTTTGTAAAATATGTTAGCATTCACATTGAGATCAATGGAAGACACACAATTTACCAGCGTTGGCTTCTGCCTGGAGTTTCACTTCCTTCTAAGATCCCTTGTTTGAATCGTGTTGCCTAATTGGTAACATGAATGCTATCTGAGCTCAAAGCTAGACTTTTATTTAAAAGGAGTGGGGGGGGGAAAGTGGTATCCTTCAGCGGAGAGTTAGCGGTGGCTCAGAATAACAATGACACAAAATGCACAAGGTACAGTATACGTGGTACCTTGCTCAATAGGAGTAACAGTGAGCGGGATCTCGGAGTCCTAGTGGACAACCATTTATATAGGAGCCAGCGAGAGAAATTTCCTGACAGTTAGAACAATTAATCAATGCAGCAACATGCCTCCAGAAGTTGTAAATAGCAATAGCTCTTAGACTTATATATCGCTTTACAGTGCTGGCTAAGCTGTTTATAGAGTCGGCATATTTGCCCCCAATAATCTGGGTCCTCATTTTACCCAGGATGGAAGGCTGAGTCAACCTAGAGCTGGTCAGGATCGAACTCCTGGCTGTGGGCAGAGTTAGCCTGCAATACTGCATTCTAACCACTGTGGAAGGAAGGAAGGAAGGAAGGAAGGAAGGAAGGAAGGAAGGAAGGAAGGAAGGAAGGAAAATACAATAGCTCTGAGACTTATATACCACTTCACTGTGCTTTACAGCTCTCTCTAAGCGGTTTACAAAGTCAGCATCTTGCCTCCAACAATCTGAATCCTCATTTTACCCTCCTCAGAAGGACAGAAGGCTGAGTCAACCTAGAGCCTGGTGAGATTCGAACTGCCAAAGTGCAGGCAGCTGACAGTCAGCACAAGTAGGCTGCAGTACTGTGCCACCGAGGCTCATGCTCCACCAAGGCTCATGCTCCAACACTGAAAGTGTTTAAGAAGAGATTGGATAACCATTTGTCTGAACTGGTGTCGGGTTTTCCTGCCTAAGCAGGGGGTTGGACTAGAAGACCTCCAAGGTCCCTTCCAACTCTTGCCATTCTATTTCTATTTCTATCTGGAACCATGAAACCCAGGGCAGAAAGAAGAAAGTTACTGCTGTTGGTCATGCAATGCAAATCAACCTTTTTCCATATTAAGAGTACAGATAATCCTTGAATTGTAACCATTCATTTAGGGACCATTCAATTCAATTCAGTCATAAACCAGAGACCAAGGCGTCATTGTACAAGGTGCAATGACAATAAAGTAAACTAAGTAACCAGAACAAATAAAAACACTTGGTGAATATCCAATTAAAAATTCTAGAATACAATAATAAAGGACAGATAAAATTGAGGATAGAATCCAGTCTGTCAATTACAACATGGACTACTATACTAAAACACCCGCCCTGCCCTTTCCTGACTGATATCTGCTCACCTAATTCACACACCTCAGCTGTGTTACTCACCCGAAGTAACATAGAAGGTAAGTTTTCAAGCTGTTTTTTTAATGCTGCGCATGTGCGTGAAGCATTCACGGAACCGGTAGTTGAAATTGGTTGCAATCCACCACTGGTCATGACTCACTTTTTTCAGTGACGTTGTAACTTTGAATAGTCACTAAATGAACTGTTCTAAGTCCAGGACCACCTGTGTTAGTTAGTTAGTTAGTTAGTTAGTTAGTTAGTTAGTTAGTTCACTTTATTGTCATTGTACCTTGTACAACAAAAT
>JAOYMU010000192.1:60707510-60718753 GCA_025802295.1 Psammodynastes pulverulentus
CACCAGGCTCAAGGTTGACTCAGCCTTCCACCCTTCCGAGGTGGGTAAAATGAGGACCCAGATTGTTGGGGGCAATACGCTGACTCTGTAAACCGCTTAAGAGAGAGCACTGTGAAGCGGTATATATATAAGTTTAAGTGCTATTGCTATCACTGAGGAACATATATGAGGATTAGACAGCACGGGTGGGCTGTTTTGCAAGCTCTCCAAAACGTGGAGAGGAAATTTGCTTCTATTAACTAGGTTCTAACAAGACACCTACCTGGCTAATAAATTGCCATGCTGATAAATGAAACTTTAAAAGTGCTTCAAGATGGAGGATCCTAGCATAACCAATTAAGACATCTCTGTAGCTATTCCATCGCCGCCTCCTTAATTAGCATTTCTGCAGTAGCAATTTATGGCATCATCCAATCTAGCTGGGATTATATATTACCCACGAAAAACGGCTTTATCGTGCTGCAGTGACGGCTGAGAGATGCTGTAAATTACTAGTTCGGAAATGCTGGGTGGGTTTTTTGCCATGATGATGGAGGAGAGATGGTGGTAAAGATGATATCATATGGAGGATCAGATCACATGGATCCTTGATTTCCAGAGGAGGAGCCAGCCTGCGAATGAGCACGTTTGAATAGGAAGGGAAATGTTTCAGGAACAGACCTGGAAAATTGGAGTAATTATTCCCTGAAAGAATGTGGATCGGTGGAAAGGAAAGGGAATTAGGAAGACTTAAGCACACAAGCAAAACCTTTTTCTTTCCTGCTATCCAAGTGCTCAGACATTCCTGCATAGGTGAAACATGACTGAGAAAGAGTAGATCATTTATCTAAGCTCCATGCCTTCATCCAAAGTACTGAGATTAGAATAAAGATTTGTCAGTCATTCAGTTGTTCTTTCAGTTTGTTGGCAGCCTTGATATATGGAAAATGCAAGCAAAACCATTATTCCCAAATCCCAATTGATAATCTGATCATCTGTATTTTTTCCTATCATTCAGATCCTCATTTCAGTTGCTGAACTAGTTTTCCTTCATTCCAGGAGACTTTTCCTATGACATTTTTCCATAGTCACTTTGATGCATGTTGTTAGTATAAATGTTCCTTCCAGGGCTTTTTTTCTCTGACGAAAGGTGCCGGAACGCACCCCCCGTCGTCGCGCTAAATAGTCCGGAAACTATAGAGCGCGATTGGTGGAGACGGACCACATGACAGGGACTGCAAAAAGGTCCCGGAACGCCGTTCTGTCAAGTTCCGGCAGAAAAAAAGCCCTGGTTCCTTCTATCGGATATATCCAGAAGTGGTATTTTACTAGTTCGGCCTGGTTCAGCCGAACCGGTAGTAAAAAAATGCTACCGGTTCGGCCGAATCGGTATTTCCAACAATCAGCTGTGCTGCGTGACTTAGATTAGCTAGAAAGCAGGAAGTCAGTGGATTTCTTGCTTTCTAGCTAATCTAAATTGAGCAACATAGCTGATTTCCCCCCCCTCGCTGTTGTACTGCTTCTTTTTTCAGTGCCCAGGAGGCTTCCCTGAGGCCCAGGAGGCAAAAAACGGGGCACGGGGTGGTGGTGCTGCGAAATGAAAAAATCATAGCCATACTCACCCAGTCACATGGCTGCCTGGTCAGGCCCACTTAGCCACACCCACAGAACCTGTAGTAAAAAAAAATTGTATCCCAGCACTGGATATACCTTGCATGCCTACACAGACAGAAGCATGTAGCTGACCATGATTGATTTCAAAGCAGCATCTGTAGGCCACCATGACGTGCACCTCATAGAAATGGGCCCATGTGAGAGAGGATCAGTCACTAAACATCCCAGTATATCCTGAACTAATTGAAACTGCTGGCTGGTCTTCAGGGGAAGCCCTATGTATAGCACACTGCAGTAATCCAACCACACGGAGATGAAGGTGATTCATTATTGTTACAATTAAACAAAGCTGAACCTGGTTAATACTTGGATGGGAGACTACCAGGAAACCCTAAAGCTATAGATTAGTTTATAATCAAGAAAAGATCCCAGTAGGAATTGAAACCATTCCTGTACCAGTAGCAGAAAATGCCATGGGTGTTTGAGCAGCAAGCTCTATATATACTTATCCATTATGAATATACATATAAGTCACAAAACATAGAAATGTAGAGTTGGAAGGAAGGAACCACAAAAATCACTTCGTCCAATTCGGCAATATGCTGGAAAGCAATTCAAACCATCCACGACTAGAGGATTGCAGTCTCTTCTTTAAAAGCTCTGAAGATGGAAAACCTTTGTCTCCATAGATAAATTGTTCCATTTTTATTTGGATATTAATATCAGGAAATTTTCCCTTAGGTTTCAATGAAATCTAGTTAACCATGACTTACAGACTATATCACAACAAGTTTAGTTGATTGGTTGACTGTCTCTGATGTCACATTTCATTAAAGACACAGAGTTGTGGAAATACCTGGAATCATCATAAAGATTAAGCAAATGTTGCCATTTGCAATATGAATTAAAGGCTTAATAACTACCAAGAAATGGAGGACCCTTTTTATTCTTTTTGGTCAGCCTGTGTTGATCTTTTAGGACAGGGGTGTCAAACTGGTGGCCCGCAAGCCGGATGCATCATGTGTAAGCCACGCCCACCCCAGCTCAGCAAATGGGAAACGTCACATGACAGCAACATGACACAGTGAGTTTGACACCCTATAACTCAGGCCTAAAAATAGTTTTGTCTGTGTCTTGATTTTGGACAAAATTGCCCCCTAAGCTCAGTAGCAATGGCTGGAGAATATGAATCTCATGTAACCAAGACTATTGCAGTGTAAGTGAAGGTTACTCCTAAACTACATTGTCACCTAAGCAAGACCTTTGATTTGTATTTGAGCACTGCATAACATTTTGTCCATAGCTCATGGGTAGCAAAAATCAATGTCTGATATCAAAGTGGGCCATGCCAATAAGAAATCTTATTCACTCTCCTTTTTGCTCCTTTAATATCCTGAGTTCCCATCAGGGAAAAGACAGGCATGAGAACGGTAGTGGACGGTTCCTTTTATTGGTACACTTGCCCCTTCTTCCCCACCTACTCTATCGAAACACTGATAATAACTGGATAATAATGCTGGACTTGAGACGGTTTTATCTGGAATCTGCCTCTTGCAACTTCCTCACCCTACTCTGAACCAATCCAATGGAAATCATGAGATGGCTTCCAATCCTAAGGAGGAAAAAAAATATAAATCCATTAGATACAGTGAGCAAAAAGTCTCATTATAGTATCGAGTGTGAAGGCAGCTTGGAGGCTTCTGACTAGATAGATGGAGTCCTGCTTCCTCCTGACTTCGTGCAGAAAAGGCAAGTGCAGCCAAAACACTTAGAGCAATCAACTGAAGTTGTAGGGTGAAGTTGTTCCTTTCCATGTTCCATAAATTATTGAACAGTTAATTTCGTCTTTGTGCCTTCAAGACATTCTTGCTTTCGGGATGACAGCTTTATCCATTAAAGCTAACGTGGTGACAGGAGTACAGCGAGTGCTGAGAAGGGGCTGCAGGGAAAGGACGTCCATTCTCAACTGCATTACCATCACAAAGTGCTCGGGCTCATCAACATCTTAGTCAATAAGCAAGAGTCAATTACGGAGGAAGCACACGCTTAAGCCAGATCTGATTGCTAGGTGTACATTCAGGCAGCCAAATGGGTTTCATCACGATCACCCCTCCAGAACATTTCGGCCAGGCCACCTGAACACATCAACAGAGGCATAGAATGAAAATCGCGTGAAGTGTTAGTACCACTTTATAAATCCTTAGTAAGGCCACACCTGGAATACTGCACCCGGTTTTGGTGACCACGTTTAAAAGAATGTTGAGACTTTGGAAAAAGTGCAAAGAAGAGCAGCTAAGATGATGAAAGGCCTGGAGACAAAAACATATGAAGAACAGTAGCAGGATTTGGATATGGCTAGTCTAGAGAAACGAAGGACTAGGGGTGACATGATAGCTGTATTTCAGTATTTCAGTATTTCAGTATTTGTGGGGCTGCCAGAAAGAAGAGTTATTTTTCAAAGTACCCAAAGGCAGGACAAAAAGCAATGGATGGAAACTACTCAAGGTCAGAAGCAACCTGGAATTAAGGAGAAACTAACAGTGCAGATGATTGGAACGGGTCGCCTTCAGAAATTGTAGGTCCTTCATCACTGGAGGTTTTTAAGAAAAGACTGGACAGCCACCTGTCCAGTATAGGGTCTCCTGCTTGAGCAGGGGGCTGGACTAGAAGACCTTGAAGGTCCCTTCTATTCTGATTGAACCTGAATGTTAAGGGTCCTGTCACAAACAGCCCACCAAAATGCTGACTTATTCCTCACACAATTAGGGGTGGGATTCTACCAGTTTGGACTGGTTTGGGTGAATCGGTATCTCCGATGATCAGCTGGGAGTGAACCGGTTCCCTCCGACGATCAGCTGTTGGGTCCACACACCCCCCCCTGTGCTTTCTCCTCTTTCTCCTCTCAGCTGACTGGAATGGCAGAGCGGATTGCCGTGCTAATCAGCTGAGAGCCACCTTAGCTGGTTTTTGAATAGCTGCGTGCGCACGTGAAGCGCATGATCACCAAACCGGTAGTCAAACCGGTAGAATCCCACCATTGCACACAATCCAAGACATTTGAATACAGAAAGGCTACACATAGGTATGTCCACATCAATCAAATCATGTCTACATTAATTAAGATAAGGGGAGATGATATTCTCTGCCAATAAAAGGCAACACTCCCTGACCATGGATATTAATCATCCCAAAATGAAGCTGTTATAAAAAAAGTCAAAATTTCAAAAATGGTTTAACAGTCGTCCTCGATTTACGATCACAATTGAGCCCAACTTTTCTGTTGTTAAGTGAGACAGCTGTTAAGTGAGGTTTTCCCCCATTTTACAAACTTTCTTATCACGATGGTTAAGTTGTTAACTTAGTAACGTGATTGTTAAGTGAATCTGGATTTCTGATTGACTTTATTTGTCAGAAGGCTGCAAAAAGTGATCACAGGACTCCAGGACACTGCAACTGTCATAAATATGAGTCAGTTGCCAAGCATCTGAACATGACCATAAGGATGCTGCAATAATTGTAAGTATGAAAAATGGTCATAAGCCATTTTTTTCAGTGCCACTGTAACTTCAAATGATCACTAAACAAACTGTTGTAACTGTAGAAAGGAATACAGACTAAGCTACCAGTATAATACCTTTACATAATTGTTATATAATGCAACAGTTTTGTCGTTGTACTACAAAACAGAACAAAAAGCATAGAACTGGAAAAGATTCAGAAACAAGCCACTCAAATATCAAAGGGATATAAAATATAGCAATATAGCAATAGCACTTAGACTTATATACCACTTTACAGTGCTTTACAGCTCTCCCTAAGCGGTTATACGTCTCAGAATACCAGTTACTAAGAAGAATGCACAGGATCGCATTGCTCTCAGGTGCTTCCAAGATTCCCATTGACATCTGATTGACCTCCATGGGAGCTGAATGCCAGCTTAGAGAGGGTGTTTGGTCTACTCCAACAGATACCATCTTGCATTCTCTGTAGTAACAACATCGTTGTTAAAGTAACCATCAGTTCTTGTCTTCACATTCCTTAGATCAAAATTTAGAACTAATTTTTTTCCATTTTCATTCTATAAAATATACTGGTTTAGATCCTGTTGCCATTTTAATTTTGTGATTATATCCGTTTGGATTTTATACTGTTTTATGCATTTTATATCTTTTTAAAGTCTTTCTTTTGCAAATCACCATAGTGCTCTGGCTTTAGAACAGTACAAAATTGTGGCTTACAGACACATCCAACCTGTGGAGAATTTGGACTGATTATTACTTTATAAATTAAAAAAAACAGAGGTTTCGTACTTATGATTTAAACCATTGAAAGTCTTTCCAAGCTGAGGGATAAATATATAAATATACCGCAAAACTAACAAACAGAACTTTAACTGCAAATGTAGGCTTGTTGCTACATCTCACAAAGGATGCCGGCATTAACTATGCCACTGCATTCACCACTTTTTTGCCCGCCAAAACTACATTTGGATGGAGTTATAAAACATTAACATGAAAAAAAATGGGGCTGTCCTTAAACAGAGAATTCTTGTCCAACTTCTGTGACCTTCTTGCCCCTGGCTGAGATGTAAGGGAAGCAGTCCCATGGTTACGTTTTAACATCCTGAACAGATTCAGGATTTGGATCTAAACATCCCATGCAGTGTCAAGGGAGCCTCTTCAGCTCTCAATGATGTTCAGAAGGGGCTAAGGGGAAGGTACACCATCTGGTCCTACCCCAGCCCTTGGGAGTTGAAATGTGGAGCAGGATGGGCGTCTCGGACGTGACTATGGTTGAAAATCCAAGGTGGAAAATGGCATCCTGCTAAGCTGAGGAAACAAATTGGCCCCAGCCACTGCCACAAGTCTCTCAGACTTTTATTATTGTCAGAGGCATCATAGAGGGCTGGGAGTGGGGAGACGTGGGGAAAAAAATGGCCCGTGTAACAGAATAATGAAAGAATGACATATTTGTCTTTTAAGTATAAATATGAACAGCTATGGAGATCTGGTGCTGTGGTGCTGCTAGTTTTAACTCCAGCAACATTCATCTATTGCCAGGAAACAGATTTAGTACCTGAGGGATTGCAGTTTCAAATACCTTCTGCATTTCTTTTTTAATACGCTGCCAAGAATTTAAATTGGTAAAAGCTGGGGACTGACAAAAAGTGTGGGGAGGGGGCAACCCCTCCTGATCCCCAAGAGCTTTTCTGGCACAAGTTTATCAGGGAATACGGTACCGTTATTTTTACTCTATTTGTTATTTTTTGGGTGGTGGTCAAGGAACTCATCTATAACTCGATGACTTCTACCCCCACATCTTTTTTTCCCCCCTGAAAAATGTTAAACAAACAAAGGTTGGATTCTCCGGGTGATGCTAGGAGCTGTCATTCATTTTATATACAATATACTTTCTTGGACGGCACTAATTTTAGCATACTTTCGCAAAGGTCGAGAATGGGCAAAAATAAAAGCTGACTACAGAGCACCCATCCGGGCCGAATAATTCTTCTACCTCTAGTAGAATTAAAGCAGAGCCCCAAGATGGTTGGAGCTGCTCCAAACACACTCACTGGTATTTGAAGAATTTTGTGAACAAGAGGGGAAAGAGGGGAGCAAAACTCAAAAGCAGTTGAGGAAGTTCAAATCCTTGGACATCTCAAATTGCCTGGCGGTTTGATTCCATCACAGTGAACAGATTAGCTTGTTTTAGTGGAACGTCCTTGAAATACCGAGGCTCAGATCGGACAGTGGCCAATGCTGTTGGCTTGGTTCACATTGACGGCGTATAATGAAGGATTCTAGGGTACCTGCCAGGCTTTACCCAGACTGCTCTTAACAGACTGTTCAGATGCTTCTTAACAAGGTGAACGCTCTCTCCTGCTGTAAGGTTGTTGTTGGGGTATGTCCGTGGGAGCACAGCTTCATTAGGGGGGGACCCATTCACTTTCTGTGGATTGGACTCTTCCACAGTTGAGATGCTGTTATGCATATTATAATGGTTTCCATAACAGACCATGCTAATGCATTGCACGTGATGCTGCTCCAAAGAAAGTTCGGAGGCTGCAGTTAGCTCGAAATATGGCTACACGTACCTTGCCAATGCTTAAACAGATGCACAGACTCTCAGCCTGCCTCTGGGTGCAATTTAAAGTGCTCGCTTTTTAAAACTCGAAATAAATGTGGAGCTTAGAGAATTGTCTTACAATCAGACCTGGTAAACAAAACAAAAAACAACAGGATATGCTTTTGACTGCATTGGAGGCGCTGTCACCATTTTGGTATCACTGCAACCGAGCAAGTCTTAGCTATTGGAAGAGGAAAAAAGGGGGAAAAAAGGGAAGTATGGCAGGTTGTTTCTTCTTCTTCCGCTCATTACATCGGAAAAAGAAAAGAGAGCTTCAGTGCTTGCTGGAAAAGACTTGGACACCCAGAGAGCAAAATACATTTCAACCCATCCCTTCTCTGTGTCTTTGTTCTTTGTGTTATACTTCACTGGTAGATTTTCAGTCTTTGTGTCGGCTGAAACTAGCACAATTCAAGCACTATAGTTAACTCTCTACCCCAATTGGTAGCTCAGAGGGAAATCTGCGTATGTTGACCAACAGCTAGAAAATTCGGACAGGGAAGAGGTTGAAGAACACAGGAGCTTTTCCTACTCAGTTTCATGTTTTCCTGCAAGATGGTGAACTCCTTCAATTAATAAGAATTAAGAATGCCTACAATGGTTTTAGCCTACCCTGGCGGAACAAATAGCACAGTGCTTGTCTTCCTATTATTTATTCTTTTTGAAGAACCTCTGACCAATTGGGTAGACAAATGAATTCTTTTCATCTGAAGTGAGATGCATATTTTGTTTTGGGTACAAATGGTCACATTGTAGGCAATGCTGAAGTTATCCTTAGATAAGACTACAAAAGCCCTAGTGAGCGGTAGCACTGTTAGGGTCCATACTCTCACAAGGCTGATTAGCCTTTTTCAACCTGGTACCTCCAGATGTTGGGGTACAACTTTCAGAACTGGATTTGGAAAACTGGAATTGAATGGGCCATTAATAAACTATTTTAAGTAATTAAGAGGCCTCATAGATAAGCAGCAAATAAATTTAACAAATCTCTCTCTCTCTAAAAGTGAAGCACCACTCACCCATCATCACAAAATCTCCAGAACCATAAAGCTTAGAAACTTGAAATTTGGCACATATGTTCCTCTTGGGTTCTCGGTGCTTGCTAAGAAAGGATTTTTGGAAAGACCATCAGAACATTAGCATTTCCTATATTATTATTAATATGCTCTGATGCTAAGGAGTTCTACTCCCCCGCCACACCTGAAAATAAATCTTCAAACAGCCCTCATCTGTCTCACACACTGACAACACTGTTTCACTTTCCAAATAGCCCTACTCCCCCTCCCCACCTGAAAATAAATCTGTTCCAACTACCAGTTGCCAAATACAAACAAAATACAAGCAGAGGAGAGGAATTTCAGTTTCAGTTTTATTTTCAGAGCAGCAACCACTTTTAGTACAGAACAGTTGAGCTAAGCCACACCCAGGCTCCTTGCTGTCTCCTTCTTGCTCACACAGCAAATACTGTTTCAGTTTCCAAACAGCCCTCAACTCTCTCACCTGCTAGCCAAATGAATACTGATGGATGCTACTAGGCAGAGGCAGATGTTTCCCCCCTTATTTTCCTCTGCAAAAACTTGCCCGGTCACATAGTTTCGTAGCAAAGCATGGGTACCTGCTATGTTAAATAAATTCAATGGTAAAGGGACAAAAAGGAATATGGAGATAGATTTATCCTTTTCTAAAAGCCAATATCACCATGAGTGAAAAAGAGAAAGTAAGAGGTTTTTCTCCTTAAAGCTACAGTAGATAAAAGTAAAGGGTAAAGGAGTCCCTAGGGGTTCCCACATTTGCAAGAATAAAATATAATAAAGTAAAAGACATGGATATATAATATTGCCACAATAATGAATTCAACTGTAGGAGAAAAGAAAATCAAGTATCATATATTTGCTGGGAACATTACAATAAATTTGTTACCACATTTCCAGATTCATACCAACCAAGTGTTATTTCCTCTGAATTTCAGATTATATCAGGCAATAATGATATGTCCCTTACTGGAAAAGGGTTGGTTTTTTTTTAAAAAAAAAAAAATCTCCCTCTTAATATCATCTTTTTGAAAGCTATTAAAAAGACAAAAAGTAAACTGAGGACTGACAGAAGGACAGATCTGGTATAGGGTGAAAGAATTCCTTAAGGAATAGATGTTTGTAGAAAAAAAGTTCTTTTCCTATGTGAAACAAATAGAAGGGACATCAATGTGCAGTTGACAATCATTTTGCTTCAGGCCTTCAAGCCTTTACCTACTAATGATATGGCACCTCTGCATTACAGATACTTGGGAAATAAATAGTAAAAGGAATACAGTTGTCCCCAAAGCAGCTACTTGCTCTCATTTATCCTTCTATGCTGTATCAGCAACATGCACTCTCTTTCATTTTTTTAATGATGAACAGAACAGAATAACAGAGTTGGAAGGGACCTTGGAGGTCTTCTAGTCCAACCCACAGCTCAGGCAGGAAATCCTATGCCATTTCCATTGGATGGCCATATAATATGCAGATCTTTATTCAAAAACATCTTTATTCAAAAACACATAGGCGCTATGACAGGGATGGGATCTAGCCGGGTCTGCTTGGATCGGGCAGAATCGGTAGCTATGCACAGCCTCTGTTCTGTGGAGAGGAACAGGAAGCAAGAAATTGGTGTTGGGCCCTTCCACCTGCCCTGGTTCTTACCTGCTCTTTATCAACTCAAGCTGATAGGTACTGCAAGCCCCAGCTGGGGCTGGGATGCGGCGTGCGTGCATTTTTCCTGTGCGCACACATGCGCCCGAACTGGTAGCTGTGCTGGTTACATCCCACCCCTGCCCTATGACCTATTTGGTTGTCCATTGAGAGAAAGGTGGTACAGTTCGATGTGACCAGAATGAACATTAAATTTAGGCTGACTATATATACATATATTTTACTCCAATGCTGGTCTGTTCTGTGATAATCTAAAAAGAGTATGTATCATAAACAGAAAAATAATTATAATTGTAAATGAACTTCAATAGTAAGTTAATATTTCCTTATTTAAACAAATAAAGGAATGACCATGACCAAATAAAGCATGGGAGTGGGAGTGACTTCCAACTTTCTGCTGGCTTTCCCATTGATTTTGCTTGTGGGAAGCTGATAGGAGCATTGGAAATCACAACCACATGAAATGCAGAGATGCTGCAATGGCTACAGCTTTGCCAATAAAACTAGTCTGAACTTCATGGCAATTTCAATTTCACAGGAATAACGGGTCCTGGATTTCTTATGCATTCTTTAAATTAGCAGATTTTTGGTTACCTTGATTCAAAAATTGCTGTAATATAATGCAGTTTGGGCTAACTTGAGAATACAAGCAGATAAACATAAGTCGAGTTTTAGCAGTATATAATTGCATAGAAATACAAAGTATTGTCTCCTTTGAGGAGAAAGCATCAGCAACAGCTGACGGCCGCGGACTCCAAAGCGAGCCTGGCTGGGCTGGAGCGCCTTCTGGCAGCGAAGCAAGAGGCTTTGGTGCAGGAGGTGAGCAGGGCCTTC
>JAOYMU010000192.1:60756861-60766992 GCA_025802295.1 Psammodynastes pulverulentus
AAAAAACCCGGAAGTGATAGCGCGCGATTGGTGGAGACAGACCACGTGATCTGGACTCCGAAAAGGATCCGGAACGCCGTTCCCCCGAGTTCTGGGAGAAAAAAAGCCCTGGTTGGGCTTCCGGACTCCATGATCTCATAAATCAAATCTGAGAACATTATTAATCTTTATCTAGATAGATGAAAAATGTATTTGGTTTAAGTGAAGACCCTTGCATACAAATATATAAAGACTTTTACTTTTATTTAATCACAAGCCAATATAGCTGGATTTCAAAATTAGAAATTGTATCATACACATGTTCTCTGAAGTCAATAGCAATCCTGCTGTAAAAGCTTGCATGCAGTTTTGTTTTTGCCTTGGCAGACTTTTCCATTTACTTCATTAAAAAAAAAAGAGATTCTCATCCTTCAAAAGTGTTAATAATATCTCAGAATCTGTGAAGCTGTTTCATTGCTGAATAAGGGAAGGCCAAAGTTCATTCTTTGAAGAGCAGTTACAGACAGGAAATAAATGATTCACAATGCTTTCACTTAGCCAATATTTCCATAGATGTATTCAGGGACAGCAAAAGGAAAGTGGGAATATTATAGGATAGTGGTTCTCAGTGGTTTTCTTTACCACAGACCTCATTTAAATATCTTTTAAGGCCACAGCCCCCCCAAGACTTAGCTCAAGATTTAAATCGTAACACTTCTGGGGCCCCAGGGGTCCATAGATCACAGGTTAAGAACCACTGTTTTAGCATAACTGGGATTTATTTCAGTTCAGCATACATACACACACACACACACACACACACACACACACACACACACTTTATTGTCATTGTACTTATACATACAATATATACACATACAACAAAATTCACATGACACCCAGAGACCAGACCCAGCACGCACACCCACATAATATCCCCACCCACCAAAATTCTCCACCCCCTAATGCTTCTTATTGACTGGTTGATTATGTGCCATTGAGTTATTCCTAACATCTCCATTTCTTAAATTATTTTTTTTATTAAAGAAGTTTACAAAGTCAAAACAATACTTTTTAAAAAAAAAGTTAAAAAATCAAAAGTGATAAGAAAAAGATGAGGAAAGAAATAATAAAATAATAAACATATAAAGAATGGGCTTCCAATCTTTACAGCAGTTATAAATGTATTTATATTTTATGTTGTCTGTCTAAGGTTATAGATAGATTTTCTACTTAATGAACAGAAGTTAGATTCTGCATATAGAATGATTTAGTATGATTGGATAATTTAATAATAAATTAAATTATTTTTTAATTTAACCTCGATACAATGTGACTGGTAATGATTTCAAAGTCATACCAAGTTTCATATTTAAAAATTTGGTTTCTTACATTAGTTAGGTCTACCAGATACTAAAATTGGAATGAAGCAAAGCAGGGCTTTTTTTCGGCACGTAATAAAAAAACCGGAAGTAATAGCGCGCGATTGGTTGAGACGCGTCACGTGACGCGGACTCCGAAAAGGATCCGGAACGCAGTTCCACCCCGTTCCCACAGAAAAAAAGCCCTGCCTGTATATATATATACCGTTTCTTTCTCACAGGTACAATAGAACCACAATCCCTGGAAACCATCAGCATCTTGACACTTTCTTCCACTTAACTAGTAAGAAAACATCAGGGTTTTTTTTACTCATCTAACCAGCAGTGACGCCTCTTCTTAATCCCAGAATAAATACATAAATCTCTTAATTGCATTTTTTTCTGAAGTTGTTGTGTACGTATACTGGTGGTCCTCGACTTACAACAACAGTTCATTTAGTGACCATCCAAAGTTACAACGGCACTGAAAAAAAGTGACTTATGGTCGTTTTTCACACTTACAACCACTACAGCGTTCCCCATAATCACACAATCAAAATTTGGACGCTTGGGAACTGATGGTTGCAGTGTCCTGGGCAGGAGTGGGCTTCAAAAATTTTAGCAAGGGGTTTGCTGCCCAGTTGCTGGGTGGGCGTGGCTGTGGTGGGTGTGGCCTAGTCGGCTTCCTTCACCCTCCCTGGGCTCTGAAGGATTTTCTCGAGCCTCCGGGAGGACGAAAACAGGCCTGTTTCCAGACTTCTAGAACTTCCGGTATGGCCATTTTTTGCTCTTCCCAGGTTCTGGAGGCTTCCTTTGAGCCTCCGGGAAGGCAAAAACGGTCTCCCGGGCTCTGAAGGCCCTCTGGAGGCTGGAAATGGGCCTATTTCTGGACTTCCAGTAGGCCCATTTTTCACCCTCCCCAGGCTCAAGAGGCTTTCCTTGAGCCTCCAGGAGGCGAAAAGGGCCTCCCCGGGTTCTGGAGGCCGGAAACGGGCCTGTTTCCTGCCTTCCAGAGCCTCTAGGAGACCCATCTTTCATCCTCCCCAAGCCTCCACACGCATCCTGCACTTACCTGCAACCAAAACAGGCCGCATGGGGACTCCTGGGAGGGGTGGGGCTAGCCAGGAGTGAGATTTGGGGTTTTACCAAACTGCGCAGAATCTTAGCTAGAGGATCTCCCAAACCCCTGAGAACCCCCAGCAGCCCACCCCTGTCCTGGGATCATGTGATCATCTTCTGACAAGCAAAGTCAAAGGGGAAGCCCGATTACCACTTAACTAACTTAACAACTGCAGTGATTCAACGGTGGCAAGAAAAGGTCATAAAATTGGGCAAAATTCATTTAACTGCGTCTCACTTAGCAACAGAAATTTTGGTCTCAATTGTGGTCATAAGTCAAGGACAACCTGCCATGCCTCTCCCTAAATTCCTGTAATAAATTTCACCTCAGTTTTAGGATGGCAAGTCATCACCTAGAAATTTACATTTTTGAATGTGAAGAATTAGTATTTGAAGGAGATTTTAGGAAAGTTTGTTCAGACAGAATTTTTTTTTTGGCACTCAAGTTTTTTGATGAGGAAATTGATATTGGGCCAGTAAAGATATGAATCAACCTCCGTGTCCAAAAGATGATTCTTAGGAAAAAGTCTTAAATCATTAGCACTTAATCATGTTTTACTCCTTCTTTGAGTTCTAAGGCTATTAGAGTAATGAGTAGCAATTGTGTGTTATTTACTTTTTGGGTTGCTGAAGCTGCTAATACCGTGTTACATTATCAAATAATTTGTCTCCATTAAAATAACAGGTGGCAACTATACATCTTTTTTTTTAATAGGTGGCCATTACTGAGGTAATTTCTCTTCATTTACATTCCCCTCCACCATTCTAGGGAAAATGCAACATTTTATATAGATCTGGATAAATGGATTCCTTAGTCCCATATTCATTCACTGACTTAGACACATTACGCTTTTCTAAGATTTCAATCTGTCTATCATCAAATGTAAGTAATAAGATTGAACTTACCGGACTGTCATCTAAACCCAATCTCAGATGTAAATCCAGAGATGTTAATGTTATTTCCTCCAGATGCGTCCACTAGCATAAATTATTGAAGAACCAAAAAGAACAATAATATTGCTGTGCATCGTGTTTAATTTTATTTCTCTGAAAATTATTCAACTTCCTGCTGGAAAAGGTAGCAGTGCCATGTATTTCTGTCACACTTTCTATTTCTAATTTACTAAAAGTAGCTAGCATTGAACGACTATAAAAATTATGTCTTGTAATATCAGGTGAGTGAGGTTAGACATATGGTTGACAAAGGCATCTTCCCTCACACAGATTGATCTGAGTGTATAGTAATAAATTTCTCTGTCTGGATTTCTGAGGTGCAGAAGTTTTAGCTATCACTAGCAGTATTCAAACTCTGCCTGCCAAAAGTATTAAAGATTTGAGCTGTATTTTCTGCCTCCAGTTGATGGATAAGACTTTTATCATATCATAAATATTTGATCTATGAGAGAATTGCAGAAAATTTCATCCTAGGATCGACACTTATTTTGGACAAGTATGTTCACTATTTCAGACCCTTTCAAGGATTTTTCTCTCCTAGGCAATATGTCAAAGTATAAACTCATTGTATAACCATTTGGTCATTTTTTCCAAAAAATGATTTTGCTGTAGACTTTCCAGAGTTGTCTGATTGGGGCAGCATAAGAAATGTGTGAAATAAATAAATAAGCAGCATACGAGTTATTGATTTGAGCATACATCTAATGGAATCCCTTTGGATGGGTTGTGTAGGATCTTCCTATTCTCTAAATATGGAGGGGTGTGTGTGTGTGAGGTACGTTGTTCCTTATTTTCCAAACACATAATGCAGATGTAGCTGTCTTAAGCTTACATTTATCCTCGTCACAGAAAATGGAGGCGAGACCAAACATGGGAAAGAAAACAAAAGCCAGAGTTAAAACTCAAATGCTTCTCCATTTACCAGCTTCAAACATATTCAGTGTATACATTTATCAGAGAGAAAAATGTTTGTAAGTTTGATCTCAGAAGCTGGAAAAGGGGGAGAGTGAAATTCCCTTTGAGCAATGAAAACATTGAGAGTTGGGATTTTTTTTAAAAGGAAAACATGTTGAATGATTGTTCCAGAAGATCCCCTATTGTTGTTCCATTATCTGATTCAGCACCCTCTTTCTGTATTGCTCACTTCTTGACTGAACAACATCAGTATGAGTTACATATCCCATACACATCTTATATAGGTCGTCCTCGACTTATGACCACAACTGAGCCCAAAATTGCTGTTGCTAAGCGAGATTTTGCCCTATTTTATAGCCTTTTTCTTGCCACGGTTGTTTAGTGAATCGCTGCAGTGGTTAACTTAGTGACATGGTTGTTAAGTGAATTTGGCTCCCCCATTTACTTTGCTTGTCCAAAGGGTATCATATGATTCTGGGATACTGCAACTGTCATAAATATGAGTCGGTGGCCATGATCACATGACCACGGGGACGCTGCAATGGTCATAAGTGTGAAAAACAATCATCAGTCCAGGGGTGGGATTCTCCCAGTTTGGACCAGTTCGGGTGAACCCCTAGCTCTGACAATCAACTGGGACCAAACTGGTTCACTCCAACAATCATGTGGGGCCGCCCGCCCGCCCCTGCGCTATACTCACCTATATCTTCTCAGCTGGTTTGTGCGGCAGAGCAGATTGCCACGCCTCAGCTGTGTTACTTCCCCGAAGTAACATAGAAGCTAAGTAATTTTGAAAGCTGTGCATCAGTGAACTGGTTATTACACCGGCAGCATCCCACCACCGCATCAGTCACTTTTTTTTCAGTGCTGTTGTAGCTTTGAATGGTCACTAAATGAACGGTTGCCCGTTGAGAACTACCTGTACAATTTTATTCAAAATTAAACAGAGACAAAACAAAACTAGACGAAAACATGTAAAAAGTCATTTTTTTTTTTTTAAAAAGAACCAAAACAAAGAATTATTCCCCTTGGTTGAACACTGATAAATCTATTGCAACGATATAGCTTTCCCCCTCACAAAGCAGGCCCGAAATTTATAAATGTATAAGTAGATTTGCACATCGATTTGCAAGCCGGTTGACCTGTCATACATTACATAGATAAAGAAGTTCCGTACTCTATTCACATGAATCCTAGGGATGAGTTCAGATGCAGCATTATAGCTACACAGATACAGATATGGACACACACAAATGTGTCTTTTTAAATCATAGTATTTACTTCAAGATCAATTTAATACGGCCATTAATTAAGAGGAGGAAACAAAACAAAAATCCAGTACTATGAAACCTTATTTCAACTGACAAACAGGACCAATTGTTACTCATAAATATATAGGTTCCTCTAACCTTCATTGATCGGTATATGTTCCTAGAAATGTGTATTTAAGAAAAATGATTGGAGGTTGAAGAAGCAGGATAGAAAGAATGCTGACACATTTGAATGCTGCATTGTAGAAGATTTCTAATACCATGGATAACCAAAAGAATATACAACTGTTTCATAGAACAAATGAATCCAAAATCTTCACTTGAGGCACAAATGACCAGGCTCAAATTATTCTACTTTAGACACACATTATGGAAAGAGCTGTCTCACTTGAGACATGTATAATAGAAGAAAAAGATGGAAGGAAAGAGGAAAAAAAGAGAACAGCCAGCAGCAATGTGAACAGACTCAGTTACAGTCATGATGGATGCATAATTGGAATATCTGAAGGGCCAGGCTGGAGACAGATTGTCCTGGAGAAGGTCTATCAATGTGATTGTTAAGAGTTGACACCAACTCGATGGCACATCATGCATTTATTTTTATTTTTTAAATGACTTGTCTTATTTCTATACCACTTGAAAGGGGTCCAGTATGGAATCCCTACGGATGGAAATGTGCCCCTGAGTTTTTCATTGGAAAACAATGATTATGAGGATACAAAGGGATCAACCTTTGAGATGGGCTCTCCAACATGGCTGGTGAGAGAAAATGAGGCAATGCTGAGGTTGGGGCTTTCTTGTAGGATTTACGATCACCTTTGTCCTCTGGGATCAGTGACAGTGAAGCAGGAGTAGGTCTTAGGGGCCCCATTGCCTAAATGATCTTTCTTGGTTGAGTACAGAAGGGATCTGCTTCTGATTGCGACTCAGCGGCTGCCTAGAATTTAGGCTATTTTGGGGTGATCTTTAATTGGACCAGAGAGTGGAATGGTTGAGCACTCTATTGTGTGAGCCAAGGGCCATGGAGAGCTCTGTAATGATGAACAATGACAGCTTTCTCAGGCTAGAGAAGGACCTTAGAGGAAATCATTGTGTTGTTGTGCAAGAGTCTATTCCTGGATGGCTTATTTGGCATGAGTTGTATGTTTACAATTGGAGGACCTATCAATGTTTCTTAGGCATCATCACAGGGAATTCTGCTTGGAGATTTGGGTACCTGTTAGAGGTATTCCCACAAGGAGCCTGAACAGGTGAGGTTAAGAATACAGACAGTCAACATTTAGTAGGTGTAGGTTATGGCTGGTACGTCTCTGAAGTAAGTTTGTACAACTTGGATGTTTCCAACTATTTAGAGGTCCCATTTAATCTTCAGGTACTGGTCCCAAAGTAACTGAGATTCTGGGATGAAATGAAAAAAGACAACTATAACAATAGTTGGGATTTGAAGATTCTAGTTTAATGGTGCCATCATTGACCTGATCTAATCATAATCAGTTAAATGTTGGTTTATTTGGTTATAAAGCGTTGACAACTGCATAATATGTTAATTTCAAATAAAATGAAAAATATTTTAGCTGTAAGTCATGATACCCATAAAAATGAGAAGGAAAGATGGGGGACCTTGACATGCTTGATATAAAGTTCTTTTGGTGGCATCACTATTTTCCTGTTCCTTGCAGGAAGGAATATACAAGTAAAGATATCCTTGAGTCATTTCCACTGATTGCTTCTTTAGTTTTCTTGACCTTGTCACAGAAGTAGTTTGTCATTGTCTTCTTCTGCAATGCTTTTCTGAAATTCTAGTAAACAGCCTTGGAATTCTCAAGTGGTCTCCCATCCAAATTCCAGCCAGGATTCATCCAGCTTAGCATGCCAAGTTCAGCTGGCTTTTCTTATAGATTGAAGCAGAAGTATCATTGGGTAAATAGTATTTCAGTCATGATTTTTCCTTTTCAAGGACACATTACTGGGAAGAGATGGAAGAAGAAGTAGTTGGCAGAACCTAGCACTCTTACTGTAATGTTATATTGCTTGAGCTGTAATCGCAGAGATAACTATATTATTCATGCTCTACACAAATTTTATACTTCCTTCCTTCAACTCTGCAACTGTTATGAAAGATTTTTTTCCCTTTCTTTGAATTTTGTTTAAATATTTTGAGACATATTACCTATCACCCAGTGATGCATAGACTGAATGGTAATTTGAAATATGTTTAATCACTTAATTAAATGGCAAAGGTTGGGTCACTGTTGGTTCCAACTGCATTGTCTTCTTTGAGATTCAATATATCTTTCATAGAGCCTGACTAGAAACAAAGTTATCTAAAATTAATGCAACCCATGGAAATAAACCTTAAAAAATTTGTGAGAGGCTCAGGGATTTTGTGTTGGTTGTGGCACTACTTAAGTTGATTTAGCACAATGGAATGTTCACAGTATTGGCAGTTCTTGCTTAATGACCCTAACTGAGGCTGGCAACTTTGCCACTAAGTGATCACTAAATCGGAAATCACGTGACTATAATTGTGCTTTTCGGCTAAAAGGAGACAAGACTATTTAATTTCTTATCTTCAGCTTTTGTTTGTCTCCTAACCACTTCACTCCTTGGAATGCTTAAGTGTCTGCTTGCTGTCTTGTACACATCAAAAGCAATGAACCTCTCCTTTGCCTGATTCTTTCTCACTGAAGGCACAATCATATTTCTTTCAATGCATAAAAGACCAGACAGTTTGCTCATTTGAAAATCCTCCCCAATCTTTTTGGTCTGTGAAGGAGGTAAAACAAGAAAAAGACCAGAGTCCATCCTCTGCGGAGCCAATACCCCATGGCCATCGATAAGCAGGGATTAACACCAGCCAAACCACCAAGCAGAAAGCAATACCCTAATCAAGGAACTAAGATCAAAAGGTAAAGGTTTCCCTGCCTAACTCTATGGGATGGTGCTCATCTCCATTGTCCAAAGACGCATCCCTGGTCATGTGGCCAGCATGACTGTATGCCAAGCTGCATGGAATGCTGTTATTTTTCCACTGGAGTGGTACCTATTTATCTATTTACATTTGCATGCTTTAGAACTCTAGGTTGCAGAACCCTGTCCCATGGTACTTGGGTCTTGAATTGCCAACCTTCCAGTTGACAACCCAACATCTTAACTGTTAGGCACCACACCCCTCTGATCAAGGAACTGCCAAGGAGAAAAATCACCCACCCACCAACACTGGCAAGACAAACTACTGCATGTAAACAAGCATGGCTAACAAGTATATAATATAAACATATAAATTGTCTCTATATACATATAAACAAGTATGGCTAACAGAGTTTCAAGTGGCTCCAACTCTAGGAACACTGCAGAGGTCTTGCAGTGACATTGATGTCAATGTTACTGCTGGGGCAAAGGCACGTCATGCTATCGGTCAGCTATCAGGAACTAGTCACTTAGCAACTGCTGGTCTACCTCCAGGATCATATGCTTCACTAGGACGTGTGCGAACCAAGCTTTCAACATCTTCTATTGGAGTGGGAAATTCAAAGGAAGATTCCAGGGGCCGGAGTTGAATAAAAGTATCTCAGCCTCAATCTGGAAGTCGTTCTGGTTTTCCTAGAAGAGTTTTGATCACAGCTACACTTTCAACTAAACAGGGAGCAAACTCCACATTCACCAGTACTGATGATGTTATCTAGTGTAGTTGAGTAATTAAACATTTTCAAGCAAACAAAATTGGTCAAGATTAACATTGGCAAGAGCAAGAATATATATATACACACACATATATACTGATTAGATTGATAACACCATCATCAATGTGGTATTCTTTGCTTCTTAACAGAAAATACAAGATAGATTTGTGGTTCATGATGAATATGGAATTATGAAAAGTCAGTGGGTTGCACAACAACTTTAATAGATCAATCAAGTCCTGATTGTTACATTCTTTCATCGTGTTCAATCTGATAAATTTAGTAGGTGTGTGTGATTGTCTTAGCAAGTTGCATTAATCCTGTCCATTTGATTAGTTAATCATTCAGTGTATTGCATAAACTCAGGAAATGGGTTACTTTAGTAACCAGGTTGTATCAATACAGCCCTTACCTTACATTACCTTACCTAACCTCACTTCACCTTATATTCACAAGAATAGATACCAGGAAGTTGGGGTCAAATTGTTCCAATGAGACTGAAATGGGAGCCACCAACCTCCCTCACCTTTTCTGTGGTAGAGATTTTCTCATTGATTATATGATGTGGACCCCATCTGAGTGGGAAAGATGGTCAAGTACCATTAGAACTTTAAAGTTGGTCATTTGAACTAGACCCAAACTCTGTAATTAATGTAGCAACCTTATAAGCATAAGCATAAGCATACCACCATTCGTGTAATGCTAAATCAATTGTTTTGAGGGTGCAGATGGGCCACTACACATTATGTCTCACCAACTGCAACCTCTAAGTCCAGCGGTGAAATCCGGCTGACGTCGCCACCGGCTCCGTGACGCGCGCGCGCATGCGCGGCCGAGCCGAGCTCCCTC
>JAOYMU010000192.1:60819923-60833592 GCA_025802295.1 Psammodynastes pulverulentus
ATAGCTGGCTGGGGAATTCTGGGAGTTGAAGTCCACAAGTCTTAAAGTTGACAAGTTTGGACATCCCTGCTCTAAGAGGAAGACGGCGGCCTCTAAATATGATTGATTGGTTAATAAGCAAGCAAGGAAGCAACCAACAAGGATGGTTAGTGGCCTAAAAAGTAAATCCAATGAAGCAAGCTGGAAGGAGCTAAGTTTAAGCCTTCAGAAAAATGACTGAAATGGGATCTGGTATATTACTTTTCAAATACCTGAAAGGATGCCATATGGAAGATAAATACTCGCTCTATTCCAAGTTGCAAGACACAGAATAATAAAGTAACAGAAAAGCAGACTTTAATTTAATGCTAGGGAGAAGAAAATATTTTAACAGTAAGGTTTGCAACCCATTGAGGGTCGCTAACATTGTCAAGGCAATATGTTTCTTTTATACTGGAGAAAGTAAGTTCATACTGCCATAAGACCTTTTAAAGTCAGATCCATTTCTCAGATGTTACTTGGCCTTCATTATGAGTTATTGCTAGATATAAGCCCTTAAAATACTATCCAATCCAGATACCTAAGAGTCTTATTTTAGGTATCTTGCCATGTTTCAAATGCAGCAATCTACTTAAAACTGAGATGATCCTGCTGGGTGGTGCCAAAAATCTGCATGTGTTGGCTCTACTTCTGGCTTGTTCATTTTTCCAACGATTCTCTAAATGTGACTTTCTCTTTCCATAAAATCAGAATCCAGAATTAGGTATGCCAATGTTCCTTCTCATACCAACCTCTGCTAGCTATGGAGATATTAAAAGAGCTAGAGCTGTAATTTGGCAGCAGGTTTTCAATAAGTCTATCCAGGTGGACCAGGGCAATCTAGGTAACCAGTGAGTGACAGGACATAAACAGAAAAGCTTTGAACCAGCAAGATTACATACTTGATATTACAGGTTCCAATTCTGTGGTGCTCTCGTTGGCCCATTTTAATATCTGGTCTTCCATGATATTGGTGTAACGATACCTCTTTTGCAGAGTGAACTTTGCCCTTGTCATTTGGAGAAACCTGAAACTCTGCCTGTTCCCTTTGTTGTTCTTTTTAGAGCAAGTTGTACCCCACTCGCGTAATGGAATTGCTACCAGACGTTCCACTTGTTCTGAGCATGATTTTATTTGCTTTATATTGTCAGACCAACACAATTATTACAGCTACCATAGGAAAATGCTGTCTTCCTTTTAGGATTACAGGATTCAGTCTTACTTTTCAGATTTTACAATTATGAAACATTTATGCTTTCTACATCTTTTTGTCACACGACTGGTCACTGACCACGCCTTATAAAATTGTAATAATCCAAAGAGATGGTGGATGTGATCCGAGGCTTGATACCAATTTCAGTGGAGTGCTTGAATGTGGATTCTTGCACTGAGCAAGATTGGCCCCTTGCAACTTTAGGATTTGAGAAATATATTTTCTTTCCAGTTCACCCAGCCAAAATGATTGCTAAAAGGGGGAGGGGAACATGGCTAATGGCATCTCTATAAAAATGCATGATGTTGCAGACATTCAGAACAGCTCACTGTGGAAGAAACCAGTGGAGCACCCTGAGAGGAGGAAGGGGCAGGAAGCCACCTTGCTGCTTGTTTTCCACTTTCCGCAAAGCTTTTTACAAGGAACCAGGGGCTGCAAAACATTACCTCCACTCTTTCCTATAGCACAAGCAGACCTCTGGTAAGCATTGCTTTCCATTTAATCAAACCTACATCTAAATATTAAATTATAAAATGGAACCTATTAAGTCACGCAAATAAAAGATTGCTACCTCTGCTTTAGAGTGTTTGTCTATCAAGCTCATTTCCCTTCAACGTGCTTATCAGTGTTACTCTAATAAGGGGCAGAATAAAGTCAGTCTACTGTATACTACCTGCTAAAATAATATAGCCTTATTTTTTGATCAAGAAAACATCATTAATCAATTAAAAAAGCATTGATTTATTTTAGTGCCTTAGAACAGCAAAGAATTAAGCTCATACATATAGTCATTCAACTTTGGAAGTGAAATGGAAGTAGGCAACCGTATGTAAATTGAAGCTACTAATCTATTTTTATATTGCTTACAATCTTGAGCACTTCATCTCATAACAAAAAAATACTTCCGTTTATTGATTTCCTGAAAAGTATTGGAGTGTAGGCTCTATTCAAAGCTAGCTTATTCTTAACATTTTCAGTTTTACCCCCGTTTTCAGAAAATAATTTTGTGAAATACGAATAATGGTAACATTCTCTTTTTGCTTGACATTTATGCAAGAGACAATCTGAAACTATAAGAGTACAAATATCTTTTTCACCATATTTGAGCAGTTTGTGTATTTTCAATTCACATGATTTTTTTCCCCCAACAGGGATAACCACTTTTCATGTCTCCGTCCATCATCCTTTTCCACTGCTCATTCTCGTCATCTGAGAAACATGATTTATTTTGTTCACCTTCATCTTGACATTCCATAGTTCAGTTTCAGGCAAGGTGTTTTCCACAGGAGAACCAGTTCCTCTTACATTTGCACTATTACTGAAATTGGCAATTATCATTTTTCTCTTTCCTCTCTTACTTCTCATAAATATTCAAGAGGTGATCTCAGTTTCTTCACAGGCAAGGGCTGGGGGCAGCGTAGTACCACAGGGACCTGAGAAATGGAATCTGAAAAAGAAGATTTGGGATTTAAATTGTTTTTCAATAAATCATACATACAGTATATATTTTATTTATTTAAACCATTTATGGAGTTGCCACAGCAGTACCTATTATAAATGCATTTTGGCTATTATTATCAAAACTTCCATTAAAAAAACAAGGCAACCTTAGGAGAGAGGTGTCTGACCTCTCATGCTAGCACAGGAAGCCTATAAAAAGAGAGACCTCTAAGCTTTTTCTGATTCATTCATCTTTCACCTTCATTTGTTTTTCCATGACCGTCTACAGTGTTGCTAAGAAGACATAACAAACTACTGTAAACTAGAAAATAACCTTATTTTTCTAACAAGCATTTATAAATCCTTCCAATTCTGTTTACATTAGTGCAAGAAGATCTCACCACCACAACAAAAGGTGTTACCTGAACTTATCCGTTGCTGGAGTGCTTTGCATGTTGAATTCTGCAACTGGCACTCCCCTGGCAGATACCTGAGGAGCAAACATAGCAGCAGGATATACTACAGAAGAAGTTCCAATCTGTAAAGAGAAACAAAACATGGCTGTATCAAAGTCAGCAACAGGCTGACTTTCACCTGGCTTGCCCTCTAACTTTGCCTGAGGCAAATATTTGCTTTCTCAATCGCTTTTAACTAGAAAGTTTGACCCCCAACCATAAGAATGCAGCATTAGAATTAAACCAATGGTAATACTAGCCTTCGGACACAGATCTACAAGCCATTTCTCAAATGCTATTCCATTTGCCTTGGCTGCAGCTCTTCCTTCTGATCCTCAAAGTTACTCTCACAGCCTATTATAATAAGTTTTAGCAATTAACACAAATATATTGTATAAACACAAAGTTTATACGATTATTTTTGCCCACCAATTTGTGCATGCACATGTGTGTCTGCTTGTGTGTCTGGGTCATTTTTGACTCTGGCAACTCCCTGGATAAGTCCACGCAGCTTTCTTGGTGAGATTTTGGAAGTAGTTTGCCACTGCTTTCCTCTCCTAAGAATTACTGGCCCAAGATTCCCCAGCTGGCTTTGTGCCTAAGATGGGACTAGAACTCCTAATGTTCTTGCCTGGTGCTTTAAACCACTGCATTAAACTGGCCATTGATTATAATAAGGAATTATAATTTTAATTTAATTATAGTTAATAAATTGACAATATTGACCTATACAATGTTAATTTGGGAATGCTTCCAACTTAGTAATATTTCTTAGAACTTAGAACAATAGGTTAGAACACCAGGGACCTTGGAGGTCTTCTAATCCAACCTCATATCCATAGTAGGAGATCCTATCCAATCTCTTTATGAATGTCACCTTTGCCCAGTTCCTGAGTCAGCTCTTAAGCAACTACGGTTGATTTTGGGAAAAAAAAACCCTAAATTGACACTTTTGAACATATGATGTTGGAAAAATCATCTGAGAATATTATGGACAGCCAAGAAAACTATCAAATGAATTATCAAACAAATCAAACCAGAGTTCTCATTCACGATATAAACGACCAGGCTCCAAATATCCTGCTTTGGATATTATGACCTAGATGTCTGGAGAAGGCTCTAACACTGAGAAACATGAAAGCAAAGAGAAGAAGAAGTAAACCAGCAGGCAGGCAGGTGATGGGTGCACTGTTGGAAGACCTGAAATCCCAGGATAGGGACAGATCACCACAGAGCACAGGTGTCAAACTCAAGGCCCGGGGGCCAAATGTGACCCGCCACATCATTTTATGTGGCCCGTGAGAGTTTCAAAGTTCCGATTGCCTTTAGGACATTTGGTTACATTTATACTTACAGTTACATGTGGCCCTTTGAGGGCAACCATTACGCTGATGTGGCCCTCGGTGAAAGAGTTTGACACCCCTGGGATAGAGGAATCCCAGGAGATTCTGGCTAAATGGGCAAATCTTTTAAAAAAACCACACAAATGAAAGTCACAACAACTTCTTTGTAATACTGTCAGGAAAGCTATACAGATGCAGTTAGTAGGAATTGAACTTGGGACTTCAAGATATCTTTAACTTATTTTAGCATCACAGCATTGTTCTATTGTTCTGTTGTTGATGGGGATATCCTACCTGGCCCAATATTGTAAATTAATTTACTGAGCGGTCACTCAGCCCATAAATAATCAGCAAAAGTTATGTCCATCTTTAAAATTAGTATTACAGTTTTGAATCAAAGTGAAAAAGGTGTTCTTCAAAGCAGATCACAAAACATTTGATTTACTCACATCCCTAGTGACCAAAGACCTTCAAATCAACTGTAGACTTTGTAACTGCATACAAGTAAGTACATGAAGAAGACAAGGTGCATCTTTTCACTTTTGCTCAGGAGTACAAAAAATATTTTTGAAAAGTGATGCGTGCATTGTATTGGCATTAGATCTCTGAAGACCAATCAATCTAGAATCAATTCAAGAACCTGCAGATACAACTTATCTGTTCTTGTTCATTCACAATGATGGGAAAGGTTTAATTAATATAATAAATATTGGTCAATGCTTTGCTTTTAAACCTTACCTTTACCTATTAGTCGATCAATAAGTATTTTAATCTTTCTCCCCTTTGAAACATGTTTATTAGTCTCATAGAATAAGGACAGCAGATTTCACAATCATTAATTGCTCTTATCAGCCCTTTTGGTTTTCCAAACATCAGCAGTTTCTACAAAGGCTACTTTTATCTTCATACTAAATTACCTTGTTCTTCTTCATCACTTAGCTCTGGAGGCACTTAGTAACAGATGAGAAGCAAGTCCATTAAACCTAGCACAGCAACTGATTTAACAGCTGCAGATAGAATTTTTCTGGATTGCAACAATGGGAAGGCATAAAGCTATCCCATCACAAATTTCACTTTCTTTTTGATCCTCTGGTTTGGCATAAAGACAAATCTTGCTCTTGTCGAAATGCCAACCTGCCATCATATTTTTCTCATGTGTAAGGTTGGGAGTTTGTACAGAATGGAAAATCCAAAGCCATTGCGATGGCATAATTTGTGGATCTCATTTGTCATCCAAAATATGGGATGGCTACTTTAGATTTCCACCTAAGATTATTACAGAGCATTTACCAATAAGGACATCTGGTAAATTTCAGCAGTGGGCCAGAAAAGTTGCCTTTGTGTCTTCTAGCTGAGCAAAACTATAGCAAATATAACCATTTATGGGGGAAAAAATTGTATTGCTTAAAAGAAGCCTGCTGTATCATAAAGAGTCCAGGTGGTAACACAATGAAATATGTACATGGTGGATCTGGAGTATGATAAAAAATGTAAAAATGAAACCAGAAATAATTTGGAATTCTCAGTTCCAATTCCTTTTCAACCCATTACACTTTCTAAGTGATCTTGGGCCAATCAATGTATATCTCTCAGTCCAACCAACTTTTTCATATGTTGATTGTGAAGAAGATAGTCAGTAACCCTTCCAGCAACCCTGTCCTGGATTCTTTGAAGAACGGAACACAAATGGGATCAATCAGCCCCTCCCCAGATGGTACTTTCCAGGTGGTTTGGATTTCAGTTCCCAGAATACTCAGCCAACACATCTGGTGGGCGTCAGAGGAGACTGTGATAAATAGATGTATCTACCTTGAAGTGAATATTATTTTATCCATGATTTGGCACATTATCTGTGGAACCTTAAATGCTGGCTACCCTCAAAAATAGAAAGCTTTGAGACAGAAATCAGGGACTCCTAATTTTTCTTGAAAAACAGCTGCTTCCCCAGATATTGACAATATGAAAGAATATATAGATCAGAGATGGTGCCTAATGGAGGATTGGAACATCTACTAGACAGGCCTAAGCAGGACAAGTGTGCAGAATATTTTAACCAATCCTAAAGTAGAAGTCTCACTTTCTGAGGTGGATAAAAGGAGATGCCACACTGCTGTCACGAAAGGGTCAACAATAATATATTTGCTTTGCGGTTGTAAGTTGGGAGTTCAATATTAAAAGATCGGTGGAAAGCTGTTACAAGAGGTATGTAAAAATTAACAGCTGTTGCTCTGGCTGCAGTTTTGCAAATGAAGTAATAATGGACTTTGGGACAAAAAATACCTGATTCATGAAAAATCTTCCCAAAGACTTTATAAGAAAAGAGAATGTTACACAACATGTATCACTTTTCCAGCTGTTGAAAAATTAAAAGTATTTGAATGAACGATGCTTTGACTGTTATTCCACACATCAAGACAGTTACATCATCTTGTGGTGTCTTTAATTTCCCTTTTTAAAAAAAATTGCAGGGAGGCAAGATGTCCAGGCAGATCAGAGTTGGGAAAAGTTACTTGGACATTTTGCTGAAATTCCCATCACCCTTGGCTGTCTTCAGATTTAGCGGGATGGGTGGTTGAATGAAATGAAGAGGACGTAGGCATAAACCATGAATGGGGTTCAATCTCATTCACGCAAGCTATAGTGTGAACTAGAATCTACGTATCAAATTTGTTTTGAGACCTGAAAATTGTGACTATAAATTTGGATATAACCAATGGACACAAATCGCAACTTGGCTTATAGTGTTCATGCTATAGACTACTTTGCCTTTAATGCCTGTTGTTTGCCTTTAATGCCTGTCAAGATGGAGCAGATGAATAAAGAGAAACATGAAACATGTTTAATTCCATTCATTCCCACTAAAGATGTTAACTAACTGATTAACTCTTGCTGTGTGCAATTTCTCTTGCATTAACTCCATCCTCCTTGGTATGATATCATCCCACCACTGTCTTGGGTCTGTTTTGGATGGGTTAAAAATAAGCAGGACAACAACCGGGACAGGGTTTCATTCTCAAAGAGTTCTGTTTCTCAACAGATAGCACTTTAGTGCTGCTAATATAAGTCTTACTCCTACAGCCCAGGTAGTTTCTTGCCAGCCTATTTTCTGAGGTTTTTTAGTATTTTTCTTAGCTTTAAGGACTGAGTCCAGTTACGATAGTTTCTGCCAATATCTGACACTGCTTCTTGAAGGGTTTTCTTCAGTCTTCCCAGTCTGCTTTTACTTTTAATTTAATCTTTCTTTACACAGAATCTGGGTCGTTGTTCTATTTTTCTCTCTCTTGGAAATTCCAGACCCAGTGAATCTCTTAACAGCAAGCTTCATCTCTGTCTCAGACATCTTTTGTGCCAAGATACATCCTTCAGGATGTTTTTAGCTATTCCTGCCTGTGGTCTTCTTTGTCCCATTGTGTTCAATCACTCCTCCTGGCTGTCCAACATCAGTTCCTGCACATGTGGCTTCATCCTTCAAAGGCCTACATGCCAGCTTCAACATACTGTAACTTCCAAGTCTATCACCGTACACGTTTCTGGCTGCATACACTACTATTGATCAATTGGCTGGCTAGCAGGAGATGGAGAAGGTCCAGAGGTTTCTGCCCCTTCCATAACAGCTGTGGGTCTATTTTACAGGAAAGTACTTGCATCTACTTTTAGCCCAAACACCATCAATCAGAATAGAGCTGGAAGGGACTTTTGAGGTCTTCTAAATCCAACCCCCTGCTCAAGCAGGAGACCCTATACCATTTCAAACAAGGGGCTTTCCAGTCTCTTCTTAAAAACCTCCAGTGATGAAGCATCCACAACTTCTGAAGGCAAGCTTGTTCCACTGGTTAATTGTTCTGTCAGAAAGTTTCTCCTTAATTCCAGATTGCTTCTCTCCTTGATCAGTTTCCATCCATTGCTTCTTGCCCTGCCCTCTGGTGCTTTGGAAAGTAAGTTGACCCCCTCCTCTTTGTGGCAACCTCTCAAATACTGGAATACTGCTATCCTGTCCTCCTCCCCGTCCTTTTCTTCTCTAGACTAGCCAAACCCAAATCCTGCAACCATTCTTCATATGTTTTTTGTCTCCAGGCCTTTAATCATCTTAGCTGATTATCACTCACCAAGGGGTGAGGGGTGGAATGATAAAGTTGATGCTTCCCAACCTCTAGAAATCTTTCTAGAGACAAACATGAGAAGGAAGAATTTGTATTTTCCAGATTCTCCTCTGGGAGGTGTTTTTCCACAACCCTATTCAATTTAAAAGAAATGCATACCAAAGGAAGACAGCAGCCATAAAAAAGAGGGGGGGGGGACTAAATAGGAGTGAGTTGCAAAAATGAAACATGTTGAATTTCTGCAGGACCTGCTATTTGTGGGAGTTTCTTAATTTACGTCTACAAAGACAGGTCTTCCTAATTCTCTCTGTGCTGACTTCGCCAACATTGATGACATTATTGCCTTGCCCTTAAAATGTTTGTCTCTTTGGATGCAGAAAACTATCTGGAAAGAACCAAGTTTGTATCCTCCCGTGTTGAATCAGAAGTCGTTGTTTAACTTTATATGGAAAAGTTCTCGCAGGCTGACAATAGGAAGAGCCTTTCAGTGATTAAAAGAAGCTTCCTTTTTATGGGGTCCAGTACCAAAAGGAGAAGGGACCATCTCTTGCCCTTACAACTTACAAATCTTTATAATGCAATTCTTTATGGCTAGTAGAAAACCTTCAGACACTTTTTCAAATAACCCTAACAGTTTAATCTGTACCCTTCAAGGAGTCCTGCTGTGTGTATTAGATGAGAGAGATACATTGCGATTGAAGCCGGAACAATCTCTGGCTTCAGGTTGGCCTTCTCTTAAAAAGTAGCAGAAGACGGGGAATTTTCTTTATAGAAAATGGTATTGCAGGGATCATGAACCTTTTATTCTTTCTTAACTTAGACCGAAGCGTCTTTCTCGATGGGGACTCTTGGATGAAAATGCAGACAAATCCCTTTTGCAAAACGAGATCTGCTAACCTAGCCATTTCACTTTACTTATGTTGCAAAGCGGCCGCGTTGATTTTAATTTATAGCAAATAGATCAGGCTGGGCTTTTCTTGAAAGGTCTTATTCATCACTTCCTTTTAAAATTTACTCTTAGTGACAATCTCCAACCAGATCAGTCAGGGTGTTCTCCCTTAGGTTTTAAGTAATTTGTTTGGAATCTCAACAAATCTAATATCCCAATAGTAATGTTCATTGATCTCACTACCTTTCCCAGTGTGGGGACGAACCAATCAGTCACGTCCGCATGCACAAACCCCGAATTTGCACAAATACTCAGGAAATAGTACGGAAGAATCAATGTTACTACAGAGACAATCCTTTCTGCCTGTGAAAACATATGTACATCAACACAGATTCAAAATTTCCAAGTTTCTTAATGTATCCCCAGGCTTAAGGAGTGTTTGCTTTCTTGGTTGTTTTGATTGCGAACTGTGTTATTTTGTTATTTCTTCAATCTTGTTGTGCACCACCCAGCGTCACTTTTGGTGAGATGGCCGGCTATATAAATTTGATTAATAAATAAGCAAAGCAATCTTGTATATGTAAAAAGTGAATAGTAGAGATATGTTTTGGTTGTGTTGATGTTGGTGCAAAAACTGCACAATAGAGATAACTGTAGCCCTCCAGATGTTTTGAACTATAACTACAACACAGTGCTTCTCTGCCAACAAGTGTTAGGAAGTGAGAGTCTGACTCTTTGGAAGCTCAAAAGTTCTCCATTGATGAGAGATTGAAATGTGATTGAAATATGAATTGTTTGTTCTTTGAAGGGGCACATCTCCATTCCGAAAAACTACTCACACCTCTTTGGGTTATACAATTCCCCCATCTTAAATTTGAATAGTCTGTTTTCTTTCACAGTCTGAATTTTTTAAAAAAGTTAAAGATCTTGGATATCACTTGAATGTATCTACTGTTTTATACTCTCTGCAGTTTTACCTAACACGCATTTTTGTAAGCACAATTTCCTAAAGGTTATCTGCATGTTTCTTTTACTTACAGAAACATTTTTATCCTGGGCCACCTCCGTTCCACTGTATGCAAGGTTGGATCAACATTGCAAAATTTGGCGGGTGCCAATTAAAATATGAATTGGACAAATTTCTTCCCATATCTAGAAATTTACCATCTCATTAGGATGAGAAATTAAGAATTCATGTACTGTACGCTGGAGCTAACAGGAACAATTTGTCCCGTAAACATTGCCATTGTTCAGAGGACACAATGAACTGAACAAAGGGAAAACAAACTGAACAAAGTTGGAGACTGAAGAGAGATAAAAAGGATTATCTCACAATTGCTAAAAAGATGCCTCTCCAGCTTATTCTGAACTTGATCGGGGCTATACTTTTTTGTTTTCAAATGAAAAGAGCGATATAATTTTAATCCGGAAAAGTCTTGGGTGCCAGTGCTGAATTTCAATACATCATAGCAAGGGAGTTTGCAAACAGTGATGCGGTGGCCTAGAGGTGGAGCTCTTGCCTCACAATCAGAAGGCTGTGAGTTCGATCCTAGGTAGAGGCAGACATTTCTCTCTCTAGGCACATTGAGAATATACCTGCTGAACAAAACTCTGCATTGGCGACAGGAAGGGCATCCGGCCAATAAACACTCTGCTATCTCCATTCAGTTGCCCAGACTCCACCCCGCAAGGGATTATGGGGTCAATAAAAGATGATGATGATGATAGCAAGGGAGTATGCAACACACAATCTGCAAGGCAGAACCAGATCTACTAATGATTTACTTTCCCACATTTGGGGAAACTACAAGTGTCAGCACAACCAGAATAAAATGGATGAACTTTGTGTTGTGAAAGCCATTTCATGATCATAGTATCACTTCTGCCATGATAGCATGTTGGGTTATTTCTTTTAGGAAACGGTGCAATACAATTTTATTTCCTAGTTTTGGAATTTGTGTTGCTTTGCCTGAGGGGTTGCGGGTGAGATGCTGGGCTTGTTGACCTGAAGGTTGGCAGTTTGAGACCCACGTACCGCATGATAGAGTGAGCTCCTGCTCTTGTCCAGCCCCTGCCAACCTAGCAGTTTGAAGACATGCAAATGCGAGTAGATAAATAGGTATCACTTCAGTGGAAAGGTAAGAGTGTTCCATGCACCTCAGCATATAGACCTCACGGAAAGTGTCTTTGGACAATGCTGGCTCTTTTGGCTAAGAAATGGTGATAACCACCACCTCTCAGAGTTGGACAAGGCTGGGCAGGAGAAACCTTTACCTTTTGCTTAACCTTAGACCTTTATAAACATAGGTGATTAACTTCTGTTGGCGATCTAAACCAGCTCTCTTCAGACTGAATGTCCCACTCACACAAATACACTCCCAGCACCTGAATCCACATTAGTAGCCATGCTGGCTAGAAAAGCTGATCATGCTGAAATCCACACATTTGGAGGTACGAGGTTAGAAGAGGCTGATACAAATTACTAAAATAATTTTCCTCTTGAAATGGTAGATTGGGGGGGGGGGGAGAAAGAGAGAAACAGAACAGATTTTTTTTTTTTAAAAATCCTTGCATGTTGTTTTTACCTTTTAAGGCTGTTCTCACAGAGATGGCTTCTGAATACAAATCTGGAAACCCAATAGCTATGTGAAGGGCGGAATCAAAGGTTGCTTTGTCACTGTGTTCAGATAAAGAGCTGCCACTTCCTGATTTTTCACTTCTCTTCGTGCTGATTGCTGTCACATCTGCATGCCGAAAATCCATACAGGAACAGGGGCCAAGTGCCCTTTCTTTCTCTTCTTTTTTTTTTCTTTTCAGAATATCTGAAAGCATAGATAGTCTCTGTGATCCGGTTTCAGGAATCTCCCAGACAGTTTTTTTTTTTTTAAACTGTTGTGGATTATTACTTGGGGAGCCTAAAGGAACTCTTCACATAATCACGTGTATCATTTTAAATAGCTTGGAAATCTGGAAAAATGGTTGTACTACCAAACAGAAACTTCATTATTATGTTGAGTAAAACATAAATATTATGAGACACTAATTCAAGCTACATTATTTTGGAATATTTGATTTAAGAGACTAATTCGAGCTACACTTATTTTGGAATATTTTGATTTAAGAGACTTTATACATTTTAGCATACCTTCATTAATATGAAAGATACATTGCCTGAAAAGATAGCTACCATATTTTGTTTTCTCTCTCTTTTGATTTATTCTCATTTGAACTTGTATTGTTACCATCTATGTGGCATTGCGATAAAACCGTAGCTTGGTTGAAGAGAGCTCTACTATCAAATGAAGAATAGAGAATGATTGCATTCTCACATCACAGTCAGTTGTTCTTTGATTATTGTTTATTAAGCCACAAATGGCTGGATTTTCATTACCTGATTGATATATTATGAGCTTGGTTTTATAAATCACAGTTTCAAGTTTCAAGTAGTTTCAAGATGAAACCAAACAAACCATGTGTTGAGTATATTGATGTGTGAATTCATGGTCTTATATTTATACAGAAATTTTGCTATGCTGGCTGGAGAATTCTGGGAGTTGAAGTCCACAAGTCTTAAAGTTGCCAAGTTTGGAGACCTCTGAGCTAGGAGCATTCTGTATAAACGTGGAGCCTAGTAGCTTCTTTAGAAGTTTCTTTGGATGCATACAAACTAATATGCCAATATACATTTTGTATTCCTTCATGGCACCTTTATTCAGTATAAGAACAGCTTCGTGTATCAAAAATAAATTATTTCCTTTAGCAAGAAACTGTACTTCTGAAAGGCTTGTGTGGAGCCCTAGTAAACAGTGTGGATTAGGGGGGGAAAGTATGCTAGCAATATGGCAAAAGCTCTAGCGAGTTTTGAAACTAAGCCTGGAAACAGAAATATATTCTTAGAATAAAAATTACTTTATTTCACGCTTACTTTTGTGCTAAATCCAACCTACTGCACAGCTAAGATTGATAGAGGTATAATATGATCAAATCTACTTCCTTAAAATGCTCTTCTATTCTGCTTGCTTTCCTTCATCAGCCCCCAAATTTACAATTCACATGCTGCTTATACACTGCCATGTTGGAACACACAATAATAATTGTTTCTTTACTATGTGTGTTCAGTAGAAAAAAGCTCCTTGGTAGTTGTGACACAAGTTCCAGTGGACCATCTGAGCGACCGTGTTATGGCGCTGTTTGTAATCAGTCTGAGCGAT
>JAOYMU010000192.1:60915348-60925429 GCA_025802295.1 Psammodynastes pulverulentus
TGATCACCCAGCCACGCCTACCCAGCTGGTCATTAGGGCAGAGAACCAGTTGTTAAATTATTTGAATCCCACCACTAATGTGAGCCCAATTATTCTACCGTTAAATAGAGCTGATACTTCAATCATCAGGATTGCCATGTCCATTTGCGATGGGGTTAGTTACAAACCCTTAGTTTCTCATCAAACTCCAATGCATGAGAAAGTATTAAAGGAACGTGGTAGAAAGCAAAATACAAGGAATGGCAGCAACCCAAACACCTTGATGGCACCAGGCTTACATTTATACACCTAATGAAAAGTTAAGCAGGGTCAGATTTGGTTTGCACTTGGAAAGAAGATCATTAGGAAATGCCAAATAATAATGAAAATGCCCCACACAAAGCCAATGGCAAAATCTGTACTGCCACCAAGGAAACGACATGGATGAGTCCATGAATTCTCTGGAGTGGAAACTGACTTGAAGGAGACCCGTACCTTAACAGTTATCACATGTTGATCAATACTTTTCTACACAAAAGAAAAGCAGCTGGCACAAAGCAACTATACCAGCCCTTGAGTACAGCAATGGAAAAATGCACTCATTAACATGGCTTGCTATTCCTTTTGAAAAGTGCTATGCAAAATTACTGCAACTCCTAAGTCTTAACGCTACACAAAATGAGATTGGGCCAGGGACCTACGTTCTACTCAGGTATGAACCAAATATTTTTGAGGGCAGCTGACAGGTACCATTAAAGGTTGGGAAATAGGGGTTTTTTTTCCAGCCAAGGGGAGAGGAATCACAATTTCCATTGGTCCCATCTGTCTCTACTCCCAGACAGATTTAATCCACGTTTCTTTCCCCATTATTAATTTTACCGCCCTACTTGATCATGATCCTGTAGCACAAACATCAGCAGGCTGCTCTGACAGGCATTTCAGATATTTTACACTGATTCCATTCCCACCCATCTTCCTGGTGATCTACATATGGCTTTCCGAAAACATAGCAGTCCTAAAAATCCATTCATTGAGGCAATCTATAGAGAACTATGGGGATGGTCTTGAAGAAGGTATACAACAATTATTAGAGCAACTATTAGGTTAGCTGTAGAAAGGAAGAAATAGTGAGATAGAAACACAAAGTTATCCCGTAACAATAGAGTTATGGTAGGCTCCTGTGGTGTCTGTTTGCTGGTCTGGCCCACTTCAAAGGGGTGGCAAAATACATTTTTTAAAAAGCAGTAGTAGTTCAGTACAAGGCTCAGTGGTTAAACTTGCTGAACTTGTCAGCTGGAAAGCTGACTGCTGGGTACGAGACCTGAGCGTTATGGTATGAGCTATTAGCTCTTGCTCATCTAGCAGTTCAAAAGCTTGCAAATGCGAGTAGATAAATAGGTACCACTTCGGTGGGAAGGTAACAGAATTCCATGCACCATTGTCTTCGGACAACGCTGGCTCACTTGGTTAAAAAATCGAGATGAGCACTGTCCTATAGAATCAGACGTGATTAAGACAGGGAGAATAGAAATAGCAATAGCACTTAAGACTTATATACCACTTCACAGTGCTTTACAACACTCTGTAGGCGGTTTACAGAATCAGCATATTGTCCCCAATAATCTGGATCCTCATTTTACCAAACTCAGGAGGATGGAAGACTGGAAGGCTGAGTAAACATTGAACCAGTCAGGATTGAACTCCTGGCAATGAGCAGAGCCAACCTGCAATACTGCATTCTAACCACTAAACCACTATCGCTCTTTACCTTTACCTTTATAGAATGGTTTGACTTTTGGTCCGCCACTTTTATAGTTCAATTTAGGGACTCGTGCAATATGTTTACACCTGTAAATAGCTGCTGGAATATAGAAATGTCTGTATTTTTTGAAGTGTAAATTTTACCAGGTTTTTTTTTTTCTCAATATAGGTTGATAAAAGAAGTTGGAAAAAAGTCCATAAAAGTTCAGTACTGTTATCTGACTTACTTTTTTGAAGCACAATGGAGCAAATTAGACTACATATTAATCATTAGCTCACACAAAGTCTTAAGTTCCTCTTAGCAGTGAGGATGGGGTTTTATCTTTAGTGGTTTATTTATCAAATTTATATTGTCTCCCTTCTCACAAGAAGTGACTGAGTGGCATGGAATAAAAAAACATATAAAACAATAAACATGTCAAAGATTTAAAAAGTTTAACACACACACACACACACACACACACACACACACACACACACATACGATTCAATTAGCAATGGAGCCATCTCAAAATCTCAGTGGTTCCCTGAGACTCCAGGTCTGATAACAAAGCCAGGTCTAAAAAGCCTTTGGGAAAATAATGAGGAATGTAGTTGACCTAACTTTTATGGAGAAAGAATGCTCTAGTCCAGAGGGTCTCCAAACTTGGCAATTTTAAGACTTGTGGACTTCAACTCCCAGAATCTTAAAGTTGCCACGTTTAGGGACCCCTGCTCTAGTCTATAAGGTGGGCACAATGGCGGAGAAAGCCCACCCCCTCTGGCCCATCAAATAGTTCCCCCGAAGTGACAGGATCTGCAGCATGCTTCTCTTGCCAGCATTTCTCTAAATGTTAAGCTTCCTAGGGAATTCCAGGACACTTGGCATTCAGACAAATCAGCCATCAATAGACACATAGAAATAAACTATATTTGCACACCATTCAAACAAGATAATAAAAAAGCTAAAAAGGGGACAAAAAGACATAGAACATAGAAGAATAGACCTGGAAGGGACCTTGGAGATCTTCTAGTCCAACCCCCTGCTCAAGAAGGAGACCTTATACCATTTCAGACAAATGGTTGTCCAGTCTCTTTTTGAAAGTGAGCACTCACAACTTCTGAAGACAAGCTAGTCTGTTGATTGATTGCTCTCACTGTTAGGAATTTTCTCCTTAATTTTAAGTTGTTTCTCTCCTTGGTTAGTTTCCATCCGTTCTTTGTCTTGCCTTTTGGTGCTTTCGAAAATAGTTTGACCCACCCCCCATATCTTTGTAGGAGCCCCTCAAATATTGGAACACTGAACATATCCTCTCCAGCAGCTCAGACTCAGAGAACACCCGGAAAACAATCAAGAAAAAAACAATATTCTAATTAAGGAATTACCAAGGAATAAACCATAGTCCTGCCAAAACTGGCAGGGCAAGCTGCTATATATAAACAGGGAGCAAATCCTATTTTCATTCAGAATGATGGTGTTGAGTAGTGAAATCCCTACAAGCAAAAAGCCAAGCTCAGAAAGCAACACCACTATCTTGACAGCCATTACGATTTCACAGGAGTTTTTAAAACACTCTTTATAAACACAAGCTTTACACATAAGGAAAGGACGGGGCAAGGTGCTTAAGATTAATAAAGACATCTACAAAATAGTTGCATGATGCATTAACACTCCAGTTTAAAGGAATAACAAGATCTCTTAAGCATAAAGGACTTGGGTAACAGAAGCCAAAGAAAAGTCCTGGCTATTGATATTAAAGCTACTAGAAAAAAAACAGAGTTTAAGCCATTAAAGAAAACCTTCTATGCAATTTTATAAGTCTATTGATTCCCTCTGTACCTCTCAAGCTAATATAGTTGCTTTGTAGTTCATTCAGCACACTAACAAAAATCTCTCAGGAAACTGGATTTAACAAGAAGCCTTCTTGTATACTGAATAAAAATTTAAAGATCCATAAACATTTTCAGATATCTCAGATAAATTATACGGAAATACACTTTGGCGCTTTATTTGTTAAACAGTTTCATCCAGTCCACCGGTTCCTGAAATATCTATTTCAACAGACCTTTTCCCTTTCATTCTACATTTTAAGGTCATGGACAGAAGCGTTTATTAATATAATGGCCAAAAGGAAACAATTCTATTAAGCCTTCAATGACAGATTTAAAAAAAACCAAAACATTTTCTATGAAAAGAAAAAAGGCACAGAAGATATTTTTAAGTTAAGAAAAGCACGGAAGGCCATCAAAGCACAATCATTTGTTAGGGAATATTCATACACTGGTATATGCACTTCCTTTTAATATCCTATGGTAGATTATATCGGAAATCTTCATCCAAAACAATGCAAACTTAGGTAAAGGTTTCCTCTGTCCAGTCATGTCCGACTCTGGGGGTGATGCTCATCTCAGTTTCTTAGCTGAGGGAGCCAGTGTTGTCCTAAGACACTTCCGTGGGCATGTAACCAGTGTGACTATATGCCAAGGCACATGGAGCCCTGTTACCTTCCCATTGAAGTGGTACCTATTTATCTATTCACATTTGCATGCTTTTGAACTGCTGAGGCAAGAACGGGAGCTCACCCCGTCACGCAGTGCTCAGGTCTCGAATCTGAGTTGTCAGCTTTCCGGTTGACAAGCTCAGCATCTTTAACCATGGAGCCATCGCTCAGCAATCCTATCTCATCGCAAACTTAGGATGCTGCAACATACAAGTGCATGACTTCAGGAATTCTCCAGGAATTCCACTGTGTTCTTCTGAACACAACATAGCAACAGGGAGAAAGCAAACCTCTGGAAAGTCAACAACAGAGAAAATTGCAGAGAATATATCTTTCTCCATCTCTTCCATATGTTTGGGGAGATAGAAAGATGAGTACAACATATCATCAAGAGAGTTGAAGAATTGAAATGGAAACGGGCTGGTCACATAGCAAGAAAAACTGATGGCAGGTGGACCAAGGCAGTCATAGAATGGATCCCACTTGATAAAAAGCATCCACGGAAGAGACCTAAAACAAGATGGATCGACAACATCATCAAGTAGTGCGGGCCCAATAGGCAAAAGAAAGCTCAGGACAGTGTAGGTTGGAAACATGTAGAAGAAGCCTTCATCCTGCAGTGGATAGACAATGGTTAGAACGATGATGATGATATTATTTATCAAAGACACTTTCATACTACAGGAGAATGGCTGTTTTTTATGCAGAACAGATTGAATAATAATAACCTGTGTTACTCATGAAAGGACAGGTAGAAATTTCTGTTTAATACCAGTTTTTATCAATTATTTAGGTGCCGAGCATACCCATTCTGCAAAACTTTTAAACAACTAAATCCTTTAACTAATTAGTGAATTATGAAATTTAGTCTCCAAACAATTCAGAGGGGATCTCTCGTCCTCTCTCTGGCTTGCTTTAACATGATACATTTGATTAACAGTCTACTATTAACTTGTTCGCTAATGAATAATCAGTTACATTATGTTCTTTAATGAACAACAGCTTTTAATTTAATAGATAGTGTTTAGAATTGCTCTTTCTTGCCAAAGTGACAACACAGTTACTGGCAATCATCAAGGCTCCTTCGAGCAATCTAAATCTAGCCTATTATCTAGAGGCAAAAGAAAAAGACTGCATTCCTTTGTGCTGCTAAACGAAACTCCCAAATTTATGTTCTGAGATTACAATGAACATTTTCACTCGCGTCTGAGATTTTCATCAACTGTTTTTAAAAGGATGAGACAAAGAAAATCACAAACGAACACTAACAGTCTAGAGAGCCACACCTCACAAATGCTGATTGCACTTGGCAGGAAGACTGAGAATTCTTAAAATCAGACGGCTTTCCTAGCAAATACATTTGGCGTGTACCAAGTCCGGTATTATGTTATGGTATTGCTAAACTCCTAGTGCTTGAAAGTATTTCAATCAATGGGTGGGAGAAGGGGAAAGCAAGATGATATAGTCTAGTCGGGCGCTAGTTTGAGATTATGCATGCTTCACCATCTTTCTCCAAATCTATAGATGCTGATGTTTCAGTTTATACTAGGTTTAGTACCAACTTAGTAACAACCATTCTTAGTCCTTGCCTATGAAGATAACAGATAAAACTTGCAGTGACCTAGTCTTCTATCCCTGTTCATTAAGCATCCCATAATTATGGGATAATCACTCAGAATATTTCCCAATACAATCTTGCAACCTTACCCTGATGCATTAATGGTTATTTTAAAAATAGCATTATCAACAGGTCTTATGGTCAGGAGCGTGGAAGTTGCTAAATTTCAACTCACAGCTCTTCTTATCACTGGCCACGTTGGCTGAACGTAAATATCTGTGAGAATGTCTTTTGAGAGACAGGAGGAGGAGACTGCAAACTAGGTAAGAGTCAGATACGAGGCAGTTTAGTTCACATAATCAATGGGGAACATGGGTAATACTTTAGAAAGGACCCTTCCTAATTTCTTGGAAGTAAAGGAGAGCGGGGAGAGAGGTAGTTTCAGACTTGCAAGATTCTCTTAATGTAATCTTATAATAAAAATAATGTTAGTGTTCATGATTTGTGTTTCTTTCTTGGACTATCCCAAAGGACTGAGGATGGTGGAAGTTGTAATTTAATATTGCCTTCTCACTCCTCTTCTAGATTATAACAGAGCAGGTGATCCTGTAGATTATAATGTAAAGTACAAGTTCAAATGGTGATGGGCAAAAACCATTTTTCCAACCTGGCGGTCTCTGGAAGCATCCAGACAATACAACTGCTTGTAATACTGACTGGGTATTCTGGGAGAGACAAATAGCTATTTCTCTGGAAAGTGATTCAGGGTTTGTTTGTTTTTCCAACCCAAGTGGGGTGAGGCTCATATGTCACCTACGCCAAGCTTCCCCCACCCCAAAGCACCCTGCACTCCTTACCTTACTGTACTGCCACTAAAAATCCTTTCAACTCCTTGTCTCTGGGGCCTGGCTGAAAGAACTTCCTGCTGAAGGATTTCAGCTGTGTGCTTGCTTCCAGAGCTGAAATACTTTGTGCCTGCTTGCACAGAGCTGAAATCCTTCAGCAGAGAGCTCTTTCAGATAGCCCTCAGAGATAAAAAGGACCTGCCACAGGATTTCAGCTCTGTGCAAGCAGGCTCAAAGGATTTCAGCTGTGTGCGGGCAGGCTTGAAGGATTTCAGCTCCATGCAAGCAGGCACAGAGATCCTTTAGCAGGGAGCTCTTGAGGGCAAAAGAAGAAGGGGGATGGATGAATGAGGTGGATTGATATGTTAAATGATAGAGGATGATAGAGGACAGGAAGGCATGGAGGAATGTTGTCCATGGGGTCACGATGAGTAGGACACGACTTCGCAACTAACAACAACAAAGAAACAAGGAGGAGTTATTTCAGCAGGCGGTGGCAGCTTGCAACTTTCCACGGAGGCAACTTTTTGCCATAGTCTGAAGTGCTTTACATGCATTTCATTCAAACTATCATTAAGTGAACAGTGGTAAGTTGAGGATTACCTACTGTACCAAAGATTGTTTCAACCCCCTTTGTGGAATTCTTTGTCCCCCAGAATATCCAGCAAGTTGACTTAATGGAAGTGAAGATACTGTCATTTCAGGATACTTTTCATTGGGTCAGTAACTTGTCAGTTCTCTTATCATGATTTATTCTGGTTGGGCCACTCCTGACTTTGAATGTTGCTATTTGCTGTTTGATTTGTAATAGTGATGTATACCTCTGCTATTTTTATGACTGACTATGTGCCTTGAGTGTCTGCATGGATGATATATGCTTAAGATCAATATATAAAACTTACCAAAAATTCTCTCATGAAATATTTTCAGCTATACATTTTAGAGAAGATGAAGAACCACATGTTTTTTTAAAATAAAAAAAACAGCAAAAAAAACCCTTAGGTTTTCTAGTGTTTGTGGACATAGGAAATGTTTCAAGCAGTATGTTTTATTGTTCGAAATTACCAGATGGTTTTATTGTGCAAAACAGTATAAATTCTTGCTCTTGTAAGCATAAATTTTTGTTGCAAAATGAGAAAGCAAGGCTACTATCTTTGCTTGCCTTAGATTATAAGAAATAATCTAAGAACTATGCTTAGCTCTGACTGACCTTGAAACATAATTGGCAAGCATGCCTGTCTCTATGGGATATACCATTGGGTAGATAAAAAAAATATGGGATTATAATTAAAACCGATAAAGCTGCAAAATTAATCAACGTAGTTTTAAAATCTACTGGATGAAAATAACAGAATAATGTATATTGCCTACTTAGTAATACAAGTTATATATCTTACAAACCAAAGTATATAGTATATAATTATCAACTTTATTCTTTAATGCCTTTATAATCATTAATATTAAAGGTCCTTAAAAACTATAGGTTTTCAAACTCAAATAAATAAATAAATACGTTTTATTTTGTTCCTATAACACTGGTTTATGAATCAGTACATTTTATACAGCAATTGGGTTATGTGCTTCTATAATTAGTTGTCATCTTTGTGAAGAATCTTACTATTCAGTTTGTTTTTCTAGGAAAAGAAACTGGATAAAGTTTGAATGTTATTCCTAATTATTCATTATTTATTTACATTCTGCTTTGCATGGAAAATGACTATACATGTAGTCCTCAACTTACGACTACAATTGAGACCAACATTTCTGTGCTAAGTGAGACATTTGTTAAGTGAGTTTTGCCCCATTTTACAAGCTTTCTTGCCACAGTTGCTAAGTGAATCACTGCAGATGTTAAGTTAGTAAGAAGGACGTTAAGTGAATCTGCTTCCCCTCTGATTTTGCGCGCACTCACCGAACCAGTAGTTACACCGGTTGAATCCCACCACTGGTTAGAAGAATATCTGGAATGATGGTATTGAATGCTGAGCTGAAGTCTACAAAGAGGATCCTTGCATAGGTTCTGGAGATTCAAGATGTTATAGGATGTGGTGCAGAGTCATATTAACAGCATCATCTGTCAATCTATTTGCTCGGTAGGCAAATTGCAAGGAGTCTAACAGTGGATCTGTGATGGTTTTCGGGTTGGACAGCACTAGCCTTTCAAAGGTCTTCACGACTACAGATGTTAGAGCAACCGGTCTGAAGTCATTCAGTTCCTTGAGGAAAGGTTTCTTCGGCACTGGGATGATAGTAGAGCATTTGAAGCAAGAAGGAACGTAGCACATCTCTAGTGATTTATTAAAGATGCGGGTGAAGATGGAACTAGTTGGTCAGCACAAGCTCTTAAGCAAGGAGTTATCTCGTCTGGGCCAGGTGCTTTTCCTGGCTTTTGTCTGTGAAACAGACCTTGCACCTCATTCTCTGTAATCACCAGAGGTGGTGGGTCCAATGGGATGGGGTAGGTTGTAGGCACAGGTGTCAAACGCGATGTCATGTGATGCATTGTGATATTTTTTGCCTTTGCAGACCTGGGGTGGGCGCGGCCTGCGCGTGATGCATCCAGCCCGAGGGCCACCAGTTTAACACCCCTGTTAAAGGGGGTCGGTCCATGATGAAGAAAAGGTTGCGAACCACTGCTATAATCTTTGATGTGTCGTTTATATAGTGAACCTGGTTATACTGAGAAATATTTTTCTTTTTTTAAAAAAATAACATCTGTTTACAATCTTGAACGCTAATTTTAATATCCAATTCTTGAAAACACTAATTTTAATATCCAAGCATGATTAATTTCCTCTAGGGATCTGCCCAGGTGCATCAACATTTGACACCCTGTTGAAACTTGGAAGGATAATCAGGATAAAGTAACGGAAGGGGGAAAGCCTCAAATTATTAAGAGATTAACTTCATTAACTGTATCTAATTAGTTTAACTTTAATTAAAATTTAATTTAATCAAATCTGTTTCCCCCCACCCCACCCTTAAACTTATTTCGATAAACGGCATTTCGTTTTTCTCACGGCCTCGTCGACTTCTTGGTTCTGTCTCACTGTCTACTTTAACAGTGTGGCCATTCGAAGATAATTTGGAGAGGGTGTGTGTGTGTGTGTGTGTGTGCGTGTGTGTGTGTGTGTGTGTGTCCCCATTTTTGTCAGGAAACTAGTTTGCCATTCTGTAGACATCCATTTCATTTCCAGGCAGAAGTCTTGCAAAGAGATGCTGGCAATCCTGGAATGAAAGTACTTACAACAGTTCACTCAGTGACGGTCCGAAGTTGCAACAACACCGAAAAAAGTGACTGATGAGCGTTTTTCACACTTATGATCGTTGCAACGGACACATGATTTTCACACTTATGACCCTGTGGTCATGTCATTTGGAGCCTTGGTGGTGCAGAGGATAGAGTGCAGTAATTACAGGCTACTTCTGCTTACAGCCAGCTGCCTGCAATTTGGCAA
>JAOYMU010000192.1:61027364-61038270 GCA_025802295.1 Psammodynastes pulverulentus
GCGTCACGTGACGCGGACTCGAAAAAGGTGCCGGAACGCAGTACCGCTGCGTTCCGGCAGAAAAAAAGCCCTGGCGACAACCATAAGAGTGGGTCAGAAAAATGGCAACTGCACTGCCCCTTTGTGCAGATATGCTATGTTGATGCATACCATGGAGCAGTGTTTCTCAATCTTGACCACTTGAAGATGGGTGGACTTCAGCTCCCAGAATTCTGTGCTGTCTAAAGCCCTGCCCCTTTGTGTATACGTGTTATGATGACACATACCATAGAGCAGTGTTTCTCGACCTTCTTCACTTGAAGATGGGTGAACTTCGGCTCCTAGAATTCCCCAGCCAACTATGCTTGATGATGATGGTTATCATTGAAGCTCTATACTCTATGGCAGTGTTTTCCTTAACCACTAGACCAAACTGGCCAGCTGGGGAATTCTGGGAGCAGAAGTCCACCCGTCTTCAAGTGGTTAAAGTTGAGAAATACTGCCACAGAGTATAGAGCTCCAATGATAACCAACGTCATCAATCATGAACTCCCTGAAGACACCACTAAATAAAGGCTTACCTTCAAAATCTCATCCAATCTCATCCTTTCCTTCAAAAGGGTTTCGTATTCAGCATGACAGGTGCTAATAAGCAATTCCTTTTCTGATAACTCATTGATAAATCTTCGCTGTTTGTCATCCCACTGACATTTATTGATGTGAAATGTTCTCTCTGTCTCATTCAATTTCTGCTGAAGAGCTCTGATGGTGTCTGTTGGAAAGACATGCGAGGTGATTCTCAAATACAATTAAAATCTGAATTAAAGTAGCATAGGTTCTTCTCCTACAATATGCCAAAAACAACAAACCAAATATTTTGCAGTGAACATTGCAATAACTATTCTATTAAAAAACAACAATCCAAATTAGCCGTTTTAAATTAGCAGCAGAACAAAGAGGTTAAAAGCCATTTCTAGCAATGAAGATGTTTTGCTATACATATTTGTTACACAAAGAGCCAGTTTGGTCTCGTGGTTAAGGCATCAGGCTAGAAACTGGGAGAATCAAGAGTTCAAATCCTGCCTGAGCCATGAAAGGCAGCCGGGTGACCCTGGGCCAGTCACTCTCAGCCCAATCCATCTCACAGGGGTTATTGTAGGAGCAAGGAATATAAGATGCATTCGCCACTATTATTTGTAAAAATAATAATGGCAGGATACAAATAAATAAAATACTCAGGACAACATACTATCCCAGACGATAATTTTGTAAACAATCCATGAATATAAACCTATAGTTAAGGTTACAAATCTAGCCTTAAACATCCACCAAGAACTTTGTTTTCTACAATCTCTTGCCTCTTTATTTTCATAATGGCCTCCTTAAAGTATTTAAGTCAGAGCCCTTAAACCAATCAAATTAAAATGTCAATAGATAAAACTTGAAGATACCACAGGTATGTCCCTAAGTGGCCAAGGCTGATAGTAAGATGTGTTAAGCAGATACTGTCCAGCAATGTCTTGTTAAGAACACAGTAAAACAGACAGATACATACATATTGGAGCCAATCTACAGTTCTAACAAGGAACATGTAGTCTTTTTACATAAACATTCTACATTAAACAATTGAAGGAATGTAGGAACAGACAATTAATATTGGTTAGGGGAAAAATGGAAAATTTAATGGATTTATGGAAAAGAGTAAATTTAAAGGGAGGAAAAATGTTACTATGTAAATTATGAATTTGCTTAACTGGCATCAGTTAATAATCCACTAGCTATGGTTTAAAGCTGCTATTCAGCCAAGTATACAACATAATCATCATGTTAATATCTTTTTAATTACGTAGTAATGAGCATCCAACAGAATCACAACAATTTCAAAATTATCTACCAGTTCTGCAAGGACTTTGAGACCAAATATTTTTCCATCTTCAATTTATATAGACACTGATTCTCGTTATTAAAAACAAATTTGATTACTGAGATTTTTTTTTAAGAAATTCACAAATATTTCCAAATTAATAAGCAGGTAGAAACTGAAATATGTATACCATAGGATGCTATGAAGCTACTTATAAATATTACTCTATTAAACATAAGAAAAAAGAAAAAAAAGGAATGGAATGAAATGTTAGAATCAGGATACAAGAAAAACAATAATTCTGATGTATTTACTGCATTAAAGTATAAGAGATATTAGTGATGGGTAATAAAATATTACTAAAAATATAAAGTTTAGTAAATGTGGTTATTACAAATGTCATTCTTATGAATCATTTTTCTAAACTGTTAGCACCTGCTGTTAGAAAACAAAATAAAATTAAAAAATGAATGTATCATAGATACAAATAGAATCCTTTTTAACCAAGCAAAAAATGTAGAAGTTACAAATTAAAACATTACACCAGCCAGCTGGTCTTCGCAGGCAACAGAGCACCAGAAAACGGCCCAAAAAATGCCCCAAAGACAGGGCATTTTTCAGGCATTTTTCATGCTGTTTTCTGGGCTGTTTTCAGGCTGTTTTCAGGCCATTTTCCGGGCAGTTTTGGGGCCATTTTTCAAGCCAAAAATGATTTGAAAAACAGCCTGAAAATGGCCCCCCAAATGGCCAAAAACCAGACATGCACGCACCAGCCAGCTGGTCTTTGGGTTTCTGGCACTCTGACACGCACATATACACACGTGTTCTGGTTTGGGCACTCGGTGCTGAAAAGGTTCACCATCACTGTTATAAGGTGTTCCTAAAATAATAACTCCCTATTTATGCCTGGAAAACACTGTCACTGAATTATGTTCACAGAAGAAATGTTCACAAATCCATTCGTTATTTATTGTAAATATTCTGAATTTTACCTTGCAGCTGTTCTATTTGTTTGTTTGCTCCACCTAGTTTTTCTTCTGAGGAATACCGTTCTATACCAACTTCTTTCCTTGCTACAGCTAATTCATACTCCAGACTTTGTCGGACAGCTTCACCCTTCTCAACGTCTGCTCGCAGTTTTGCAATCTGGCTTTCATAGTTCGATAGCTATAAATGAAATGTTTTTTAAATTACATGTAACTTTACTCATAAATTATTTTTTGAATACTCATATTATATAACTCTTTACACTCAGATACCTTGAAACGAATTGGGTTGAAAAGTTTGTGAAAATCATTTTGATTTTCCTTTTCTTTCCCTTCTTTTGCCTATTGTTAAGATGCCAAAATGCCTTTACATGGTTGTTAAATTACCTACTTGAAAATTAACGTATTTACTGTAAAACATTACAAATCCATAAAATTCAAAACAAAATCTTGAATGGTATGTCCTCCTCTCTGTAGTATGTTTCCCCCTCAGGAATAAAACAATTGATGACTCTCCAGTCTAGAAATAAAGGTGTTGAGCTCCAAGCTTTTGGATTTTGAACAATGGTGCATAGATAGAAAGGATGGTCTTCCTGAGGGCTTTAAATGGAGAAGGGTTTTCCAATGATAAATAGTTTTAATTTGTCATCTCCTGCTACAATAGCTCCAGACAAAAGCATGCGTTGATATTTCACAGCCTTAAAAGCTTGCAGTCTTCTCCTCTTTGGAAGTGTATATTCTTTCTGACGCTCTCTTCCAGAACAATTCTATGCTATCAAAGCTAAGGATCCACTGTGCTGCTTCATGAATGTCACTGATAGCTTCTTTTAACATCAGGATGCCGGTCTTTGCTGCATTTCTATTACCACCAGCAACTTTACAATTCACTTTCATGTTATGAAAATTAGAACGTGAAAGTCTATGTCTATTAAATTACCATAAAGTTTGCATGAAATTCATCATACTTCCATTCACAATGTCCGTAACTTCTCCACTTCAAATGTTCATTTCATTTGAACTCTGCTTTGTTAGCTGATTTTACGTTCAAACTTTTCATGTGTTAATTGTTGAAGTGCTTTCTTCACTGTTGAATCAACGAGACTTACAGTGGCTCATAGGCAATGAAGAGAGGATTTGCACATCAAAACTCTATTATTTTCATTTTCTGCTCTAAATCATTTTATACATGTAGTCCTTGGTTACTGACTAGCCTATTAAGTGACTGTTCAAACTTACCACAGTGCTGAAAAAGTAGGTTTACAACCAGTCCTTGAACGTACGATAGTCCCAGGCTGACATGATCTCCATTTGCAATCTTCACAATAAGTAAAGTGAATTGGGAAGCCAGCAGTAACTTGCAAGTCGTAATAAACGTAATGCTGCATTGAACAACTACAAGTAATTTTCTTAACAACCACGGTTGAACTGGCAACATAAGTCGGACATGGTCATGTGATGTTTCACTTAACAACTGCATTACTTAGCAATGGAGTTGCTGGTCCCAACTGCAGATTTAACATTAAGTGAGAACTTACAGTTTTAACGTTAAGTGAGAACTTACCAGCCAGGCATATATTGTTGTTACTGCATGATCACTTTCCAGTCATCATTGCAATGCAGTTCAGCATCATATGACACTGGAAATTGCTTTCTTTTAAAATACTCCATTTTGAAATTTGGGGAACTTATCTTAGCACCCCAACCTTACAAGGACTGTGGGAGATTATGTGAAGTGAGAAGAAGATAGGTAGCTGTTTGAAGCTATTTTTTCTGGGTTGTTGTTTTTTTTTTACATGGGGAAGATTAAAGGTAAATAGGAAGTCTCAGAGAGACAAATAGCTTCTATTCCTATAATTAAAGCCACCTCAAAGCCTAGAGCACATGCAAAAATTAAAAAAAAATCAAATTTTCCTCATTTTGCTGCTGAATTTTTGCAGAACAATCTCAAAGAGTTGGAAGCTGCATGCAGCCTCCGGGCTATTCATCCATTGAGGAGAAATGCATTATCTCCAGCCTCCTTCCAAGTCCAACAGGAATTATATTACAAGCAAGATGGAAATTACAGCAGGAATCTCACTGAGTACATAATTAACTCCAGGAGCCCTAGGGAATTTTTGACTTGTATTTCTCAAACATCAATCCCCTTACTTTCAGCTTTGGTTGTAAAAGCTAAATAATCCTATGTTTATTAAGATCAACATCTTAAACAGTTCATACTGATTAATACTTTTTGGGCAGTGATGGGCTTCAGGGTTTAGTGATCGTGGTCTAGAAAACAGATTGACTGACATTTCCTGGCAACTGTGGATGGCGCCTGTGGAGTTCCCAGCGAAACATCAGGAAATCTGTTTTCTAGAGTCCACAATCACTAAATCCTGAAGCATAATGCTGCCCAACAGATATTGGTCATGAAAGCCTACACCAGTATATAATGCCCTTTCTTTTTCTTTTTAATAGTCTAAGTCATCTACACCTTAAGAGTGTTATAGTCAACACTGTATAAAAACCGCTGTACCAAAATAACATAATGCATTGTATAATAAAACAAAGTTTATTAATACCATTTTATAAATTAAAAACAATCAAAAATGTTATGTTAGAAACTAACTCTTGATGGGGACGCCAACGTGAAAAGCAAAGTATTATGTATAACATTTTTTTTAAAATGCTAGAAGCACATCTAACACAGAAGGTCCCACTAAGGCAGATTACTGAGTTCTTTTAATCTCATACAACCTATCATTTGCTTTTTAAAAAATAAATGAAGTTTTTTTTCCCCATGAGAATTATACCCATATTTTGGTTTCTCATTTAAAAAAAAAAAAGAAGTGGAAAAAGTCAAAGAAAAAAAAAAGAAGCATTTGGAAGAATCTTAAATATGGCTTTCCATGTTCTGACTATGACCTAGAAGTGCTTCAGGATTTCATGAAGCACAATACCTCTGATACTCATTAAATCAGCTTCCTCTTTTAGGCTTTCGTGTGAGCCTGCAAAATGAAAAAAATGCTACAGCTGCTCTAAGAGATGTAGTAACTTTAATATCACGAAGACTGAACTGGGGACAAGATTTGAGAGAAGTTCTTTTAAATCAGGTTCCAAGAGTACACAAGCCTAATACAAATTGCTTCATTGACATTATTGAGGAAGGCTGATGTAGTCCTTTAGATACATCTATGTACATTCTGATATACATAGATCAGTGGTATATTAACCATTAAGCAGACTAAGCAAGCATGTGGTTAGGACACCAGGCCCAAAGGGGGCACCACAAAGTTGAGAAAGAAAAAAGGTTGGCTTCATTTGTACAGTATGCACAAAGGAGGGGGGCACCAAGATTTGTCAATGCTTTAGTGAGCCTTAATCCGCTACTGACATAGATACATCAGACATGTGGCAAGTTGGAGAAGGCCATCCTTCAACATCAACAGGATGAGTAGTTTGTATAAGAATGTTGCAGGCACAGCCCGACAGCAATTAAATTGTTACCTCCGCATTATGCTTAGCAGTTATGTCAAGTTTATCTTTCTTGGCTTGATGGAGTTTCCTTCTCAGATCTTCCTTTGTTTCCATATCAGCTTCACAGTGCTTGTGCAGAAATGTCTTACCAAAGTTCCTGTTTAAAAATACAAGGGCTTTTCACCATGAATGGTCTCAGTCATACCAGCTCTGAATTTTCAAATAATCGAGGCAGCAAGGTTGAATTTCTTACTCAGAACTAAGTCCCACCCAATTTATAAGATTTGTTTCCAAGGTAATATACTCTAGAGATGGCTATTAATGGAACTCTTTTGCTTCCAGTTTACAATCACTGCATTCAAGAATGTATCTGAAGCTACATACATCTGCGTCTGCAGTTCACTGAAGGACATTTTAAAGATTATCAACTTGTTTAATTCTAACTGTACTGATTTAAAAATTCGGGTTTATATATATAATATTGAAGGGTTGTGAGTCACTCTGAAAAATGAAGGCAGGGTAGAAATAAATTAAACACAAATGATGCCGCTCGTGATAAAAGTCGATCTCTTTCAAACCTTACATCTGTTACTTTCTCCCTCTTGAAGAAATAAAATTAAAAAGAACGTTTATTTTGTTCAGCCAGCATTTTTCCAACTCTACTTAGAAAAATATGGTAGCATTGATCATTAATAATGCAGTTCTAATAATTTTGTAGAAGGGGGAAAATCCAGGAGGAATGGCTTATCATGATAACTGCGACAGAATAAAATATTTTCTGTGCATAGCTTTTAAAGTATAGATGTTTTGCATTTTGCCAGCCCCCATACATTCATTTAATGAGAAACAGAGGGACATGTTGACTGGCTTCCTTGATGTCGAGGGAAAACAAGTTTACCCTGATGAACCCAGCCTCAACTCTAATTACTATTAATTCATAATTACTGGAAGATGCACACACACAACTTTCTTCATGTTATCTTTTTAGGTATCAAAATACAAAATATATGAAAATTGCATATAATTCTTAAAGCACAAACCTCATTCAGTTTCTCAAATAAAAGGGAAAAGTTCATATAACAAAACGAAATCTTATATCCAAGTTACTGAGGTAACTATGGCAACACTCCAAAGGAATAACAAAGGGGATTTTTTCCTTGCATTGACAGCTGAGGAAATGTGATAAAATGCCCCTTTTATTTTATATAATATTATAATATAAAATATATAATATATATAATTTACGGAAAACTAAGGAACATTTTGAAGTACTGCATCCACTTTTCATAACATATAGGAAGTGATTGGCAGAACAATTCAGGGATAAAATTAATGATACAGATATGACATAACATGATAGTTTAAGTAGGAAAAGAAAAATATAAACATGATAAAACAAGAGGAAAAGCCAAGCTGCCCCATTAAAAAAACAAAAAACTCATCAGCAGGCAATATACAAAGTTTAAAAAAGATTTCATGAAATATCACATCTTGAAGAGAAAATGGAAACAAACTTCTGAAGGGGACTAAGTATACTTCTCTGAATAATTTCAATCTCACAGTTGAAATGGTCCTGTTCATTAGAAAGGAAGCTGCAATTTTATCAATTTTTGTTATCCTAATAGTTGCCATTGTATTTGGTAAGTAAAATATGGAATTTGGAAAATAGGTTAGCTTTTTGCTTTGATCAGAGATGTTTTGTTAATTAGCAAACTGGATTGAAAAACCATCAAAACCATATGCATGCATGTGGAAGGTGTAGTATATGTTTATATGTATGTGTGTATATCAGTATTTTGCTATTCTTAAAGGAATTGCAGAAATGTTTTATCAAGGGGTGTTGTCTTGTATTCATTTATAGCACAATCCTATATTTGTGTGTTATTTCCAACCAAAACTTGCTATTGATTTTGTGATGCAGGTGTGGGGAGTTACTTTTAAAAGCACCTACAGTAAGCTAACACAATCCTACAGAAAGCTGAATTTCCACTAAGATACTCGCATTATGGATGGGTTAATTATCTGGTGGCTACTATAATATTACTGCAAACTGTGACATCTGAAATTATGAACTATTAACAGCATGATTTGTACATTCTCAATTGCCATCTGGTACTAAACATTTTTTTCCAAATATGTATTTTCTGCAGTTAACATTCTATTAGAAATTTCATATGATAGAACTAGAAAATAGCAGAAATTTGCATGGTCAAGAGTACTATTCAGAGAATAGAAATTTTCATAACTGTATTTTTTGTTAATTATAGGAATTGAACTTACCGTTTCATTTCAGAGACTGAGTAATTCACTTGAGAATCCATTACAACTAATTTTCTATTTTATGTTCTTTGAACAAACAATGCTATTTTCATAGGTAATAGTGTTTGCACCACAAGATTTCAAACATCACTTCTTTTCCAACTTCTTGAAGTCACATTAAAACCTACAATACACAGATTTAAATAAACATCTCAGTCACACCATTTTTGCCATAATGTATTTGGATTTAATCACAAATTGTGGAATTCTTTATCATTAAAGTATATGCCCAATAGTTTACTGAATCCAGCAATAATAATTCACAGTCATAAAATGAACTTTTCTTTATTAACTTTATTATTTCCATCTCCACCCATCTTCATGTTACAAAGATAGATTGGAGGCTTAACAAACAGCTTAAAAAACAGGTTTAAGAAAAAACAAAAATCTTGTCAGATCTCCAAAAATAATAGACATTTGGGATGCACTCAGAAGGGCCTTTCTGAATAGCAGACTGAGTTTCTAATTTTCTCATTTTGCCACTACAACCAATAAATCAGCCAACATGGCTGTAGAAATTAAAATGTTCGACTAAGACAGGACAGACCATTCTTAAAAACAGGAACTTGCTCTCTCTCAGACCTATGTACCACAAGGACATTATCGTAGGACTAAAATGTAGATCCTGGTGCAAGCTACTTTGAGTCCTGAAGAAAACATGGAATATAAATTTAGGAAATAAAATAAATATGCTAGTTCCATTGTTCAGTTTGAAAAAGCAACAAAAGAAATTGATAGTGGCAACACAATTCAACAAGTGACTCCCAATTCACTGGTTAAAAATTAATGTCTAAAACAGCATTTCCCAACTTTTCAGTGATAGTACAACAGAGTTGGAAGGGATATTGGAAGTTTTCCAGTCAAACTCCCTGTTCAAGCAGGAGATCTTATACCATTCTGGACCAATGGCTCTCTAACCATTTCTTAAAAACTTCCAATGATGGAGCCATCATGTCATCCAGCTGTACAGCTCCCATTATCCCTACCTGTCTTCTGGTTGGAGATTTTGAGAAGGTTAGTACCTCCAAAAGGTTCCAATTTGGACTAACCTGGCTGCAATTGTTCAATTTTTTTTGCAGTAAACTGGAATTCAGTGATAACTATCTCTAGATTGTTTAGCAGATAAATCAGCAAAAACAGTTCCCTTAATGGACACTGTGTTAGAGACTTTTCACTTGGAAAAAAGTAAATCCACCAAACCAACTCCTTCTGTTTCATCTAAATAACTGATTACAGTTAAGCCAGTTGTAGTTCTAGAATTTGTGGCAAGACATTTACTTGGACTTCCTTGTTGCTATCATAACCTATTCAAACCCAGAACAAAGACCCCAAACTATATCTAAATAAGTCTTCTGGATCATACAGACTGTCTGGCTCTTGTCAATAAAAGACAGAGCTCGTACACTTGTTGCCCCTGTATCTCTCTTTAATATAATCTTGATGCCCATGCTTCCCCTAAAAATCCAAAGATCAGAATGAACGCAAATGAACAATTAAATCGATAGCATAAAACTTTGTGAAACGTGGACTTTTTTGTAACAATGTACAACTACTAAACGATTCTTCACACCTTCCCTGGATTCTCTTTGGACCCCCTCAAGAAAAGTATAACTCACAGTTTGGGAATCCTGGTATAAAGCATGTGAGTACAAGGTGTGTGAGTTACAAGATGGTCTTGAAGAAAGTACATCAATAGTTGCTGTGTAAATATCAGCATACCCTTGAAAGGGAATGAGGGAATGAGAAACTCAAGATTGCTCCACCTTGATCCTCTTTGATATGGGAAAAGGAGTGGGGGACAGGGAAAGAATATGTCAAATTTTCAAAACTCAGTTATTACACAGTGCAACAATAAAGTGGCATTTCTGGGATCTTTGAGGTGTCTGTTTCCTGACCCAGCCAACCTCAAAGGGCTGATAGGGTGAAACTGTGGACACAACCCATCTCCCTAAAGTTTGCTAAATAGATGGATGCCAAAATCATACCCAAGTTAAAGAGCCACCTCATTCCTTTTTGCCATCAGGCTGCTCCCAGCTTCATTCCTGTGCTCAAGTTGCTTAGCAACAGATCTTATTTATCTTAATTTTTAAACGGTTGAAACAAATCCAGACCATCCTTAAATCAACTGGGGTAAGATTTTATACCATCTACCAAGGAAGGAAAGCACCTCTGAAAGAGAGGCAACAGGTGTCACTTGTACGTTGTCAAGTTTCTACCGTTTATATCAGGGGTCTCCAACCTTGGCAACTTTAAGACTTGTGGACTTCAATTCCCAGAATTCCTCAGCCAGTTTTGCTGGCTG
>JAOYMU010000192.1:61073017-61087536 GCA_025802295.1 Psammodynastes pulverulentus
CGACGCCGCATTCGCTCCATAAGACGCAGGCAATTTTCCTCCCGCTTTTTGGTGACGAAAAATACGGTATTATTCTTCTATATGTAGAGAACATAAGTACTGTTGCTTTGAACAATTGGTTTTGTTAAAATAGTTTTATGTTCCCTGTAAAAGAGCAAATAGCATTGCCTATGTTACAGCCATATGCGTAAAACGTTTGAACAAAATTATTTTGAGTATAATTCAAATAATTTTATTGGTTCATCCCTTTTGATATATATTCTGCCATTTACTTTAAAATGTTCAAAATACTTATCCCTTAATAAACTTTTTTTTTTTTTAACATTTAGAGACTTCAATGGATTCTCGGCTCCAAAGGATACATGCAGAAATAAAGAATTCACTCCAGATTGACCATCTTGTATGTATGTTATATTGACTCCATTTTGTAATGAGTCTTTTAAAAAAAAGCTGCAGATTTTGTCACAAAGCAAAATTGGTACATAATTCGTTTCACCTTTTTTCATAACGATGATTTCTTTTATTTTTGTAGAGCAGCTTGCTTACAGTATTTATGCAATCTATTACTACTACAATTCTCATAAACTTGAGACATTGTACAGATACTAAAGTAGCAGTAAAATCGAATTATATTTTATTATGTGTTGCCGAATTGGTATGTAGCAGTCGTGAGTTTTTCGCCCCTAAGAAATGAAACCTTTGGATCTTGTTTTAATAGGATGTGAACAGATGCATTGAGGCTTTGGATGAACTTGCATCGCTTCAAGTAACAATGCAACAAGCTCAGAAGCATGCAGAAATGATTTCCACACTCAAAAAAGTAAGATCAGTAATAATAACCTTTTTATGAATTTTCATTATAATCTTAAATTTTTCATGATTAAAACTAGAATTTAGTACCATGAATGGTCCATTGGTTTATCCATTACGAACCTATTTTCACAAAATATGGCATTGAACAGCTATTTATAAATGTACTCTCATTTATAAATATATGCTTTCCCCTCCCCCAAATATCTTTTCAGATACGAAAGTTTAAGGTTAGCCAGATTATAATGGAAAAATCCACTATGCTCTATAACAAATTCAAGACTATGTTTCTTGTTGGGGAAGGCGATTCTGTTCTTTCACAAGTACTAAATAAGTCATTAGCTGAACAAAAACAGCATGAAGAAGCAAACAAAACCAAAGAACAGTGGAAAAAAGGATCCAACAAGAAATCTGAGAAAGACAAAGAACAAACAGGTCTGTGCAATTCACTAAAAATGTATAGTGTTCATTGTCCCAAATGTGATACATACGATCTTTTATAGGTCAGTTTGAGACCTATGAATTAAGTATAACAATACATTTATATTGAAGATCAGAATGTAAACACTCTTATATCACATTAAATTTTGGAGAAATAAAGCATTTGAATATTAAAAAAGCTTTTAATATTGAAATGTACATACACGTACACATAGATGTATGATACTGTCATTTTTAAACTATGCAAATCATATTTTGGGCAGGTTGCAAGTTATTTTTTTCTGAAGCTGTTGTAACTTCGTACTTTTGTTAAATAAAAGGTCCTATAAGCCAAGAACTCCCTGTAGGAGAATAGTAAGCATCTTAGAATATATTACTATAAATAATACAATAAATAACAAGTTGGGACATAATTAAATTGGGTCCAACTTTGTGCTCAATATCACTCAAATTAGAAAAAGGCAGTAGTTTTATTCTGATTCCTCCTGTATATCAACACATCCCAAGCTTTTCTACAAGGTTAGATGTGTTAACTCTCCATCTTCCTTTATAGGATTTAGAGATTATTTATAAAATGTACCTGAAATTGAGTAAAATAATATTCCCTCCTTTCGTTCACAGTGAAACAATGATAAATCAAGGCTCAAAATAATTCTATTCACATATATGTTATATAATTAACTTACATTTTGTATAATTTAGCATGTTGATAAAGATTTTTTTATAAAAACTTTAAAGGCGCAAAGGTAATGAATGGTGCTTCTGAAGGTCAAGATACAAACCAGTCACAACAAAATGGGGACACCACAGATGAAAAAAAAGAGAAACTAGATTCTGGCAATAAGAAAAAGTAAGTAGTAGGTTTCCTATCCTAAAAAAAGAATAAAAATACTTCAGCAATCTTTAGGCAGTTATAAAGTATGCATAATCAACTCATGAACAAGAAAGTGTTTTTAGAAAGCTGCTGATGGTAATCGTACTTTGGATTTGGAAAATGACCAACCGGGCCATACCCTGGTGAAATATGCATTTTGAATCTTGATTCTACCTTTTTTCCAGTTTTTCTCTGAAAATTAGTATCTGTTTGGCAAAGGGCAATGGAAGACAAAATTCAGATGTCATAATTTTATTTATCCTCCTACTGTATAATCTTAATATTTTCTTCTGCTTTATATAACTTCTTGCTTGCTTCTTCTGAACAGCAGAAATGAAACATTATACTTTTATTTTTAACTCAGTTATTGTCTTATATATACTGTACTTATTTTATAGAACAAACACACTTTTGTAAACAAGCCAAATTTTATATCTTTTAGAAAGATACAAAATGGCTTTTTGTCTTCAAAAGTGAAGTTTTCCATAATTGGTACTGTGTTTTTTCTATAGGATGATTGGTGATGGAAGAGAACAAGAAAAAACGAAGGGTCCAACCACTGAAAATGAATAAATGAAACATAATTTTTTGTAAAGTACATATTAAAGAGGACTTAAGGGTTGGCAGCTGGAGAATACTATAACTTTTAAATAATTTTATAGGAATAATATTTTAATGTGTACAATTTGTGAGGGATATGGAGAGTCTACCTTTAACATTGTTTTAAAGTATTTAAACATCCTGATAGCATTTGGCTCAGTATTAACAATCAATACGGTTCAGATGAAAAGACCATATTATTTTAGAGATTGAAAAGTGTTTATATGTTTCAGGATTAGTTCTATAGTAATTTTACTGACTACTGTATGTTTTACCTTTTGATTAATGATAAGAAAAATAACGTTTCTTTTAAATTGCCAAAATGCTCTACTTGTATAAATCTGCTTTATCCCTGTTTTTCTGTGTATAGTTTTCAGAGTTGTTGTTTGCCAAAGTGTCAGTTTACTGTGTTTTGTAAGAAGCTGAGCAAATTTTGTAGCATTGGAGATGTTATGTATGAGTATATTCATTTGGTTTATTAAAAAAGAAGCTAGTTTTGTTCTTTGGAGGTAATCGTGCCAATTTAATATGCTTTGACTAACTGCTTTCTGTATTCTTGATACTGTACTAAAGATGCTCATGTATCTCAGTTGGCATTGATGCACATTGGTCACAACATATTGTCTTAAAACCATTTTTTAATTAAAGTTGTGCAGAAAAAAACTACATTTTAACTGGCAATATCTCAGTTGATTCCAGCCTTAGTGACCGACTATTGCTATATCAAAGATATATGCCCACAATGACTAGTTTAAAATATTGCTTTTAAAACTTCTTTTAACAAATTGGGTCTCGCTGTAATGTTTAAGGACAGGTAAAACTGTACAACCTGAATTAAACAGAGAATACTTTTCAAATGAGTCAACAAAACTAGGCAACCATCTCTCACATTCCATTCCATTCCATTCCATTTTGATCTTTGTTGCTCCTTACAAGGTTAGAAAGTTGTAGCAAAAGACTAAATTATGGTGACTAAGGTCATATATTTTGCTTCACGGAAAATATGGAGATTTCAGTCCCAATGTCTCTGTGGGGAGATGTTTAAGTATTCTTTTGGTATTCATTTTCACAAAGTAAAAAAACAACTAAACAGTATTTGTATTGTAATTGACAGTTAAAAGTATTTAACAAATTAAGTGTACCTAGTTGTTGGCTAAAATGTGTTTGACTTCTTGTCTGTGAGGGATGCACATGTAATCAAAGAAAGGATACCATATTATAGACTGTGCTGCAGAATACACAGATGTGGGTGTATACATCTAGGCCAGAAAAACACAGCCTGCCCCCTGAAAACAGTGCAAAAGTGAATATGATCATTTTATAGTTCTAATCCAATATTTTACTTTTACTTGAGATTATTATGATATAGGTTGACCTGGGGAACTAAAGCACTGAGCTAGATTATCACATGAACAAATCTGTATGCTTGAGGCAAAAATTGCATTCTATTTCAAACTTTGAAACATGCTATTGCATTTCTTGTAACTAGTTGTTCTAATGTTGCTATAAGGACAGCAGGTGGCACTACTACATTTAAAATAATTGTAAGCAGTCACAAAGCACTTTTTGATGCTACAGTATTTCAGAACTTTAAATGTGGAAATGGGAATATGGTTAGCCTTAACATAATCACATTCAGGCTGTAAATGCTGAAACACTCCTGGTTAGAGTGGAAAACCTTGGAGACACTTTTAAGAATCCATGTACTTTTGACTAGAGTCTAGACTCAATATGAGCTACATAACCGATAAGCAGAACTTTGCTCAGATTAGTAGAATATGAAAAGTCAAGAAAACCATGGGACATGCTTTATATATCATAACTGCAGCAAAATTGTTGTATGCACAAATATGGAATCAGAGGAGCGGCTGGTGAAAATGACAGTACTTGCTCAGGGGTCTAGCTTTATTAGAGAAAAGACAATATCTGTATTTATTGGTGACTGGAAATCCCTTATGGACTATTGCAAAAAAAGGAAAAAATTAACTTGTAATTTATGGATTTGATGATTAGGCAGGAGAGATTATAGAATTGTACTTAATGCTGTGAAGAAGATTGGAAGCCAGTCCTTTATCCTTTCTTCTTTTTTTCTTTTTTCTTTTTTTTTTTGCATTTTTAGCTTTTTCTTTTAATTTTCTTTTTCTTATTTTTGTCCTATTTTAGTTGGTATTAATTCTTTCCACTGTTAACACTTTCAGTAAAAAAATATGCATGTAAATAAAAGATTAATGAAATAGGAAAGATTTTGCTACAAATTTCTCATGCATGCTTTTATCTTCCTAACTTTGCACAAATTATACTTCCAACAATCACTGATTTTGCTCCTTTATGGACAAAAATATATAAAAAAGCAGTGGAAATCAGTGTAGGCAGCTAGACTGTAAAACATATAGTATGTGACAACACACAAAGCATGGCTTCTGGAATTCTTTGCAACTCTTTCATAATAGCATTATTCAGTCATATGAACAGGAAGGATGAGGTCAGGGGAAAGACTAAAAATTAAAAGCCACATTCTCTGTGGTTTCTTAACTGCCTCGATCATCTATAGGTGCTTTTGTTTTTTTTCCATGGCCCCAGCCAAATCCGGCCCGTTTTTCAACTTAATTGGTCCTTTGCCAGCAGTTTTCCCACAGCCCTTGGTTCTATTCTATTAAATGTTTAGGATTTTACCTAGATGACCGAAAAAAATCCGAAGTACGATACCTTTATATAATTTCTTCCAATGTTCCATTGAGCCAGACAGAATAAAAGCAACCTACTTTCAGCAGCCTTTTCATTTTGAAGGAGCCGCTAAAATTAAAAGCCTTGTCAAATTCAGGCAAGAAGTCCATAGAATTCTTAAAAAGGGGAAAGAGCCAAATTCAATTCTCGTATGCTGGAATCCAATTTGTATTTATTTCATTATTTACCCATTTATTCAATTAAAAGTATCCATGACAAGTGGCTGTTCAGCCTGTGCTTCATCACATCAACTGAAGGGGAGCCTATCATCTCTTTCACCAACTCCCATTATTACCTTCAGAAATCAGTATCCGATCAATCAACCTGGACCCAGAGAGGCTTTCCAGAAGGAAATCTTGGTCGGTGTTACTCAGAGATGCCACAAAAATTAAAAGTAGTAGTACTCTGAGGGTTTTTTTTAATGGCCCTTTTTTGGAATAGGTCATTTCATCACTGATGAAGTTATGGAACAAATTAGTAAATGAAATAGCCGTTAAGAATGAAGGCAAATATGTGTGTCCCGGGATAATGTTGTGGGATCCAATCTGGGTCGGTCACCGAGACCAGAGGTTTTGTTTTCTGAGTTTTTGGACTCGTGCTGGAGCCCATCTTCAGTTTAGGAGAAATAGCCATTCTCCTAAACCAGGCTGGGTTGATGAAGCATGTGAATTAGCATTACCCCCCTGCTGGAATGCATTCAAAAGAACTGTATGTTACTTCTCATAGGGATGTGTTTTAAGCCAGGAGGATCACAAAAATTGGCTGCTGTTGTGGAAGAATTAGCTGACTCTATATCATTGCCCAAGGGACGCCCAAGTGATTCCTACGTTCTTCAGGGAGGCCTCTTCCTTGTCCCCCAATGTTACTGCTAATGAGACTAAACGCTGTATTGTCTCATGGTTCATTTCCTCTCTGGGACTGTCCCTCCTCTTTCAAGTATTTCATGTCCGCTTAGAGAATTTGCCTCAGATGAAGAGATAGTTGTTATTTAGCAGACTGCAAGATGATAATCTCTTTCCTCCTACAGTGTATTCCAATTTTTGTGTGTGGGTATCTGCTGTCCTTACCAAGGAAGACGGCTTCAGTCAAGTATGGGAAGTTTAGAGAAACATGATCATGGAAACGATTATCGGTAAAATCTACAAACCCACTAGGATTGTAAATACACAGTTCCCTTAGTGCTATGTATTTATATAAAAATAGGCATACAGTAGAAAAAAACAGGAGCACATTCAAAAGCCATACTTGAGTAGCATTATTTTTTTAAAACCTTTCCCTTTGGATATATACAAATAATGATTCCAGAGGTATCAGGCTTTGCACAGAAATGGTCCTAAATATAACATCCATCAAGTTCTCTACAGTTTTGGAAATACAAATATAACGGCCAGAAAAACTGGTAGGTTTCAGGTGGCAATTACGTATTTCAGGCTTAACAAGGATTTTGCAATAAAGAGCTGAGAAGACAGCTTGGTGGCCACAATTCAGCCCCGACCTACATGAAAGGTAAAACAAGGATGCTAGTCAAGTATTATTTCCTGGCTGCATGTCAGGAAAGAAATGTAATCCTTTGCCAGCTATCTAAGATCCTCTGCAGTAGGTGGGTGTAAGTGCGAAAGCTGCTCAATAGCTGACTTTTCCATCAATAGTAATAAAAGTGCTACTTGTTAAGTTTCACAACTTTTTATTGTCCCCACCACCTTCCAATAGAGCTTGCAGTATACTGGATGAAAACACAATGCAAGAAACACATAAATGTGGACAACAGGTTTGAAGACACAAGAGTGTAGCAGATATATCTACAGGGTCACGAGGAGGGGGATGGGCAGCCAGGCAGTAACACCTTCGGTGGACCAGCAGGGGTAGGGGTGCCAGGCAGCTGTGGCCAATAATTCCATTCCGGACCACAGGATAGGGTCAAAAGAAGCAAGATGATGCGATTGAAACTGCCTGTTTTTTAATGTGTAATGTATATTATGATCATCCTATGGACACCTGCGGTACAGAAAATCTGAAATCACACCAGCCCTCAAACCAAAAGCCATAGGAGGAAAAACTGAAAGCCGTATCATTCGAGAATCGAGAGAGGCCCATTTCTGAAATTGTTCCAATCTGCCATACAAAAGCTTTTCTCCAAAGAGCAGAACTTAAGTTTCTTAAAATACAAAAAAATTCCGTAGGCAGCATTTCTTATTTCCATATCAGATAATGTTGCCCCAAAACTTGTGTAAACTATGAAGGCTGAGGATACGCTGATCTGACTCATACTCATTTCCATGGGAAAATATTCTGATTCAACATTTTCTGGGAAATTTCTCTCTGCCCAAGGACTGCCCGAGCAGAGCTTTTATTGTTTAGAAATAAACTATTTTTACTTCTTGCAAACCAAGGAAATAATAATAGGTTTGGATAGAAAAGTGGGGGGGGAGGAGGATTCTAGAAATTCTAGAATCAACAGACCAGAATCTGATTTTTTTTTAATCCCATTCTAACTAAAAAGGATTTGGACAGTTTAGAAACATGCTGTCTTATGGGGTGAGTGGAATGATTTTTAGGCCAGAATTTATTTATTCAAAACATGAAGTATAAAGTCTAGAAATGCAACATTCAGAAAAGGAGCACATGGCAATCTGCTGCTGCTGAAATTCTCCTTCTGGAAACCTTTGATTTAGTTTGGAACTAGAAGCATTTAATCTGCAATTGTTCTTTGGATGGGGCCTCTTTCCCCCCTAATAGAGTAGAGGTACCTGTTCATATCTCCATGTAAATTGCCACAATAATGCATTCAAGCAACGTTTGAGTGAGTTTCTCAATCTCAAGATGTGTGGACTTCAATTCCCAGAATTCCCTAGCATGTTGGCTGAAGTCCACTTATTTTAAAGTTGTTGAGATTAAAACATGGCTTTAGAGGATCAGAACAAAAGCAAGTGTGAGACCCAGTGTTGTGGGGTGCAAAGATCAGTATATTAAGCCACACTCTAACCAAGTCCCAGAGAAGAATGCATTTAGCTGAAAAGTCTGAATATAGTTCTGTGTATTAAAAAATATACAAGGGATGCAATCTTACAATGCGGAGTTATGCACTTACCTTTGCAAACTCAGATAAGTACTGTAATATAGTTCTTCTTTCGTCCCCATTGCATTATTTAGTCCCTCCTCCATTTCAACCAAAATGGGAATTTAAACTTCTGCTTTAAACAGGGTTAAATTTCCCCGATACCCAACGTATTTTAAGGATGGAGAACCCCTAATCCTAAATCGTCACATAAATATGATGAGTCAAACCAAAATGGAGTCTCTCTCTCTCTCCCGATATCGAACCAGATCTGAAGAGAAGAAAAAAATAATTTTTGCTACAATCTGGGCTTTGATATTTGACCACTTAAACGCTAACATCATTAAACAAGTTGCCAAAACACAAATACACAGCTGGTGGGAGGAAAATTTAATTAGAATTTGACAGCTGGGTCCTCTGGTTGGGGAGACTCAGAGGAGTCGTTTCTTCCTTAAATACTGAATACAAACCAGACCCAGCTGTTCTCCATGGCAGCTCCTGGGATTGGTGGAATTAGAGTTGTAATGTTTTCTATCTAATGTATTGTTCATTGTGTAAACCCGATATAGGAGTGAAGATTGGGATGCAACAGAGCCAGTGTAACACACCTACACACGCATAATCTTTAATAGGGACTGATCTGATAGAAATTATTTGCAAGTCCTATTTCCCCAGTTCATATCCTGAGCTTGCAGAGACTGAAGTATGTACTTGTTCTGGATTTTCTTGGGATCTGGAAGGAACTGTGAGTGATTGTTAACTCAAGATTTTTCTTACCGCTGATTTATGATGTGGCAGCAAGTCATTTTTGAGTCCTAGAAGTTGCATAGATTTTCTCCCTGATAAATCCATCCCTAACCTGGTCTTTCAGGTTTTCCAACACTGCACTCACCACTGTAACTGTGTCCATCCACCTTGTTCTTGGTCGTTCTTTTGTTCTTTTTCCTTCCACCTTTCCCAGCATTAGAACCTTTTTCCAGAGAGCTGGGTCTTTGCATATTGTTTTCAAAGTAGAATAATCTGAGCGTGGTCAATTGTGCCAGGCTGAATGAACGTTCTGGGTCGATTGGTTTGATGATGTATTTGTCAGTTTCCATGACTGTCCGCAGTATTCTCAGGTCTTCTCCAACATTGAAGTTCAAAAGAGGCAATACTCCTGCTATTCTGCTTCTTCAAAGAAGCTTCTTCAAAGAACTTTCACTTCCATAAAGTGTCACAGGAAATACCGTGGCTTGCACAATTCTGGTCTTTGCGGGTATAGATACATCACAAATTTTGAATATCTTTTCTAAGGCCTTAATGGCTGCTTCACCAAATGGTAGGATACGATGTATTTCTTGACTGTTGTCCTTGGTTAATAATGGGACTTCAATAGCTGTCACTAAGCAACCAAGTCAGAAAGGGCATCACATGACTGCATGGCTTAGCAACAGCAATTCTGTCACCCCCGGTTGCTGTTGAAGCAGATCAATTTAGATCGGGTGTCAAACTCGCGGCCCACAGGCTGGATATGTCACCCGCTGGCCACACCCACCCCTGGTTTAGCGAAGGGAAAAAAAGTTGTGATACATCACGTGACCTGTCGTCACAAGTTTGACACCCCTGATCTAGGTCATCAGATGACGATCTCACATGGTTGCCATTTGCAACTCCTGCAAACAAACTATAGTTTGTTTGTCAGAAGCCAGCAAAGGAGGTCACAAAAGATGTCCATATGGACACCATGATGGCAGGAACCCCATTCAGCACCATTGTGGGCATGAATGGTTGCAAAATGAATGATTGTAAACAAGGACTAACTCTTCTATTTTTCTTACTTTAGTATAGGAGTCAGCAATTTTTTTCCTGACTCTTCATAGTGTTGAATGATCCTAGGCAAAAGAAAAAGTCAAAGTCTTGCAGGAGTTCATAAGCTTAGAGCTGTGGTGGTACAACAGCTACAATGCAGTATTACAGGCCAATTCTGCCAACTGCCAGCAGTTTGATTCCGATCGGCTCAAGGTTGATTCAACCTTCCATCCATCCAAGGTCAGTAAAATGAGGACCCGGATTGTTGGGGGAGGGCTATATGCTGACTCTGTAAACCACTTAGAAAGGGCTGTAAAACACTGAAGCAGTATGCAAATCTTATTGCTATTAACAGATCTGGTCTAAAACCATTCCATTCAGGAGGAGTGCAACGGTGCTCAGGCACCATGTTGCCAACCATTGTTCTAAGATCAATGAACTATAGTGGCCTTCCCCACTAGTGCATTCTGCCTCATTTGTATTGCTTTGCTTTGCATTACTTAGTCCTCTTGATCAGGGCACTTCACAATTATGGTCAAATAAATGTTTGTGGCTGCTGTATCAGACTTTTAAATTAAAACTTTTAAGAAAAAAAAATAGTGCTGGAAGTGTTATAAAAAAGTGTTGCCTATTCCAATGTACACACAAAGAAAAAAAAAACTTTTACCAGGGAGTGCTAGGGAAGGAAAGCGTCCCAATTACTACCTCACCACTGCTAACTTACTAACATTGCCGATGCTGTTGAGTTTTTTTGAAAAATTGTATGACGGCAAGACTCGGTAACCACAGCTTTCTTGGCACACAAACCAAAGGATAAGACTCCCCAGCTTCTCAGCCAACAGGAATTTTATGTTCACCTGGAGGTTTGGAAGAGCTCCTGAAGGAATGGCTTCCTTACAAGACACCACCATGATCAAGTTTCCTGAGGGTAGAAAGCAGCGACTTGTGCAATGAGGTTAATTTAAAGGTGGCTGCTCTATGTAGAAACACATCCTTTCAAGATAACATCAGCATTTTTACCTTTCTTCAATATTTCAGTAATAATAGGACGGTGTCATCATCCTATCCGCATTCCTCCTTTTGGAAAGGTGTTTTCACAGCGCTACAAAAAAATTTTTTTTTAAATGCTTACAATACAGTGAGATGATTTTTTTCCAAGTTTGATTTTTTTTTTTAACAAAACATTTTATTACACAGAGTTTAATGCAGGGGTGGGATTCAGCCAGTTCGGACCGGTTTGGGCCTACGCTCACCGAACCGGTTGTTACACCAGCTGAATCCCACCACTGGTTTAATATATTAAACATGAATGTAAGAATCAGCATATACAGGGTAACATCTGTAAGTTGGAAAGAATCTGGAGCTCATGGGTGTCCACAGAGGCTGTACAAAAGTTTCTGCATTGAATAAAGAGAGAGATCTGAAAGAACAGAAGGAAGAATAGATGGGGCATGCCTACAAGAACGAAGAATAAAGGACGTGAGAAGGAATAAAAAGACAAACAAGGAAATGGGATAGTTTGGGAGAATAGAAACACAGGCACTAGTGACAAGAGGACCACAGAAAGGATAGAAGGGAAGTTAGGAAAACAGTCCAAGGAGGCAAGTTATTAAAAAAAAAAAAAGCCCACACATCCAATTATATTTAAATAAATATATTTGAAAGGTCAGCCAATCAAAGTCACTGAGATGCACATGAATTCTCAAAAGAGGTGAGTTATGTGAAATAGTATTAAACTCTGGCAACACAGCAATATCATCTACCTGGCAATGCCTAATCTCTCATAGAGAGAAGCCAAGAGAGCGTTAGCAACAACACGGGAGAGATCCAAGCATCAAACTGTCCATTTTGCGATCCTGAAATGCTGTGTTACGTGTCGCAACCCCTAAAAAAAAGGTTGCTAACTAAAATACAGAGAACATTTATTAACAAAGTGAATAGTAAAACTCAACAAAACTTAAATAAAAAACCCAACGATGCGACCGTATCCTTCAAAAAGCTTTGTTTTGCCCTTCAAAAACAAATAAGATAGAGATGAATAAGGATCCAATGTTTCAGGATGTCAAACTGGAGCAATGCCTCAGTTTTGATATTAGTGTAAGGCAGGAGAGTTCAGGCTTTTATTGGCCTCTGAAATGAAATAAGATTAGGAACAACTCTATCTGGGACAAGGATCTAGATGTAAAAATAAAAAAAATATTCCATATGTGTCTGTGTATGTGTGTGTTTGTGTGTGTGTGTGTAAACACAAAGCAGAAATACTGAAAAAAGTCCAATGTTTAATCACAGTCCTGGATGATTCATGTTCCAACAGGTGCTGAAGCAGATGATATACTATAGTACAGTATATACTATAATAGCACACACTATTTTTGATCTTCTTTCTTCTTGAGCTCAGTTGAAAATCCCTGGATCAACGTAAGGGTAAGCAAGGAACTCTCCCAGCTTGTTCCCATCAGCATCATAATGGAGTGTTTGGAAACAGACATCACAAAAGAATGAGGGCTCTTGTGGAGCAAGGCTGTCTTCATTCGTTACCCACCTGTAAGGTCCAATACAAAGAGGCTCATTTTGTGAAAATACGAATTCATTCATTCATTCATTCATTCATTCATTCATTCATTCATTCATTCATTCAGTGCTTTGAAGCTGCATCAATATCTGACTCTAAATCAGCCCACAAACAACATACTTATAAATACCATAATTTTAAAAACGTTAAAAAATATTGATATTATCAAAAGTATCTGCAATCCACAATTATACTAGTACAATCATAACACCGTAGCACCATAGGTTACCAACCAATGAAGATTCATCCTATGTTCAGGTACCTCTAACCCTGCTTGCCTCAGTCCCCAAATGCACATTTAAACACACATTTGCAGAGGCCCCTAAATATTAAAAATGAGTGAAGCTTGACGATTTTAACTTTGAAAATAGACCCGTATCTAACCAGAGTTCAGTTTCCCCCACTCCCCTGCATATTAAAGGAAGCTCTTGGGTGCAATTATGACTGCAACTTCAAAGAAAGGGAGAGGGACCAAGACAGCACATCTCCTGCTTCATGTGACAAGCAGCAATACTGTTAAAGAGTTCTCCACTCTTTCTGAGTTTTTCATTGATGGAGTAATATTAATAGCAAATAATCCAACAAATGTATTGCTCTGCATTTCCCCACCGACCTATTAAATGTAGTTGCATGGACAACATGGAACAACGTTCTCCCAGAGATCTGGATAGCCTCCCCCCCCCCCCCGCTGACCTTCTATAAGGCTCTGAAAACCTGGTTCTCCTCAAACTCAGGTCAGTGTGGGACGATCCCATTCACAAGTGAAAAAGTGAAAGATATGATGATTAGACTTGGTTATTTTATTTTCTGTTGTGGGTGTTTCTCCTGTTCTTCTTATTTTGCAACCTGATATACCGGTAACATTTTGGTGGTGCACCGTTTAGCTTTTTTTCTTTGTTGATTTTGCATCCAAAGTACTCAATTATAACTGCAGCCCTGTTGTAGTTTATTTCTTGGAGTGAGCTGTTGCTTATATTTTTTAATTATTTCCTCTCTCTCCCTCTCTCTCTCTCTCTCTCTCTCTCATTCTCTCTCTCTCTATATATATATCAGGGTTGTCAAACTCAATTTCATTGAAGGCTGCATCAGGGTTGTGTTTGACCTCAGGGGGTTGGGGTGGATGTGGCCAGCTTGATGTCACTTATCAAGGCTCCATTTTTGGCCGCAACAGCCTCCTGCAGCCCTCTGCCAACGAAAACGGAGCTCAGGGAGGCCGTGCATGGCTGGCCCAGGCTCTGTTTTCACTAGCAGATGGCTGCAGGAAGCTGTCACAGCTAAAAATGGAGTCCAGGCATACTGATTGCAGCCTCCCAAGCTCCGTTTTCGTTGGTAGAGGGCTGCAGGAGGCCGTCGTGGCTGAAAACGGAACTCAGGCAGGCCGTGCATGGCCCTCCCGTGCTACATTTCTGCTGGCAGAGGCACTGTGGGCCGGATCTTCACTGTTTCAGGATGGGCCAGATCTAAGCACCCCGCAGGCCAGATCTAAGCACCCCGCAGGCCAGATCTGCCCCCCTGGACCTTGAGTTTGACACCTCTGATCTATATCATCTACCTAACTCTCTCTCTGTCTATCTCTACCTATCATCCATCTATCATCTATCTATCTATCTATCTATCTATCTATCTATCTATCTATCTATCTATCTATCTATCTA
>JAOYMU010000192.1:61116923-61127224 GCA_025802295.1 Psammodynastes pulverulentus
GAAATGTCGCCAAGACACCCTCAAGTTTACACGGGACAAGACCTGAATATGCCAAAACCAACATATCTTTACCCGTGAAAATCTACGAAAACAAATATATGTGTGTTTGTGTGTGTGTGTGTGTGTGTGTGTGTGTGTGTGTGTGTGTGTGTGTAAATACACACGCACACGTGTTTACATGAGGGAGTTTATGCAAACTCACAATAATTTCTGGTCATCGTATGCAAGAAAAATCTATAATATTTGCTAAACGATTGGATTTGAATCACGCATGGATGGCATTAGATGACATGGCAATATTAGGCTAAGAGGTTTACTTCATGCTGAATACAAGTGTTATCCACCATTTTGAATTGTATAAACCTATACAGTGGCATAACATTTGTCCTTAAAGGCAAGTGCATTACCCAGACAATTGCTGCTACCCCTTAAAATTGCTAGATTTATCTTAATTTGCAGTTCATTATAAGGCAGGGGTGATTCCCAGAAGTAGAAAACAGTTTATTAGTCTCAAATGTTGTTGTTTTCTTATATGAAATTAAATGTGGCTAGGAATGGTCATAAAACCATCATTGCCAATATGTTAGATTTGGCCATTCCTGAGTATGCATAGTTTGTTAGTGGTAAACCATGTTTGGTACTTATTACTGCAATTCACTGTTTGTTTAGTGCTCTGCAAGCTTGGAAACTTTAAGATATGTGGCCTTCAACTTCTAAAATTCTGAGAGTTGACGTTCACACATCTTAAAGTTGCCAAGTTTGAAAAATACTGGGCTAGCCATTGACACATAACACTATGGTTGAAAAAACTGCATTGGTTGATTTTTTTATTGGGCCTTCTGTAAGGTTTTGGTTATTACCATATGTTCACATCAACAATGTGAAACCAGAGAAGCTATGAGGATACATTCCCCATAGAACTCTGCCAATCTGTGTCATTTGACTATTCTGAGCACTTTGCTATTAGAGATGAATGGTATTTAGATATAAAGTCTTTTTCATCCTTATATCTGTTTAGGCACATGTTAATATTAGGTTAATATCATGATTTATCTGGACATACTGTTCCACTATCCCATGTCATTGATTTTAATATGTTTTCACTTTACCCAATAACTTTTAATATTTAATTACTCAATATGTTCTGATTTACTTTTAAATGTATAAAGTTTATTTTCAACTTGTGCAACACCATGAGAAATAAATTGTAATGTATGGCATAAAAGCATTTTAAATGTAGAAATCTTCACACAAATGTAATACTCTTGAAAATTAAGAGTATTGTATACACTCCTGGAATTCACCATCCTAGTAGTATCAACAGTGTCTTGTGGTCATTCTGACAAATTATTTCTCTGGTTTTCTCTTGTGTTGTCTTTTCTGTCCACCCTCTTTGCCTTTTTCAGTCCTTCTTGCTTGCAAACCTGTCCTTTTTTTCCCCTTTCCCTTCAAACATTTAAAAAAATCCTCTGTGTGCTGTAGGGCAAAATTATAGTTGCATCTCAATTTCTACAAGTATCTTTGAATGCTTTGTTGACTGCTTTGAGATCAACCAGAGATAGGAAAATGTAGTTTCCTTCATAGCATGCCTGACTGCTTGGAAAAATATTTTTAAAGGCAAAAGAAAAGAGAAGTATTTCTACATACAGAAAGCAAGAGAAGCTCACAGTGAAAGAAAAAAAGACCTAAAGAAAGACCAGTGAAAGAAAGAAAGATATTAAACTTTAGGGCTAACCGAGATTGGATTTGAAGCAAAAAGTACTTCCGATTGTGTTGGATGCATTTGGTTCAACTGGCAGACAGAACATTCAAGCTTTCACATTCTCCAAATTCATTTTTATTTTCAGATCTGCAGCACTGAACATCCCTATTAAGTGTTTGTGTGTGTGATGGTGTTTGTATTTATATTTTTGTTTTCAGCATGACACATGAGATAATTTTGACTTCCGGTTTCTTCATGGTAATTTCTGCAGATCTGAGTTTATGTAAATTGATACCTTTTTTGTGCTTAATATTAGGTGAACCATGGACAATGTAAATAATACTGAAATTTGATACAGCAACCATTGCACGCTGACACTAAATTGTAGTCACCAAATGAGAGTTACTTTCAAATAAGTGTGCATAGCATTCAATTGTACAATTTTCACAGAAAGTTTAAAACAGACAAATATCAGAAGCAAATATGGCTGTTGTTTCACAATACCAACTCTATTTATTGCTTGGTACCTTCCTTAATAATAATGATTTCCAAGCAGCTTGGCTGGGTGCACCATTGTAGACGTAATACTAGTGGTGGTATGCTGCCGGTTCGTCCCTAATTGGGCGAGCCAGCAGTGCTGGTGAGCGGTAGCTCCGACGATTGGCGTTTGGGTGGTTTTGTGAGCCTTCCCAGCCACCCATGCTCTTTCTTTACCTTTATCCACTCAGCTAAATGATGCGGCAGAGCGGATTGCCATGCTAAAACAGCTGAGAGGCACTTTGGCTGGGGCTTGTCTGAGCTGAGCACGCGCGTGCACTGTCACCAAACCGGTGGCAGCGCTGGTAGGAAACCGCCGCTGCATAATACCTATTAAATTGATACCTATTCAAATAGTCAGTAAAAGCAGTCTACTGAGAGGCAGAAGAGCTTGGTGAAGCTTTGGCAGGAAATGAGGTTAGTCTTATTCCTGAACATCACCCATACTTTTTTTCCTTTTCAAATTCCTTGTTCCCTGCCCTCTTAAAAAAAATCACAATTTCTCTGTTTCAACTCCTATAACTACAGACTCTGTAAACAGTTGGAGTACTTGGGAGCCATTGATAACCTATATTAAAATGTCACATTTAAAACACACAAAGAATCAAACATGTAAAGAGATTCAAATTAGCCCTTTATAAAAACTTGGAAAATCTCCTGTCTGTTAATCCCAGACTGGCATTCCTCACTAAGAGTTGAAAAATGGTTTCTATATAAAAGTTTCTGTAATTAAAATGTGTCCATATTTCTCCAATAATTGTATAGTTAAAAGGGTTAACTTTTCTATTGCTATTCATTGTTTCCTTATGCAACCTTGAAAATTACTGAGAAATACTCTGAAAAGCTTTGAATGCTCAGATTATCACACAGAGGCCAAATATTAGTATTCCTACTATAATTAGGACAATCTCCTTTCATCAAGATTCCCAGTTCTTAAAAACCTAGTGAATTATTGCAAACAGGAAATTGTGTCCCAAGAGTTGAACATTATTTAACTACATATACAAATGCCAATGGAGAAAAGGTTTTATTTTTAGATGACCAGAGATGTTTCAACATTCCTAAACCAGCATATAAATTTACAGATAAAATGCTATTTTGGCAACTATGGGGCTGTTATGAGCTGGGAGAAAGCCTGAGACCCCACATGCTGTATTTTAAATAGGCTTTTCATGCAACCACAATCCCAAATGACTTCATTGGCACTTACACCTCTGGAGAATTGGAGGGATTTCAGTTTAGCTAACACATTTAATTGCTTATTCATAAATTAAACCTAGAAGGTTTCGCATATGTCATTTGTAACTCATTGTAGCCTTTGCCTGCCCAAGGAACAGCGAGACTTACAATTACTCTATTGCTTGTTCTAGTGACATAGCAAATAGGAAGTAATCATCGCCCCGGAGAGGTGAAGATTAGGTCATTTATATCTTCTGGTCTCTCAATTATTCTCATGTGTGTCCATTGTATCAGTAGTAGCTGGCAAATAGTCTTCAATAGACAATATCTTGAACACCAAGCTGACAGATACCATAAACAAGCAATAGGGTGCTATGGGAGCTGCAGAAGAATGCATGCCCTCAATTCTTTGACCCAGATAGTAAGCAAGCTAAAAAACAAAAAAGGCCTGAATTTTAAAAGTTTGATTCTGATAGGACTTGGGCAGATTTATTTGACATTTCTAGACAAAAGAGAGGGAAAAATAAGTTGTTTTATTTTTAGTTCTTTTTCTACCAAATAATAAGCTAAGCCTGGTTAAGTTAGCCAAAAGGCCTTGAAATCATAAGTTTTAAAAAAGAGTACAAAAAACTGCACAGAATTCCCTTCCATGATACTATTTAGGAACATTGTCTAATTTTATTTATACTTGTAATCACTGTATACCCATTTAAAAATCAATACACTTAGTCGCTAATAAGTAGAGAGGGACTATGATCTTAATAGTCAAGTTCCAGTAACAATAGTGGAAGGAGTCTATTATTTTCCTAAACCACTAGTTAACTAATATGCAGAATGCATTTACTTGTATAAAGGAAATAAGTATGTATGTCAGCCTGATCATATCAGTTCAGGAATGTGGAATAGTTCTAATCCACTTGAGGAATGCATGCATGTCAAAGACATTGGTCAGTTTAGAAGACATGTAGGTTTTCATTTGCTGATGATGATTTTTTAAAAAAATGTGTGTACTTTTTCTAGGTAACATTATAGACATTATATTAATGTAACTGTAGTCTGCTACATTAATATAATAATACATTTGTTAGTCTTTAATATTTTTTGCTTTCCCATCGCATTATTTCATCCTCAATATGTTTTTTGCCTGTTCAAATGGTAGGGAAATTATTGCCAGTCAGGTAGCTTTGTTGATTCATTGCCGAAAAATAATATAGAACTTGGTGGCATTTTGAAGCAGGCATTTTAAAATTCGTGGATAGGAAGATCAGGAAAATAATGACCGTGAATCATGCTATTCATCCACACAGCAATGTTGACAAACACTACTTACCAATGAAAATAGGTGGACATGGAATGTTGCAACTACACAGGATACCTGAAGAAAAAAAAGGGGTACTGGAAGAATATCTGAAGGATGGTGAAGATGATACACCAAAGCTAGTGCATAACAAATTCTTATGGAAGAATACTAAAGAAGACTAAGCTGACCTATGAGAATGATGAAACCAATAACCGAAAAGGGGCAGGTCAAAGCAAAGTATTACAGGGCCACTACATTAAAAAAAATAGCAGACAAAGCACATAACAGTAAGACCTGGCAATGGCTGTGAGTGTCAGCTTTGGAAGCCATATTTCTATTAGAAACATCCACGCTGCCACATTCTAGTGCCTGGAAATTTGGGAGGGAGGATATTAGAGAGAGGTGGAAGTTTAGACATAACAACATTCTTCTTCTGAGTCAAGGACAAGCCATCCTGCACCTGGGGAGAGAGTGTTTGGAGGGATGTCTCCAATAGGGGCGAATGGTGATTGGACCATGTGATGGACTGATGGGTGCAGGTGATGGGTTTTGAATTTTCTTTTATGTAGGGAAAACCCGGAACTCTCAGATTCTGGTTTCTCCAGATGTGCCAATGTGATTTCTCTAATAAACTCTTACTTGGGTGAACTATGTGTCTGAGTGCTGAAGGATTATGGGGGAGTTTCATTGGAATGCTGACAAAGAGCATGAAAATTGAAGAACAGAAGAGAGAGGGTAATTATGCCTGTGCAAGACTAGGCCTTAAGAACAAATGCATACAAAGTCCTAGCAATAGATTGCAAATGCTACATCTGCAAAAAAGCAGAAGAAACAGAGGATCACCTGGTTAGCTCCTCCAAGAAGATCACAAAGACTGATTACAAATAACAAAGTAGCAACAATGGTGCATTGGAATATATCTTCAAGAAATACCATTTGCCTGCAAGCAAGAATTGATAGGACCGCAAAATAAATAAAGTAATACAAAATTAGGATGCTAAAGTGCTCTGGGATTTTAGAATTCAAAGAATTAAGTACCTCACATTTAACAATCTGGAAACAGCATAATAGAAGAGAAAGAACTGGGGAAGATAACAAAATACAAAGATCTGCAAATAGACCTAGATTGATTGCAGTGAAATAAAGCAAAGGTAAAATCAATATAGCATCTTGAATACAATTCCAAAAGAACTGGAGCACCACTTGAATACCATGGGCTGAGATCAAGATCACATGACCATGGGAACATTGCAACAGCTGCAACTAGGAGGAATGGTCATTAGTTGCCCTCGTTCGGCACAATCATAACTTTGAATGATCCCTGAACCCCAAAGCTTACCTATTATGGTCAGCTTGCTACGCAAACCCTCTCGCAACCAGACATCAGCAATAGAAGTGGGGATGGAAGCAGTGGTGGGATACAAATAATTTAACAACCGGTTCTCTGACCTAATGATCAGCTGGGTAGGCATGGCTGGGTGATCATGTGACTGGGTGGAGCTCTGGCAACAGTAAGTCTGGGTGTACTGTCAAGAACCTTTAACTGTTATATGGGTTAATCAAGAGGCAGTTTCTGTAAGCAGGGCAATAAAGATTAGTCTAGAAACAACACCAGAATGCTTCCTTCCTGCCTTCCTTATAGGATTAACCCTGTAAAGTGGAAAAAAACAAAAGGAGATTTCTTCCAACAACCGGTTCTTGCAAATAGGTGCGAACCTGTTGAATCCCATTACTGGCTTCATCAATAGCCATTTTGTAGCTCTCATGGCATTTCCACTATTTTTTCCTTCTAGGGTTGGGGGGGAGGGGCGCATAATGAATGGCTTCATGTGTATGTTTAACCACCCCAACTTTGTTAAAGAACCGGCTAGTGCAGCCCCCACTCATGTGTAGGGAAGGATAAGAGGCAGATTGACATGTATTTAAATCACTGTTTTTGCCTCTTTAAATTCAATCCAAAGAAAATGGACTAATCTAGTCCACTCCTATATCATCGTTGCATCATTGGCAAAGCAGCTCCCAAGGACTAAAACATTTTGGAAAAATAAAATTGCAGTCCTTGACTTCAAGTGAGTGATCCACCCCATTCACTTGAGGCGTGCAATAAGTCAACCTCTTAACAAGATTTTGATTTCAAATTCCAACTAGTGCTAGCCAAAAAATGATAGCGGCTTCAGGTATGAATGACATGCAAAGCTTTCGCCAAGCCCAGATGGGGAAAGGGCGCCAGGGGTCTAATTAACAGGACACTTGTCATCTTGCCATGTCATTTGCACATGCCGGTAAGGCAGTGGGTTATATTTCTAGCAGGCAGTCAGTTCATCTTGTTGAAAGTTAGGGAAGTTGCCTGCTTACATCACCTCTGGGAAACTCTCTTGGGACCAATCCTGGGAGTGGAATCTCTACGGAGCAGAAATAAAGATAAGGGGACCAGACGTTCCACTTTTGGCGGGATAGTCCCGCTTTTCGGGAATTTTTTTCCCGTGTCGCGTGGCGTTTTAAAAAAGTCCTGATTTTTTTTTTACATTTTTTAAAAACTCCCCTACCCTTCTGTGCATGCGTGCGCTCTCTCCTACACTTCTCCACATATGCGTGTACTTCCCCCCACCTGTGCATGCATGCGCGCTCCCCCTTCTGTGCATGCGTGCTCCCCTCCTCCCCCGGTCAATGGTGTCCCGCTTTATCTGGTCACTTTAAATAAAGACCAATGTGAGGTGTACGACTTATCGCAGCACGTTGGGAGAGATGGCACCAGACGTGGAAGAAGTTCTCTGCAGATACAAAATCTCTAAAGGTGAGTTTGCGCCTCACATCAGACTAAAATGGGATTGGCTTACTTGTGGCGTTGCATGTTGGGGCGGATTATTTAGCAATCCACAAATTAAAACTTTATGCAAGTGTAATTTATGAATATGAAGAGATAAGAATGTTTCAGATCTAACGAAATCCAGGTGGGGCAAGCAGTGCAAAGTTTGAGGCTGTCTCCTCTGCATCTCCAGTGTAGCATTTTCCACTGTCCTGTCCATCTTTCCAGCACCTTCACTTCCTTTCATCCTCTCAGCAATGACTGCAGATATATCCAAGTTTAATGTATTTCCACCAGCCCATCATAGAGCAACTTCCCATCACCATTGCTGTGTATACCAATAGTCCATAATCCCTCCTGCCCTCCTCCTCTCTTCTCTCTTCTCTGCTATTGCAAAATCTCAGATTGTAGCAGTTGCCTCATCCACCCCTTCCAGTTTTTCAGCAGTTACCTTCATCGCTGCTGCGGTCATATTTTATTGTGTCGTATGTATCACACTAATCTGCCTTTTCTTTCCCGTGCCTGCTTTTTCTCTCCTACCTCATGTCAGTCGCTGATGTTCTTGGCTTTCTTTTTATACTCTATGCACAACAGGCTCTTTTCAGAAGAAAACAATTTGAATTTTTTTTATCGTGCACAAATGAAAACTCCCTTCCCAATTTTTTTTTAGAAATATGATCATTGTGATATCTACTACCGTACCTAAAACCAGATGTTCTGTACTCAGAATGGTTTCTACATGGATTGTTTTCTGTACTTTTAATTGCAGTGGTATTATTATCTGCCATCAAGCTGTTGTTGACTTTCAATGACCACATAGATCCATGAACAAAGGTTTTTGTGTAAATGTTATAATATCTAAAGAGAACGATTGTTTCCAAATCACTTTATTTAAGAATTTTCCCATTGCATTTGTTTAAATTCAGAAGTCACACGGTGGCTTGTAACAGTGTAAGGTGTAAGCTCTTAACAGAGTCTGCTGATTTTTTTAAAAAATGCAATGCATTCATTTCTTTTTTAGTTTTATACACTACCAGCTTCTGCAGATTCAAGGCTATTTGCAAAAAAACAAAAACAAAACAAGAGATAATACAGTCAGTCAAATCAATATTCAATTTCTATTGAAAAAAAAAAAAGCCCAAGAGCCTCTAGGACTCAAATGTTCAATGGGACAGGCAATTTTTAATACATTTTTGAAATATGAGGATGTTCCAGGCCGCTGTACTTTGAAACGCAAAGTGTTTGCAGCACAGGGATAGCTGCAGAGTAGCCATGTTGTCAGGACCTCCTTCCAAGCTTCCCTACTTCATGTGAGATGGGATCCCTCATTATACCTCCATAGAAAAATGCACATAACAAGTCAAATCTTGGCAGGAGAAACTGTCCAGTAGATACCTGGAGTTCTTCCAGGTAGGGCTTTAAAGGTGATAACCGGTGGTTCGAATTGGAGCAGGAAAAAATGGCCAACCAGCACAGCAAGTGCAACGTACTGTATGTGTCAGAGTACGCAACTAAGGGTTGCTGCTTTTGAATTAATTTCAAAGCCAACTTCGTGTATTGCAGTAGCTTAAGCATGATGTGGCAAGCACCGTAGTCAGGGATTCTTGATCCAAGCTGGACAAAGTCTTCAATGCACGTCCTGTTTATGAAGGAATGTCATCTGACCGGATCCAGGAGGAGGTGATCCGCCCTTTGGAACATCTTCATGTCAGATTGGCCCTCACCTTGCTGGCCTTTCAGAAGGGCCTGAAAACACGGCTTTGCCATTTGGCCGGGGATTCTGTAATGTAGGTATGGAGCCTACAAAGTTGCTGTATTTCTAGAAAAATTGAGTGCACTCTCCCGCAGATTATGTGTTTTAAATAGGTTTTATGATGGTTTTAATTATTTTGCTGTTGCATTGTTTAGTGTTTTTTTTCATTTTGTATACCATTCAGAGTCAAGTATGTGAGATGGGTGGCTAAATAAATGTATCAAAAAAGGGTCTTCACTGCTCCAGTGGGATCCATAACTCTAGGGGAAGACCCATTGGGTAGTCCTCTCCTTTAGGGAAAGAGTAACCCCACCAGGTGCTTAGAATCGAGCCAAGATAGAGTCAGTAATTCCATCTTGCTTGTTTGATGAATCAGGTTCTTAGTCTCTGTATCCCACCCAGCTTGACGTGATGATCATATTGATGATGCCTTACCCAACCTGGAGATGACCTCTCCCTCAGGTTTCACTGTTGGTGTTAAATAATAGAGGAGAGGACTAAATGCCACAGTATCCCAAAATGGAGTAACTATAAATTTGAGCATTATTCCCTGAGGTTCTCTAATTGACATCATTTACTTAGCAAGGAAAACTTCTTCAAAATAGTGACTTCGTTCTCCAGCCTACAAAGATATTCCAGAAGACAACCATGTCAATGGTATTGAACGCTGCCAATAATTCAAATAGGATCAGGAAGGAGACACTCCTTCTAAATCCTGATCAAGGTCATCTAACCAGAGGGGCAAACCTTTTGTTAAAGAACACTTTTCCATGGCAGCTTAAATGCGGTTGTAATTTGATAATGAGGGGAAAAACAATTAATGTGGACAATTTCATCATCATGATCAATAACCTGAGTAAAACATGTAATTTTCCTCCTCTGCAAATTGGCTACCATAATTTTCTTGAGTATGTTGGTAGAAAATTTAATGGATGCAATGTCTTATTTTCAGGGCTTTTTTTCTTCCGAGGAAAGGTGCCGGAACGCACCCCCCCTCGTCGCGCTAAAAAACCCGGAAGTGATA
>JAOYMU010000192.1:61139543-61151549 GCA_025802295.1 Psammodynastes pulverulentus
GAAGCTAAAGCTTATTATAAATTTTAATATTCCCTTTTATGTTAAACATTTTAATTCAATGACAGTGTTGTATTGTTCAATTGGTTTTATATAAAGCCACTATTTGTTTTTTATTTCATATGATGATTCAGATCAAGTAAAATCATAAATTGCTTACTAAGAGAAAAACTTAAATAAATTGCTTTAATCTGATTGATTCAAAACTGCTATTCAACATTTGAAACATTTTTATATGGTGGTCAGTGGCTAAGATGTTGAGCTTGTTGATTGAAAGGTCGGCAGTTCAGTGGTTCAAATCCCTAGTGCCGCATAACGGGGTGAGTTCCTGTTACTTGTCCTAGCTTCTGCCAACCTAGCAGTTTGAAAGCATGTAAAAAATTCAAGTAGAAAAATAGGGACCACCTTTGGTGGGAAGGTAACAGCATTCCCTGCGCCTTTGGCGTTTAGTCATGCCGGCCACATGACCACAGCGATGTCTTCAGACAGCGCTGGCTCTTCAGCTTTAAAATGGAGATGAGCACCACCCCTTAGAGTCGGGAACGACTAGCACATGTGTGTGAGGGGAACCTTTACCTTTACCTTACTGAGAATCTTAAAAGTTGGGTTTAAAGAGATACAAAAGGGGGGAAGAGAATTATTCAACTGCTTATTCAAATCAGATTCATTGTGCTGGGTCTATGTAGGGTTTTCCATTACATTTACATAATAGATTGTTAATAAGTAGAGGGTAGAGTTTTCTAGGAAAAACAATGCAAAAAGGGAAGCCATATGAGTCTGAAAAACCATTCTTGGCCATTTTCCATTCTGAACATTTACATTTTTGAGCACAACATTGAGATATTTGATCAGAATAGGGACAGGAAAGTTATTAAGGAAAATCATCAAGATTCAGCTAAACCCTAGAAGCTGTCAAGATGTCACGTGATTTGCCTAAAAGCAAACAAATGTTGAGTTTAAGAAAAAAATTCTTTGAAATGAATGTGATTTCCCATGGGTTGCATTTCCTTTCTCCTCCTTGCTTAAACAACCTCTCACTTGACCATGGGAAGTGATATGCTTTGACAACAGGTTTTAAGTAACCTTTTTGAGGTCTGTTATAAGTTCAAACAGTCAGTAAGCAAATCGTTATTAGAGGACTACCTAGTTCCAGTGAACTTCCATGAAAATACAAACTATATCCAACCTTGCTTAACTTTTAAAATTCAGCCACTCTCCTTGAACTTAAAAATAGTAACACTGTTCTAACACCCCCCCCCCCACCTTAAAATACTAAATGACCCAGTCTCTTGGAAAATATTATTTAAATGGGTATCATTGCATCTTTCAGTATTTCCTTAAAGAAACTGCCTTTTCTTGCAAATTAACTGTGTATTCCTAGAAAAATAAATATTTGAATTAAATATCAAAATTTCATATAATACAAAATATACCATATAGCAAAACTCAATGAAATATTAACAGATAAATTCTATGCTAATTGCTTTATATCACAAAACATAACCCAACATTTCCTTTCAACTAACACTTTTGAACAATATTTTACAAGCTTCTTCGATATATCTGCAGATTTATTCATTAATAAGAGCATGTTCTTTTTGATACAGCTGCCATAGCAATGACTAAGTTAAGGTTATATTATTCAGAGAGCCATATGTGATACAATGGACAAATGAACAAATTGTGTAGTGTTGATTCAACTATGCTTTCCATTAAGGGAGCACATTCAATATGGAAAGGAGCAAATTTTTCACAACTATTGTTAATAGAGCTTTAAGAGTAAATGCACTTCTCTGATTGGTGGAGGGGATGCGGGGTCAGGTTCGCTCTGAAATGACGTTTTGGAAGTTCTAAGGAAGAAGATGTAATGGAAAATATGATGTAGGAAAGAGAAAATGACTTAAAAGTATTTGCCAATTCATAGAAATTGGCTATATTATTGCCAGAATGAAATGGAAAAGTGTAATTGTAACAGCAAAAACATAATGAGAGACTGATTTTGGAACTGTTCACTAATTGCTCATATGCAAGTTCCAAGCCAAGCTAAAGCAGAACAAAGCCAATTTACCTTCCACAACATTCTCTTTAGGGATTCTCCATCATTTTCAAGGAGAATATCACAGGAATTACTTTGTAGTCTTGAATCTCATTAATAGGTAACCTGATTGCCCCTTTTATCTTAAATATCAACTATTTTGTTTGCCCACCTATACTTTTAGAGAAGGCAATGATAAATGTTTGAAGGAGAAATGAAACTGAAGAAAGAAAAATGTGGCAAAAATGCTACGTTAAAAAGAGCTGGATATTTTTCTTTGATAACTATTTCAGAATGATAGCAAGGAAACATAAATGAAAAAAAAAGTAATTTTATTATTCATTCAAGTGATATTATTTTATTCTTACAACAGACCTATGAAATGGATCAATCTAAAAAAATGATAGGCTCATATGATTACTTCTTCAGATCAAGACTTTCGACACTAAGTGGAATAAATCTTTCTATTCCATTTGGAAACAAAAAAAGCCCTTTGATACAGTAACATAATTTTATCTAATTCAGTAGTCTCCTCATGTAGTCAGCAATAATTCCCAGAACTCCAAGATGTTGACTATCCCACCTCTCAATTCTGGGAATGTAATGTAAAATATCTGTAAGGCACCATATTGGAAAAGATTGCTCCAAAAATATTTTAAAGGTGGAATCTGGTATGCTAGAGATCAACTTGTCAATTGCATTGATGCAAAGAAGCTTTCATGCTGATTTAATTGGCCATTAGAGGGTTCTCTTTGGTACACTGAAAGCAGCTTGACATAAAATAATTGGAAGCTATAGAGAACTGGCTGAAATTGACTCTTCGTTAGTCTCTGTGGACAGCTCTTAAAGAATATTTTTAAACTTAGGAAGATAGATAAATGTGTAAAGAAAGTTCTACATAGTGTGACTTAAATACAATATATGACATTTCAAATTTTCTAATAATAACACCTCAAAGAATAAAACTAGACCATATTTTATCATTTTAGTAAATTAAAGTAGCATAGCTGAGCTGGTCTTGTCAGGGGGATGCTATTCGATCGCTGTAGATCACAAATCCTAATAGAAATATCAGTGAAAAAAACCAAATACAAGGAATATTGTGTTGTATTGGTTTTAAGAGTACCGTAAACAGAATTACAATATGGGGCTTCTCAGTGATTTGTCTGGCTGCTTTTCTTAGGACATTTGGTTTTTCTTCATCTTAAACTTTCTGCAGTCACTTAGTTTTGTCGGGATTGAGCCTGTCCACACAATCTCCAGGAAGTGGGACATGGCCTCAGCAGCATCATTTGGTTGGCCTAGGTTGAGTTCCTTTGTTGGATATCATCTGCATGCTGATAACCTCATCCAGCAGCTTCATATAAAGGTTAAATGAAGTGAGACCATTGAGCCCTATAGTACCCCATAAATCACAGGTCCCCAATCCCCAGTTCATGCTAGCCACCGGGCCATGCAAACAAGCAAAGCCTCATCCGCAGGATGCAAGCAGCATGGTCTGTGGAAAAACCTCTTTCCATGGAACCGGTCACCCCTACTTGGCCATCATCAGCACACATTTATTTCTGTGCCTGAAGCCACCACTTCCTGTCCCAGCTACTTTTGTATTGAAACAGCCACTTACACACTCACTGGCCTGCTTGCAAGCCACCCAAGGCTTGTAACTTGCTGCTGGCTCATTGATTTTGTTGGAAACAGGCAAGAAATCACAAGAAGCTCCTCACTTAACAGTGGGGTTTGCTGGGATTACCATCAGTAGGCAATGCAGTCGTGTGGCGTTGTGATTTATGACCGCATTATTTAATGATGTAAATTCTGATCCCAATTATTGGTGTTAAGCACAACGGTTAAAGATTACACTCACAATTTCCAATAGAAATTTTGTTCCCAAATTTTAAAGTAGAGTTCTTCCATAAAGTTAAATATTCATGGGCCTCAATATCAAAATCCAGTATGTGATTCAACAGGGCTGGAGTATGCTTAGCTGTTTGTAATCCTGGAAGCAAAGCACACATTGTACTATATGTCAATATGTCAACCTAGCAGTTCCCACAACCTAAATGAAAATAAAAATTTCCAGCAAGGTTCACAAAGCCTGATAAATTATTCCAATTAGATATAGTCAATAAAATATTCTAGTGATATTTTTGAAAACCTGGTAAATTAAACCCTCCCTCCAAAATCATCTCACTTTAGTTAATGAAATGCTAGGTATTTATTTTTCCTTATAATTTCTTCAAAAATCTATCTGTCTGAACAAAAATATTTGGGATTAACAGTTGAATATCTCTCAATGCATAAATCAATTATGAACTGATGTTTATTTTATAACAAATAAAACGGTGAGGAGGAAGCCCAAACCCTGTGAGGGGCAGGGGGCAAAAAGTTCTGCAGGGACCCAGTGAAGGAAAAGACCAGAGACCCGCAGGGTGTGTGTGTGGAAGCAGACCCAAGGATTATGAGGACCCCAAAAGACGAAAAATGGAGCATGGGAGATCTCTCAGGGCCTTCTTCACTCCTGAGGCACCCATTAATGACTACATTAGGGAGAGCAGGGGGTGGGGGCCATAATGGTCAGGCTGAATTATGGTCATAGGTCGAAGACTACCTGTACGTTAGCATAGAAACTTATTTAAACTTAAAATTGAGGGGTAGGTTGTATTGATTTTTTGGTTTTTTTCTTCTGCTTTCTCATGTACTGTGGTGTGATGCCCTAAAAGCTGTACTTTATCAAGCCCGCTAAGCTTGATGATTTGGTTGGAACAGTCCAGCAGTTTGGGAGAAATTGTGAGGATGAAATTGTGAAGAAGTAGTCCACAAAAGGTAGTGACTGCATCTGTACTGACGGCAGACATAGAGCCTACAGTAATCAGTCCATCATGCATGGCAACTGCTATAGTACCAACACAACTCCCTTCTGAGTTCCTATTCTGGACAGTTCTTCCATAAAGCCTTCTGGAATTAAAGTAGCAGCAAGGAGGAGAGCTGCAGCAGTTTCAGATTAGGTTAGGCCATTTACTGCTCTGCATCCCACTAAAGCACTAAAAATTACTATCGGGCTGCCCAGAGGAACAGAGAAATAAGGCAGCTTGTCTAACAGGCAGCTGGTGCCACATTTATTTATTTACGAAATTTATAAATGCCTCAGTATCAAGGACTTAGTAATGCAATAAAAGCAAAACATTACCTTTTTTTATATTACCACAGCAGACCTTATATGAGAAAGCTTTCCCATTCAGGATGTTCCATACTCCACAGTAATAGTTTACCTATGAAACCAGAGGACAGCAAAAATGATACTAAGAAGAATATTTAATGGACATCAATCAATTACATAATCAGTAAAACAATATACAGGCTCCTATTGTAGCATAGTATATAACTTTGCATATAAAATAGAATGATTATAGGCAAAAGTAAATTTTAAGAAATCATACATTTTGGAAGGGGTGGCTATTTTGTCCAATGCTATGCTCAATGCAAAAATCCTAATTAAAATATCCCTGACAGGTAAGTTATCTATCATCTACAGAATCTGCTACTTTCCTATGTACTTTGATCATCTGATACAATCTTTAGATGTAATTGACCTCTCAGCAAAAGATAAAAGTTGAGTATCTATTTTACTGATGTATAAATACCAGAGCAGTTTGTGACATTTGATCTATAGCAATGCCTAATTTGGTAATGAAGAAAAAGAGTTTGTTAAATAAATTTTTAGGGATAGGAGTAAGAAACTGAAAACAAGACACCGTGTGAAGTTTATAAAACAACATAACGCTGGAAATACAAAGAACTGTGGTTCTGCATATAACATAAACGAAGATTATTGAATATACTAATCCTGCTAAAAAGTGAAAAAAACAGGAAAAAAACTTCATTAATACAGAAGTAAACCTTCCAAGGACATGTGTGCTATCTGACGAAAGAGGCCTGGCAAAGAAATATACAGTTGTTAATGATCATGAAGGGATTTATCCAACTGGACATAATCTGGAACAGCCAATGATTTGCAGAACACCATAAAATCTACTGCCATCTGAATAAGATAAAGAAGACAAATAGTGCAGGAGTTTACAAGACTAGAAGAGAACAAAGCAACCAGAATTAAAAGATCCTTCAAGGAAGCACAGGGTGCAACCTATAGGCTTACATCAAATATTTCTAGGGTTAAAAATAATTGTATTTATGAAGATACTCCAGGAATTTTAAATTTAATAGAACAAGACTAGAAGATGGTTCAAAAACATCAAAGAAAGAAATGAGAAGCCAACAGATGTTGTGGTCCGCCGCCAGTGGAGCTAGCGGTAGAGTTGGACAGTGAGGAGGCTGGGGAGGAACAACGGCCATTCTTGGAGTCTGGGGAAGGCTTGGATGAAGACTCTGTGTCCGATGCATCTGGGAGTTATGTGCTGACTCCGGAGCCTCCAGAATCTGATATCAGCGAGGCAGAGGAACAGGGGAAGCCTGCTCCCAGTGCTTGCATGCACAAGCTGCTAGAAGGCAAGCACAGTTAAGACAAAAGGGGCGACTCGGGAGTTAGGCTTGGATATGATTGGCTCTTCCCATAAGACATAAAGGAGGAGCAAAGGGACATGAGCCTTTGCAGGAAGCAACTTTGTTCTGGTCGGTTTAAACTCTGAAGCTCCGTGTTGACTTCGTGTTCTGTTTGGCCTTGCACAGCTAATTGACAATTAGGTCACTGGCAGCAGTTCAAGGGAGATAAAGGTGGGTGCTTATCAGCCTTATCCCAAAAGACTGTGGCAGACTTCTGTTGGACTATTTACAAACTGTTTGGGACTTATTATGGGCTGTGAATGAACAGCTGTTGAAATAAAAAGAGGGGGTTTGGGACTAAGTGTGATTATTACTGTCTCAGAAAACCTTGGTCAGAACAGGTATATCATATTCCAACACAACTTTGTGAAGAAGTAGACAAAATAATCATCAGATCCAAATCCAAAATGAAGTTAATCAACAAAACAACAAACTTGAAAACATTCTACAATTAAATCTGTATCTTTGAACATTGCTGGTTGGATGGGTAAATGCATAGATGGAAATGCTTTAATTTTCTATAGATTATGATACGATTTTTCTTCAAGAAACTTGGTTGATGGAAAATAATCTGATAGCATTTCTTGATTATAAGTGTTTTTATAAATGAGCCACAGGGGCCAAAAGATGAGGTGGGTTAAAGGGGGTTTAATAAACCTAATCACGGTACAACTTGATATAAGAATAGAAGAAATATTATTTTATATTTGTGTATATTCATATTGCCTTCCTTGACCTCATTAGTACATTGTTTTGATACTATAAATAGACCAAAGAGTTGCCATTTACCACTTGGCTTGGACTTAATGAGGATATGTGGAAATAACATAGCACAAGAAAATCATGATAAGGAAGGCACTATAAAGAATCAGAAACAATTAAAATGGACATCTCCCTTGGCCAAAGCTGTAAGATCATAACTATACAATCCAAACTGATTTCTCTATTTTTGTGTTGTCTCCAGTCAAAAACAAATTGGACTCCTTAAGAGATCTTTATGAAGAAGCTTAATGAAAACCAATCAAATGACAAACTGTTAAAACACACACATCTCTTCTACAAAGTGTGCCATAAAAGCAGCTAGTGGGAAGTCATGGGTAACATTATCCTTATATCGAGGAAAAAGGAAGGTAATGGTCGACACATGCAGAGAGGGGTGAGAAGCAAGTGCTTAGGGTTCTTGCGACCAAGGGAGGAAATCACAAATATTACTTACAGCCTATAAATATCAAATAGCAGAGCAAATAGAGAACGATAGGGATAAAAAAAAGTAATTATCCTTAAGCCAGATGCTATCCTGCAAAAAGCAGCTGATTGATTTACAAAAGACTGAATGGCTCCCATCCAGCAGAGGCTGTGAGTGAATTTTATTTAACATTCAAGGCAATCCAGTCTTTAAAACACTGGATGAAATGAGGCCCTTTCTGCACATTTTTCTGGTTTTCCAAAATGTGTGTTTCATTCAGAGGAGCCCCTAATCTACCCTGGCCCATTGAATACTGTCAATTTAAAAAACAAATGTGGCAACCCAATTTCAGATAACCTCAAGGACATCTTTCCAATCCTGCCTCTAAGAGAGGATTGTCCGGGTAAACAATCTCTGCTATCTACAGCAAGACAATATACATTTGATCTCCTTGAAGGAAACCTGATTAACTCTTTCAGTGCTCTGTCAGGCTTTGGCGGCAAAATGCAAAGCAGCCAAACCATTAACTAATTTTGTTTTACCAACTACCCAAGGCAATTGTAAGACAGTACCACACTTGGAAACTCCAAAGAACAAAAAATGAAATTCTATTGATAGACAAGAGGAAGGTTTTTTGCCTAAAACCCTGGGAGCTACAATGAGAGTTGGTTGGCAAGTGACACCAGGAATACGAGATGAATGTTTGCAGCCAAACACATCCAATAACTGGCATGCTTTCCAGCTCTCCAGACAAGCCTGAGCTCCAGGAACTAGAGGGAATTATGTCAAAGGTAGTTTCTGGGTTAGGAAGAAGACCACCACATAGAACTGAGACAACCCTTCTAGCCACTGACATAGAATGAAACAGCTATTTGCTAATGTTCATCTTCTGGTCTGCAGGTCATCTTGCAACTACCTAACCCCATACAATAGCAAGAGAGCAGCAAAGACAGTCCAAATTTCAAACAGTGTGCCATTCTAGATACTAAAGGGATTTTGAATCTCATCTTACCTATAGAATGACTCCATGAGACACAGCATTCAACCACATGCCTTAGCACATTGCCAGCTATCCCTTCTGACAATAAGCAAGCTATTTATGTGTAATATAACCAGATGGAAGAAGCAAATATCAGATATAATTCTGTTCTTCAAGTTTGACATACCACTCTAAAAGACATGGTTGACTATTGGGGATGAAGATGCTTACATACTAATCCTGGTCTATGTATGTAAAGTCAAGATAAAAGAGCAGGCCTCTGGTGGATTTTGTATGCTTGCTAAGGTAGAGTTGGGCTGGCAAGGGCAGGATTTTTTTTTTCAGTGAAGACCCCTTCTATTTTCTTGTTATTCAATTCAAATATAAATCATCTGAAGTTATGCTGCTAAATTTATACTTATCCCCATATTCCTCTTGATGTTTCTCCCCCAACATCAGGGTGCAATTAGAAAAGACAGTCCTAGAGATAAATGTAAAACATCCCCAGTCATATTTTGAAACATCATATTCAGTATGCTGAAGGAGCATAAGTGTCTCCTTCATCCCAGCTTCAATTTTGGAGTATGTTTATATTTATGTTTACATTAATTTATTTGCCAACTCCAAATTGTATCAGCCAGCAAAAATGGCTATTGAATTTCTGACCCCTAATAACTTCTGTCCTTGACCACAAGTGTCAGTGACAGAAATTAAATGCATTAGTCAGTCACTGAAATAAGGCTGAAGATTTCCTAGTTTTGTACTGAAGACATAATGTTTTGTACTTTAATACTCATTTTATGTCTCCAGATTCTACTATATCTTACATTATTTTGTCACTCTTTTATATTTATTTTATCTTACCTTTATCTTATTTTATGGTATATTACTTTCTCATTTTATGGTATCCTATTTTGGCTGTGCCCATTGTTTTGATGTGGTCAATTGACTAATCAATAAAGTTATACTACTGCTGCTAAGCAAATTCTAGAAGGAGCTCTACCAGTTGACTAGAGGATTATACTTTGTGCAACTTTTCAGGCTTTGGTTGACAAGCAGAGGGAACCATACCACTGATACTGTAGCTACTTCTTACCTAAGTGAATAGTCATGTTGGACATTCACATCGAGAGATAATCCAAAGAGTTGCCAATACACCTTCTGAACTGGATGGCTCTTTCCACTACTGCCAAGGTGGGCAGTAGTGATAAGACTATATCAGTGATGGCGAACCTTTTTGGCATCGAGTACCAAAACTAGAATATGCATCCATGTGCATGTGCCAGAGCACCGGAAAACTGAAGACCAGCTGGCCAATGCACACATGCCTGTTTTTTGGCCGTTTGGGGTGGCATTCTGGTCATTTGGGGGGCCGTTTTTTGCCATTCCAGGCTGTTTTTGAGCCATTTCCAGGCTGTTTTTCATGCCAAAAATGACCTATTTTTCAGGCTGTTTTTTGGGCCATTTTCCAGTGGTCCAGTGCCCACGAAGACCAGCTGGCTGGCGTGCGTGCCCACTGAAAGGGCTCTGCATGCCACCTCTGGCACGCGTGCCATAGGTTCGCCATCACGGGACTATATAAACAAGTTATATTGCTATTGTCCCAACACATTTCAAGAACTGCTAACTGCTATGATGGATAATGTTTGCCAAATTAAACAAGCTGAATTCAAAGACGACATTTCCAATATTTTGATGCAAACCATATTGAACTTTTTATTGAAATGTAGCATATACATATATTTAAAAAGTCTTGTGTTGATACAATGTTTCCCATGTTTCAAATACAAATATGGACTTCAGCCTGGCATAATATATAGGAACCGCAGAGATGGGGTCGTTTTTAACTTCTAACTCCGTATATGTAGGTACGTATGGATGGGTGTATACCTGTATACATACATCCAGTGGTTCCTGTGGGAATAGTCTCTTGCGTTAGTTCTTCCATTTTAAGTAAGCTTTAAAAATATTTAAAAGATACTTCGGAATTTGCACAAATGCAGTACCTCCCTGCCATTCATTCAATATACTGATTTTTTTTTCAGGTTTTCATACAAACCTAAATAAGACACAAGTGATTTTATGAACCAACTCAGTGAAATACCCTTGTAATTAAAGCAAAACAACTTTTATATCAGAGATGTGGAAAATTAGTTGAGTCAGGAATGAAACATTTCAGTGAATTCCAGGATGTTCTGTTCTCCCACAAGACTGTGATGAACGAACTCCAGAACATCATGGACTTCCCCTGGAATAACATGATTTGAAGGAGGAGCAGAATGTTCCAGAGTTTTTCAGGAAGTTTAGCATTCAAACTGACATATTTTCCCCATTCCATTCTGCATATTACTAGCTATTCATATATTATTAGAAATTAGTTCAATAGTCTGGTTTGGACTGAGGTGAAAGAAATGATTCATCAGACGTTCCACGAGCTGGGCTGTTCTAGATTGCTTTTCTGACTTTTGAGTACGAAAGGATGCTGAAAACTCAGGATGGACAACAAAACTTAAGCCCCAACAAGAGCATCATGTAGTATTAACTGGTGTGTGTGTGTGTGTGTGTATGTGTATGTGTGTGTGTGTGTGTGTGTAAAGCTGGAATTTCTATTTTCAAGGAAAAATAATCCCACTGGCCTAGCTTTGCAATACCCTTCTGTCAGCCATACTAGGAAAACCAGATAGGAAATATGGCCTGATAAGCGAATTTTGCTTTATTTAAAAACCTCATGAATCTTGCAAGTCTGAAAGTACAGCTCTCCTGCTGTCAGCTTTACAGCCTAATAACTTAGAGAGGGTCCCTCCTGAGTCTCTCGATCTGCCCATTATACAGCTGCAGGCTATGCTCCTTATCTGACTATTTCCTAAGCTGCATATCTTCCCTGGTCTCCAAGAACATTCCCATGTATCATTACAGTTTTTTGTTAATTTTTTATTAGTTTATTAGAATATAAAGTTAAAAGGAAAATAAAATATAAATATAATGGGGATGTAGAGGAGGCAAAAGGGAAGAGAGGAAAGTGTAGGGGAAAAGAAGGAAAAGCATCGATTTCGGACAATTTTTCATATGGTAGAATAAGATAATAACATACGGCCGCAACTTTTTTACTTTTATGTAATATTACAACTCAATACTGTATTCCACTAGACCAGTGGTTCTTAACCTGGGTTCGATTGAACCCCAGGGGTTCGGTGAGTCAGTCTCAAGGGTTCGGTGGAGGTCAAGACACACACTATTATGTTTTTGTTTTTG
>JAOYMU010000192.1:61356624-61366930 GCA_025802295.1 Psammodynastes pulverulentus
TAATTCAGGGCTATCAAACTCCTGGCCCGTGGGATAGATGTATCATGTGCTGGCCACACCCACGCCCAGTTTAGCGTCGTCGTCACAATATGTCACGCGACACCACCGTGACGATATGAGTTTTAATGTCTTAATTCTATTTCATCTAATTTTCTGAAGCCTGATAAAGTAGAGGTATGGATTGAATTTGAAAGGGCAAAGAATACCCTAATATTCTTTCTGCAACAGAAAAACATTGTTGGGACTTCATCCGCCTTTCCTACAGCATCTCCTGCATATGAGATGGGTTAAAATTGATCAGGGAAGCTGATCCTAGGTTGATTTTTCTGCCTGTGTATGTTATAAATTGGAAACTGCTGGTAAAATTTTCAGATGTCTTATTATTATTATTTTTTTGACCAGCAGATACTACAGATTTTTAGCACTCTTGTTATTTCATATAAGCTATTTTTTATGAGTTATTTAAGATGGCACTGAGCTATGGTGCCTCCAGCTGTGATCTCCTCAGATGTACTGAGCTAAGTAGGGTCATTCCCGGTCAGTAGCTAGATGTACAGCTATGGGAGAAAGCTTAAACACTACAGGAAATGTTGGCAATTCAGAAAGCGAAACATTTCTTCTGAAGTGTTATTGAATTAATCAATGCCCCGATAAGGCCTGCTGTTGCCTCCTGAGGTCAACTCAGGGTGGCAAATGTATGTATTTTTCCCTTTTTACAAGTACAGTTTTTACATCTAGATCTAGTCTGAAGGCAATTTTGCAATGATGTTCTTTTCTTACTATGTAAATGAATTTTTATACAATACTGAAGAATTGTAATCTTTCCTAAAGTTCTTATTTTTTTAATTGATTCACTTGATGCCATGTTTTTCCCATAGGTTATATCATATATCTCGAAAAAGCTATTCTTTTCTTAAGTATCAAGACAACTTTAGCATGAGCAGATTTTCATATATATAAATTCTCTGGGTGAATTTGGATGTTAAATATTTGATATTAAAAACTTTGACTTCAAGGTAGATGTCTAAGATATTTATGTTTCTTATACAAAAATTTGAACATGTCCATGTTTGAACTGTAAGCCTAATAAAAAATGCCTTGTGATTATGTTTCTTGTAATTATGTGAACATAGCCAAGCAGTTTACTTGGCATTTTGAGAGAAGTGCTTTACCATTGCTTTAATCTGAGGTGTGCATGTCTTTTAATTTGCTAGTCTAGATTATAATCATGCTGGTTCCCATTCAAATACAAAGTAATCCTATCCTGCTTAGTTTCCAGGTTAAGTCAACCAGATGGCCATGGTTAAAGGTTTTTTTTAATCCAGATAATGAAAATTCTTGAAATAGGAAACAGAGAATACAACTTTGGTATTAATACTGTATTAATATAACACTCTGTATAAACGAATATTTATACTGAAATAGAGTGAAACAATATCTGCACCGTCTGCTTAAATTTTGTTTCTTGAAATGCCCACACATGAACGTGAAAATAAAGTAAGAATGGTAAAATGTAAGTTTATTCATATTCATCCTTTTTTGGATTATTTTTTTTACTTTGACATTTTTTGCATTGTTTTTAATTTATTTTCCCTTTTGCCTTCAGGTTATTTGAATTTAAATTATTATTTGAAAGAAATCTAATACAGTAACTTTCATGACTTTGTATGCTGAACCTCTAACAAAGCCCAGTTCAAAATGAATGTCAGATTTCCCTTCCGCTTGGGAAGATATTTTGAATTAACCTTGACTTGGGAGAGATCATCTGCCAGCCCAGTCATTATCTAAGATCGAAAGACAAGTGTCTTGTTTCCTTGATGTGGCTGGATTGCTCAAGTTGAGGATGCTGAACTGCATTCTTCCATATTGGAGAGATTTTTAATTTAATTTAATTGTCCAGTTCAAATAGTTCAATGAAGACAGGATGAGACTAAAAGGGTTTGATCTTATTTCAGTTTGACCAAGGTCTGAATTACAACCTCACAAAAGGCCCACATGCTATACTATGCAATTTGGTTTTTTAAAAATAAGGAATTGCTTCTTAATTCAAAGTTTAAATTAAGGATATGCTTTAATTTCAGAAAATACCTGAATTATTTCAGTCAACAGCTCACTATTCCCAATATAATATTGAGTAAAATAATAAGTGGCACACTAGTTTGATCAAGTATAACAAATGAAAGAAATTATTTTGGCTACAGCTCTAAAGATCCCTTATATTCCGACATTTGAAACACCGCATTTCATCATTTGACCAAGTAAGAAACTCACACTGAAACAGAAAACATCTGTATTTCTCTTGGATGATAAGATTACAGTAAAACTCTAGAAAGTTTGTTATATATATGTTTTTTGTCTGTATCTGTGGGTGCTTATATACACATAGAGAAATAGATAATACCTCATTGTCAAAGATACGTCAAAAGTTGTCTTTTTTGTTTTTGTAAGCATTCTACATATGTGCTACTTGTATATATTTTTGAAGAGTAACATCTTTTGTATTTTCATGATAGGAAGAAATATTTAAGATTTTTTTACTCTTCAAATAGGACATTACAAGTATAGAAAAACTGGCCAACTGTTGTGAAGAAATGTGAGTATCATTTTGTTTTGTTAAAGTCTTTATAGAGCTTGGCAATAAAATGCATGTGTGAGGTACACTTAGGGCATTAATGAAAGCTTAGTTTACCTTTTTCGCAATGGTGCTTTAATTAAAAAAAAAAGTTTTATCTGATACGATCAAAACAATGCTTTCAAAGCATGGTCCAGAAAGGGGATTTGTTTTGTTTTGCTCTCTTTTGTTGGCAAACAGTTGATTATGAGGAACATCTTAGTTCTGTAAGTACAAATGCAGTTTGTGTGTCTTAAAGTCTCAGCTGCCGCTGAAGTGAAAGGAAAGCTTTGCTTAATGGCGGCTCAGATGTAATTCATCAGAGTCAAGTAATGGATCCCCAGCCAACCTGTATTGTTCTAGTTGACTGAAGTGCACCATGGGAGTGCTGTCTTTCACTAATAATGCTGTCGTCTGTAGATCGAGACCTCGAAAGCCATGGCAGCAGACCTTCTCAGAAGTTTTTGGCACTCGCTGGAAGATCCTGTGGTTTATTCCTTTCAGGCAACGGCGACCACTGCGCGTTCCCTACCCCTTTGCCAATCACGTCTAAACAGATGGATGGTAGGCACAGATGGGTTCCCCGTGCTGGATGTGTGTTGCAGGTTTTGTGACAATAGAACTATGGCACTCCTAAAGTCAATTAAAATCTACCCACCAATCTTAGACGTCACAACGTGCCCCAGGCTTTATTTTAATAATGAAGATCTTTATTCTGCTTAGGGATTAAGGCACACTTCTCTATTTACGTTCAAAGTGTACTTACATTGCAGATTAGCATTGCAGAGAAATCACTGCAGGTTCAAAATAAAAACAATGATTGATGTACAAATATTACTTTTCTTTTGATACTGGATAATAACAATTGATTTTGCTAGAAATGCTGTCATTTACACAGATCAACAGGTTTGGAAGTACCTTGACTGGTTTGAATTTCTTATTCTTTTTTTTTTTAAATCAGTCATACGAGCTGGATTATGTAGAAATGTCTGTTTTCCTATTCATCAGTTTTAATGCCTCCAATGCCTTTTTATTTATGATGCATGATATTAAAATGCAGCTTATCTCTACAGAAGACTGGCATTTTAACAGTGGCTTTTTAAAAGGAAGAATGATGTTTGTTCCTCACATTTAAAAAAAATTGTTATGTAAAAACAAGACATAAAATCCATTGCTGTTTTGAAAGAAAAATAGGTTATAAAATGTGCAATTTTCTCTTCTTTGTACATGCAATAATCAGCCTTAAGTGCTAGATGTGTCTTAGTATATACTGAGTTTAAAAAACAAAGCTTATGCCATGATCCAGCCAAAGTTAAGCACCTTTAAAATCCTACTTACATTAGTGATACAATTTGTATTTTTTTCATTCACTCCCAAAAGAAGAGGCAAGCTACTGTGTTTTTAAATGGAATACTGGCAGATACGTTTTTCTGGGTTTAAGCTGCAGTCCTACATGCTTACCTACAAGTGATTTATTTTGAATAGATATGCATAGGATTCTACTAAGTGCCTAATTTTGGTGCGATTGTGACTATAAAATTTATCAACATTTACTATATCATATCTACTGAAAACATATACAGTACTGTGTTGTTGTTTCTATGTGACTATGTTTCTTGTTTTGTACTGTCACCACTAGAAGTATTTAAAAATTTAAATTTCATGAGTTCATAGATCGGGTAATATATGTTGGAGATATTTTAACAATAGTATTTATATAGTAAATATAGAAGTTACATTTAGCATTATCTACTCTGTATTACATTCTAAATAGATGATATGAAGCGAAGCAGGAGTGCCTGTAAAGCAACATTATGATTGGTGAAAATTGGTAATTCGAGTTGTAGGTAAATCAGACTTTTGGTTTGCATCCCAGCTATTTTTTAGTAGTAAAATTTTATAGCAAGATCGTTCCTTTAAAAGGAATGTTTGCTGATCCAAGGCTTATATAGAAACAAAATCAGTGATCTAGTTTTGAAAACTGTCCATTTATGTAATTAAGAAGTATGGGGGTAAGGAAGTGGCCTTGAGCTTCTGGATAAAGGGCAGGATATTCTTCTAATAAATAAATAGGCCTCACTGTGGGAGGACATGTTGGCTCAAATCCAGGCGTACAACAGGAATGATGTACCGATGTGCATTGTTGAGAATGCATTTTTTCATTCACTTGGCCTTATCCTTTCTCCGCTTACGTTCGCCAAATAAGTCAAGAAGTGAAAGGTAACTTCAGTTCTTGCATCTGTATTGTATTTTTGAGCCTTTGTGCTTATAAGAGCTGCAAGCCTGCCATATCTAACTGTGAGGCCCACAGTTACAGATAGTCCTCAACTTATGACCACAATTGAGCCCAAAATTTATGTTGCTAAGTGAGAAACTTGTTAAGCGAGTTTTGCCCCGTTTTATGACTTTTTTTGTCACATTTGTTAAGTCAACCACTGCAATTGTTAAGTTAGTAACCTGGTTGTTCAGTGAATCTGGCTTCCCCATCGACTTGGCTTGTCAGAAGTTCGCAAAAGGGGTTCACATGATCCTGGGACATTGCAACTGTCATAAATATGAACCAGTTGTCAAGCATCCGAATGTAAAACAAATGAGCATGGGGATGCTGCAACGGTCATAAGTGTGAAAAATGATCATGTCAGTTTTTTCAGTGCCATTGTAACTTCGAGCTGTCACTAAGCAAACTGTTGTAAGTCGAGGACTACCTGTATTTGGAGGCAGATATATACTGGCTAGTGAGGCAGCTCCAGGAACAGATGCGGCTTCTTTTGTGTTGCTAAGGAGTGCGCGCAGATATGCTTCAAATCACCTTTTCCCCTACAGATCTGGACTTGTGTACAGTTGTGTTCTAAAGCATCAGTATCGTTTTATGAGTAATGGCACACAGAATAAATACTGATGACAGATGTTAGTTCAGTTGATATAGAAAAACAACAAATTACGCTAAACCATTTCTGACAGATGTTAACACTGATTATACATGCATCTGTTAATAAAAACATTCTGTTCACTTGTTTCGAACAGCTTCCATATCCTCTTTCCTTATGTCTCTTTTCCATTCATTCTGATTGTAGATTATTTTGTCTTCTAACACTTTTTCATAAAAGATAGCTATGTCATCTCTTTCTGAAATTGGCTAACTTTTATTTCTTTCCTTTTTCCTTTTCTGTCATGGTCATTTTCTTCTGAAGATCCATTCTTGACAGTCCCAAAAAATGATTTGCTTCATACTCGGAGTCTCTCTTACCATGCCTCTATCCCCCTTCAAGCTTTCAGCATAAACAATCAAGTCAGTCAGGCTTTTAAATGTATGTGTTTGCCATATGAACTAAATTATGCTTAGGGATTTGGGGGGGGAAATGCAACTTTTTCTAAGAAGATACTTACCAGATATTCACCATTCTCATTCATTTTGGGGTGTCTATATAGTCCAGTCCTTTTCTATATTTTTCTTTTACTTCATTCAAATGACCTAGCAGACCAATGTTTTCAGCTGGATTGCATTCATTCATTCACTATATTGCACATTTTCCATAAATCTCCTTCCTGCTTCTTCCACCATTTACATACATTGGAACCTAACCAGGCAACTATCACCAACTTACAGATTCATACTTTTGTATGCACCTATAACCACTCAAATAATACCAGTTCATATTTTCTGTCCTATATTTTGGTCCATTCATTATTGGAACTGCATCTTTATTTTGATTTTTTTTAAACATTCTTTAACTCAACAATTATAAACCTCCTGCATTCCCATCTATTACCTCTTCTTCAGTGTTTCACAGACCTACAACATGTTTGTTTTTCTTTCTTACATTTCACTTGTTAATCCATTGGACCTTTATGTTTTTTTACTGCTCCAGATTGTGCTCGTCATCTTCTATTTGTCAAAATTGTTCCCTGATTGGTCTAATAGGTAAGAACCTCTGTGGTCTCACTTAGCTTTGCTTAACTATTATTTCACCTATCACCTTTTAGTAAAAGAAGGTGTAAACTATCTTACTAGCTGTAGTGTACCTATGCCACATGCAGCATTCCCTGCTAATGGAGAGTACAGTACCGGTCATGACCAGCATGATCTAAGTCCAACCAAAGTATTGTCAATGTATTTTGTGCAAGTTTCAATCTCTAATGTAGAGACTTCCTTGGAACCAAGCATCCTGTTGCTTCACCCTGTCAGATAGGAGTCATATATTATGTAGTGACACATACAGTGGATATTATGAACTATAATAGCTTTGAAAATATGTTTATTACTAAATAATTCACAGATGGAACATGAGGTTCGCCATTAATCTGACACCCATCTCCTCTTATAAATACTGTACGTGTTGGCAATTTTTATTACATTACTGGTATAATTATTTTGATGAAACCATTACAGCTAGTTTGGTCTAGACAACCAGTTTGTCAGGAGACTCTGAGTTCTAGTCCTGCCTTAGGCACAAAAGCTGCCTGGGTTACCTTGGACCAATCTTTCTCTCATCTCATATCATGGGTTACGGGGAGAATACAGTAGGATGAGGAAGGAACGTTAGGTATGTTCCTTTAATTATTTATAAAAATAATTGGGATATAAATAAATAAATAAATATGACTTTATGTTTTGCATAAACTTTGCAGTAGCTCTTGGTAATTCCACCTTGAGAACTTTGGCACATAATAGGATATTGGCTGAACTTAAATAATTTACAGGTAGAACCTTTCAGATTCATTCCAAACTGAGATGACTGCATTGTCTCCCAAATGCCTTAAAAGTCACTCAGATATCTGGTTCCATTTACAGGTTTTTGGTTTACTACAGTCACAGTTTTACGAACTGTGACTGCAGTGCCAATAAATTTTAAATCAGAAAAGCTAGTCTGGAGAATGTTCGTTGGTAACATTTATCTCAAAACTAAAATTGAGAATAGAGAAAGCGTTGAAAGTTAAGCATATATTAAACAAACTATTAATACTCTATCACACTCTATCACATACTGGATTGCTATTTTAAATGCGGCAAAAAAGTGTTATGAATACATCTTTTCCAAAATCTAAAATTAATGCTCTCTAGAATATACTTACATAAAGCTTTGTCCCATATTGTTTGAGATATCTACCCTTATTTTGTTCTTGAAGTGCCCTCTCTTGGTTGATTTGTGCAATTTCATTACTATTAAGAAAAGTAGGTAGTTGTATGCCTTATTTTTTCATACGCAGATAATAAATTTGTAGGAGAAAAAAGTCATTAGATCATGTTGCGTGAGCAATGCAGCAAGATTATACATCAAATTCTTTCCATGAAGGAAAAGAAAAGATAATGCAATCAGATTCTGTACTTCTGTTGATCTGTCAGTTAATAATATTAGCTGCTTGACTGGTCAGTGCTCATATTAAAATGGATCATAAAAAATAATTATGTTCCTGTCTACAAAAATAAAAAATAAAAAATCCACAAACCAAGGTGTGTCAGGGAAATAGATTTTTGTGCCTGTTATGGATAAAAAGTTCAGTAAAAGGTTTTTATTCTAAACATTCTCTATATTCTTTGAAATATTGACTGTCATATAATGCATATAATCTTTTTGGTTTAAAGAGAGCGTCAAGAATATCTGTTTTGAGATATTGCCTTTTTTAATATCGATAGTCTTGTGGATTTTCATAAACATTAAAACCCAGATTTAGGAAAATGTTTTCCCTGTGTATATAAAAGATAATGTTAGGATAATAAATTGAGAGATTAGTTGGGGCTAAATATGTTTTAATATGAGTAGGACAGCTGCTTAATTTTCTTTCTTCTTTTGCATCTGTTATATTTGTTCATAATCTCTTGATTTTGGTGCATGAATTTAAACAAGTGTTCAGAGTAGATATTGTTCACAACATGCTAAGTATTATATGGCGCAAATGATACAACGTTTGGATATGGATTTTGCACCTAAATTATTTACAGATATTTTAGACCGCATTATTTGGGTAGTTATATATTTTAGCATCTTTATTTAGGATCCCATCAAAATAGTTTGGAATAATTAGCAATAATTTTGTTTCCTAAGAACTTATTTTGTAACTGCAATTCATCTCTTCACAAAAAGCTCTTAACCAGTGTTCTTAAAACCATATAGCTCTCAATATCTACTGTATATACAATATGTTAGATTCTCCATTGTCCAGAACTGTTGTTAAAAATTGCAATCTTAATTCACTGTTGCTCTTTAGAAAGATGAACTATAATTTTGCCTCTTATGTGCTAAGTGGAGTATATTACCAAGGGGTCAGTGAATAATCCACAACCAAAAGAATGCTTGGGGGCTTTTTAATAACAACTGAATAATTATGAAGGCAAATTGGTAGGCTGATGGCAAAGTTCTCAGTGATCAGAGTGATAGGTTGGGTTTTATTGACTGATGGAGGTTTTAAGGACTAGCATACCATTGTCCTCCACCAATCCCAGGTATATGTCTTACAACGGGGGTCCAGGCATTCCAATCCTTAACAGGGCCCACAGCCCATTTTAGCTGAACCTTCTGTGCATTCTGGCAGCCATCTGTGTAGCACAAGTGACTTGGCTCAGTTAGCCTACAGCCGCTCCTGCCTGAATTCCAGTGTGCTTTGGATGCATGTGAAGCCTCCATACTGTGCCATCTGCAAAGCTTGGGATAGGTAGTTCCATTGCAATCTATTCTTTGAATTTTTTCCCCCTGAGATTTCAGTGACAAAAAGTATCTGTTGAGCTACAATATCATTAAAGTAAAATATAGGAAAAATATGGTTTTGACTGAAATGTGCAAGAAGTTTGGACTTAAAATTCACGCGGATACAGCTGTCGTTTTTCTTAAATCATGGGATCTATTTGTAAATAAAAGAATTCTATTCTAACCTTGGAGGTTTAATGCTCTGTGCCAGATGTGATCCTTATCAATAAAAGTCACTTGTTTATGGACATGTTTCCATATTTGTTCCTGTCATTTAATAGACACCTTCCTACTAAAATTAAGAATTTTGCAAATTGGCTTTGACCAAAAAATTAACCATTTATTTTTATCAACTCTGGAGCTTTGTATTAGGATAACTTTAAGAACAGGATTTTTTGTTTTGTGTCACTTGTGTTTCCAGTGCAATTTTTGCAATTCATTATAGGAATACATTCAGAACTTCTGAGTGACTTGATGATGTGGCTATCAAAGTTCAGCTTAGCTGTGCTCTTATTTTCCAGGAAATCCTGATTGTGTCCTACCTCTGCACAGGGGCTAGTATAACTTTACAAAGCCTTTATAGGTTACCATAAATTCTGCTGATAGGATTTCAATTCTGTCAGGACACAACTTTGGAGTTCCTTTCCTTAATAATGTCTTCAATGTGGTTTGGGTTGTTCAAAAGCCAGATTATCAATTTTATGGGGAGCTACTATTGACCATCTAATAGTGACATATTTATTGAACACGCAATTTGATGTTGCATACTGTACCACCAGAAGTTCTTTATCCTTAGGTTGCTACCCCATTTAAACAGCTTTCATCCAGGAGCTCTGGAGCAGAGTTTTTCAAACTGTCGTGGAAATTTAATGAATTCCATGAAAGAATTAAAAAAAAAAACCTCACTTGTATAAGGCCAATTTTCTACCACTAGAAATTTGCTTCTTGATTACCGTTGCCTAAGTCTACCAGAGGGACCTTTTGGGGGGGGGGGGGTTAATAATATTGGAAG
>JAOYMU010000192.1:61392654-61407200 GCA_025802295.1 Psammodynastes pulverulentus
GGGGTGGGGGGGGGGGGGGTGATTGCACATTTTTATTTTGCAATCATTGGGAAGGGTACCAATTCTCTGAATTTATTGTCAGATTTTGACCATATAGTGAGGTGCATACAATACATACATGTATAATAGAATCTGATGGAGTGTGCTACATGTTAATGGCTTGCTGTATTAATTATGGAATATATTGCAGTAGAATCATTAGAACAAATTCTACTCCATTTTTTCTCTAATATTTTAGTTGTTTCCCATTTGATAGCAAAATTAGGTCAGATGCCCAGCATTTATAATTGTATATTTTTTGTCCACAATGGTTTTAACTTTAAAGAAGGGATTTAAAATATAAATAGCATTTTATTTTTGATTATGCAGCCTTCATTCTTTCCTTTTTCTGAAAACTTTCAAAGGGGTTCAACAGAAAATATTTTGTACAAGAAAACTTTTATGTGCCTAGAACTTGAGATATTTCTCACGTTTGAACACCTCCATACATATATAATAGCCCAGGAAACTTTTTACCTGAAATTGACTGTTTAGTTTATTAGCATAATAATCAAATACAAAAAACGACTACTGGAACATTTACTTCTAGACCATTTAGACATGCCACTAACAACTATGCTAGCACACTAGTTGCAAATTATGCTGAATGCATAGTTATACATCTCTTAAAACCACAGTTTAACTTTGTGTTGTCAATTAAATTATACATGCTAGGAATATCAATGATATAAATATCGAGGACATATGTTAGCTGTTCATGTATGTAAACTCCAAAGGGAATGTATTTATTCCGCAGATTTTTGAACTCCAGATTAGACATGAGGTATATAATCCTTCTTTGTGTTGGCTTATTAACAAAAAAAAAAGTAGATTAATGTATCATTATGAGTTCTGCAAATAAATAGATGCTTGCCTTTTAAACCTTTGTTCTCAGCATGCAGAATGCAGTCCAAAAATTGGAAAGAAATCAGGAACAAACTGTTTTTTAATTGAGACTGACCAACTGTGAAGTAGCAGCAAACATCTGTTTTCTTCCTTTATAAACAATATTACAACAAGGATGCTTGTAAAAACCTGCGCGCATATATGCATGTGTGTGTGAGAGTGAGATTATACTTTTTCCCCAGTTGATTGAATTGTAACCGCGCCTCTGAAGTTGCATATAACCAAATACACTTGATCTATTGCTTTTTCTACACTGTATTTGTTATTAAATTTTGCAGGACTTCTATTTCTTTTTATCCTCAGCAGGCAAGATTCCTGTTTCATTGGAGAATTTTGAGTGAATGACACATTTAAGAGCAATGGGATTGCTTTTTTAATAGAAATTGGCACATAAAAAATGTTCCATTCTCGTTTTCCTTACTGCTCTTAATATGCGGTTGACAATTTAGCAGCCTTTTATGATAATACACAGGGCAGACTGATTTGCAATTTCAGTTTTCACTTGGACCTTATAAGTCTAGACATACAATTCAGAGATGTATCTAGATGCACAATGCCAGCCTATTTATTGGGTAGGAGGAGCATTTCATGTGCTATTAGTGTCCTACATTTTCCCTCATAATAATGAGCTGTCACAGAGCACATTCTGGAGATGAGATTAGTGTGTAGATGAATAAATAAACCTGTCCAGAAGAAAAATAATTAAACCATGCAGAAAAAATATTAACAAGTATGTTAATGAGCATTTAACATGAAACCAGGTCAGGATTCAACCAAGCTGTTGCACTAGCCAACAGCATGTGAAATTATATTAAATAAATTGTCAGACATTGAAAATGACTGTTCACTGAGATTAGCTAAAGAATTATACTCACACATGGATACAAACGTATATACAGTATACACACATACTTCTCATGGTTTAAGTGGCATGGAAGAGAAATAATATTTTATCTAATGCTGTTTTATGCACTATGCTTTTCAAAGAGCCAAGTGAGATCAAGTTCTCCTTAGCCATGCAAGCCATGGCAAGCCTTGGGTGATCTTGGCTGGTCACTGTCTTTCTCAGCCCAACCAACCTCACAGGGTGGCTGTTGCTGTGAGGAAAATAGGAGGAGGAAGGTATGTTTAATATTTTATTTATTTTGATGTGTTTGTTGAATTTATTGGCCACCCATCTTACCATAGGATAATTCTGGGCGGCTTATAATATTAGAAGGATAAAATTATAATATTAAAAGGATAAAATAATACAAATAGAATACTGCAAAAATGCACACATAACCCTAGTTAAAAGATGGGGGAGGGAGTAGGATGAACAGGGAGGGAAGTGGAATCTATTATTAATCTATCAACTACCCCTTTGGAGCTCTAGTTCAACTGGCAGCGATCCTTAAGGTCTTGTGGAAGGTCTGGAGAGTTGGAGCTGACTTCATTCCAGAGGGGGGGGGCAAGATGTTCCAAAGGGAAGTGTAATGGCAGGGATGGCGCTTCACTTGGACGTCACCAGCTAGAATAGCTTGGAAGGTGGGGCTCGAAGCAGGCCTTCTCTGGCAGCATGTGTGTGTGTGGGGGGGCTAATTCAGTGGGATGAGACCCATGCCATGCAGGACTTCAAAAGTGATCACCAACATTCTTGAATTGCACCCAGAAACAGACCACGCTTGGGGCCACAAAACCTGCAGGCGCCACCAGACTCTGCACCAGCTGTAGCTTCTGAATGTTCTTCAAGGGCATCTCCACGTAGAGCACTTTGCAATAGTCCAAACATGAGATGACTAGCACTTGAATGACTGAGCGCAGGGATTCTAGCAGAGATTGCAACTGGCACACAACCCGAAGTTGTGCAAAGGCTCTCCTAGCCACAACTACCACCTGCTCCTTAAGCAGGAGTCATGAGTCCAGGAGAACCCCTAAGTTGTGGACCACATCTGTCTGGGTTAGTGCCACCCCATCCATAACTAAAGAAGACAAAAGTCCCAGATCATAGGGGCTCCATGCACCCAAAGGCATTTGGTCTTGACAGAGTTTAGCCAAAATCTGTTGTCCCCCATCCAGGCCCCCTGAGAGGACAGCCACAGCATCACTTGGGACAAGAAGGTATTTAATTTCGTTGTACGAGGTACAATGACAATAAAGTGAACTAACGAACTAACAACAGGAGTGGAAATATAAAGTTGAGTATCATCTGTGTACCGCAGATGCCTCAACAAATGGTGATGGATTATCTCTCCTTGCAGTTTCGTGCAGATATTAAGAAGGTGTGTAGAGAATACTAAGAGAGAATACGTGCCGCATGCCACAAAACAGCGGTTGTGGGGCAGATCCTATTAACACCGATTGGCACTGGCTTTGGAGAAAGGAGCCGAACCAGTGCAAAAAGCCATACTGCCCAGCCATATGTGTTCTCCGCCTTGAGTTATTTATAAAAATAATAAAGACCAGATACAAACAAACAAACAAACAAACAAAAATAAATGCTTAATGGAGTACAATGTATCCTATATAATCTATATTAATGCCCTCCACTACTGACAAATATCAGGATTCTCATTAGTGTGGGTGGAATGGTCAATACTGTAGAAACAGCACTAAACTCTGTGATTTATTTCCATCCAATAAGAGGAAATGAATGTCCCTGTCCTAAAAAGTTTACCGCTATAACCTCTGCCCCCCCCAGAACAGCTGTAGGAAGAAATTTAAGATTTAGTAGTGGACCATCGAGTGATTATTACTTTGTAACAGAACAAAATTCAATTACATGAAATATTACACCCTCCCCTCATTGCCTTAGCCCACTTCAATCTATTTGTGGAAGTTATAAAAAGAAGGAGAAGACTTTTAGCAGATGACTGACTCCCTTAGTAGGAGAGAGAAAAACATAATTTCTCTTAAATCCCTAATGCAAGCCATAATTCGTTAAGAAACAAAATGTGTGTAATCTTGATTATTTGGTTTCCATGCTCTGTCATGGAATTTTGTATAGCTGGGGCCTAAGAAATCTAAGCTATCTGAATCTCAGGCAGCTTCATGCAGATTTAGGTAAATTCAGAAGTCAGATTAGCCTAATATTAACTGATCAGGAATACCATTTGCATTATCATTTGCCGTGGTGGTGCAGTGGTTACAATACAGTACTACAGGGTAACTTTGTTCTCTGCAAAGATCCTGACCTGCTCAAGGTTGACTCAGCCTTCCATCCTTCCAAGGTGGGTAAAATGAGGACCCAGATTGTTGGGGGCAATAGTTGACTCTCTAAACCGGCTTAGAGAGGATGGTTAAAAACACTGTGAAGCTGTATACAAGTTTAAGTGCTATCGCTATTAATTAGAGTATTAAGACAAAATTGTTTTTCAAATAGAAGAAAATTGAAAGAAAGGTTAAGGATACAAGTTCATAAATCTAGTTTACTGAATGAAGATATCTAATAATAACCCATTTTCAATAAATTGCACAATAGCTGATTGAAAAGAGATGATGATACTACTCAAAAAAAAATTCACTTATGAAAAACAGGAAAAATTGAATTGGTCCTAATGATGGCTGTGATCTCCATGTTCATCTCCCATTACTTCCTCTGAGAATTCTTGGCTGCTTTCCTAAATTCCTTTACAGAGTTAATTATTGGGGTAGAGAGAATGCATCACCTGTTCCCTTACAGTAGCTTGGAAACACAAAGAGGAAGGGGGGAAATCTTTATTCTGCTTGCTGTGAATCAAAGCTGTCCTTCATTTTGACCTGTGAATCAAAGCTGTCCTTCATTTTGTCCTGTGAATCTAAGACGGATGTTAACTCTCAAGTGTGGGGGGGAAAATCTTCAAAAAATTTTCCCCTCTAATATTTATTAAATTAGCAGCCTGCTGATGTTGGGATGATAAAAGGCAAGTGTGTATTTGTATTATTTACAGTCACCGAACCAATCTCTATGTAAATATATACCACCATTCTTTGCCTTATTAGTGAGCTTAATTTCTAAGCTTCTAACAAAGCCCTGTATGGGAGGTTTTATCCATCCATTTCTATAACAGGATCAGGAAATCCACAATGTTTGTGTACCCATTAGTTCCATTCTTCAAACCAACATATCCAGAAAAAAAGCCTCTTATACCTTAATTTATTCCCAGTTGTCCAGCTGTAAGCCTTGCTATATGCAGAGATGTTCCTGCTAGGCACACACACACATACACACACACATACACAACCTCCCCCCACCTGCTTTGTTACCAATTCCACTAGCAAACCACTGCCCACCCTCCTTTAAAGAGTCTCCCATCATCAGAATCTCCAAAAATGATCTAATCTCCAAATACGTCACAAATCCTTTGCGATGAAGCAGGTTCAGGGTTGAAGGAGTACAGGGCATGGATGCACCGTTGTTGATGTTGAAAAGAATATGAAAGTTGTTTGATGGGGAAAGGACAGCACATGAAAATAGTTTTATTTTTGCTCACTTTCCATAATAGGAATGGATGAGTGGGCAGGACAAAGAAGAAATCAAGCCAGGTCAAATAAAAGTTTAATAAATTCATAAATAAATAAATATATTTAAATAGCGGGAAATAAATAGGTTTGCAGCTCACGCAGTTAATATTTTTCTTCTGTCACGTTAACAACTCGGTAGGAATCTTCAGAGGTATTCTGGGCTGCCATGTGGGCATTCCTGGTTAATAAGAAATGTTTTATCACTCTGGACTACATGAAAAATGGTGTTTGTAATCCAAAATGTACGGAACAGATTGTTCTAGCTGTACTTTGCCTAGAATTCCTTAAGAGAAGATGGATTGGCCAAGGTGGGGACTAGAGAAATTTCTCTGTTTCTTTTCCACAAAAGCACTCTCTGTTGCTACAAGAGGGTTTAGCAGATGCCATGTCTGGCTCAGGAACCTTCCTTAGGTAAGTAAAAGGGAGATATCAGAATACACAGATCTACAGCCTAGGATTCTTAGTTTGATCATGCCCATTCAGGGAACAGAGATTGTAACAGAGCTAACTCTCATCATAGTTACAAACTTCGTGGTTTGTGATCCTGCTTCACACCTTCTCAGCCTGACATCATCCTACAGATTGCTGTTTGCCAAAGTAGCTGATTATAAATTTTGTTCCCTGGGAATTACTGTCTCTTAAGAAGCCAGAACCTCAATGAGCATAGCTGAATCTTGGAAGGTCTGGCTATTGGGAATTCTGCTCATCGCTAACAGAGACTGAGACAGTTGCAGAAAACAACATACATTTCAGCTCAAGTTGCACTTTTTAATTGTGAATGACCTGCCAAGGGCTCTTGCATCTTTTGCACAAAAGTGTTGCTAGATAGTTTTTTCATTATACTTTTATTTACACTTTTCAGATATTCTTTTTTGTGTTATTCAACTGGTCCTGTCCAAAGTAGACCTTTTGTTTCATTATTTTAACATAAATATCTTTTAAAATAAGCGTTTTGCATGCCAGCCTTGCTTACAGTTCCTAGATCTTGCAGAGATCCGTTTAGCATCTCCACCAAAGCAAGGTGGCCTAATCTCCAGAGATCACCAGGACACAAACTCACCGCCAGGCAGATTGTCGAGGGAGGGAAAGTTCTAGGAAAGCATCAAAAGTGAGTTAAGCTGAGAAGCAATTTCATTTTGTAGCTTTTTTTTTTTTTTGCTGTAGCCTCAGTTGTCCTCAAGAGCCATTGTTTTCATCCGAATGACAAAAGCAAGGTTTGCTAGCCTTATAGGTTTTGCATCTGTTCTCCTTTTTCTTCCTCCCCCTCCTTCTTTTTAGTGTTTAGTTTAAAGGGTTTTTTTACATTTTGATTTCAGTTTTTCAATGTCTTTTGTAGTAAAAAAAAAAACCAAACCAATATATATATTTAAATATTATGAATTATTTACTTGGATCTTTAGTCATTAAAGCGGGCAAAATTTTCCAAGACTATAAATGAATTATTTAATATTGATGGTGATAAATGATAATAGGATTTAAAAAAAACTCCTTTAAAAACTCTTTAAAAGTTTTAGATATCCACAGTGGTGAATAATTTGAAAACCTAAATGGGTGTTATGTTGTTCCACCTCTAACCTTTTACTTTTCTATAAATGCTAACACAACCTTCTTCCCAAGTGAAAAATATTTGTACGGCACCCTTGCTGTTGTTTGGTTGTTTGCTTGCAGACTTTTTATTACCTAACTAGCTAACATCATCAATGCAAGTGAGTGTGGGGTTTGCTTCCCATTTATATTCAGTAGCTTGCCTTGCCAATGGTTTTCTACTTGGTTTTTCCTTTTAACTTCTGCTAAAATACCTTTAGTGGAAGCCCAATGTAATTCTCTAATTAATATGAAATATGAACTAGCATCAGGTAAGCAGAGTAATAACCTGCCCAGACAATTCTTCTCAGATTCCAATTCATATAGAGGTCAGTCACAGTAATCAAATACTACAGTATATTTTACTCTTCCGTTCTATTTAAAATGTTATTGATAATGCTTAATGTTGTTCATAATACTCAAATGTTAAACATGATGTATGAACTACAGGTTTTTTAAAAATATTGATCTTCTTTTCGATGAACATACTACGGTGCTAAAGATGGATCATTAATTGAGTTTGAGAATAAATAAAATCTTAGAAAGTCATCTACAGGATAAGTACATTTTGAAAATATGCTAGTCATTTTGGTATAACACTTTACACCAAAACCTTGCATTTAAACTGACAAATTCTTGAGAAAGATTTTGCGCTGTGATTTTTTAATAACAGGACTATTGGCAAGAACTATATTTCTTTCATCTTAAGATTTCCCCTCTGGTCTGGTCATTTTACCTTTAGCAAAATAAAATAGTTTTTCAGGAATTAAACACAAAATTACAGTTCTGTGCATTCAGCATTTTTAATAAGAGGAAAATATATGCGTGCAGGAGAAAAATACAAGATTATACAAGGGACCAGCGAAATAAATGGCAAATAAGAAATCCTAAATATGATTATTTAGGGAAGAAACTAATAATTGGACACAGAGGGATTTGCTTTCACAGAAATCTGTTTAGGATTAAACTGTAAAGAGTGCTGGTCTGGATTCACCCTTATTAAACCTATTTCTTATACTGATAAGATGATAATCTTCATCTTGTCTTTTTTTAAAAAAAAACACACAATTAGATCTTGCAATAAGCATTATTCTCTATCTGGTATTTAAATACTTAAGTAAATCTTAACGTTATGAGAATAGGTTTAATGAACTTTAAGATCATGTGGCTTAAATCTCAGGAATCTGAAGGCCCTTTGTGTGCTAAAAAATACAATCCGCATGAAAAAATGTTTATATTGATGGATTATACTTTTTGATGTCCATAGTTCCCAATGTATTAACTTTTTATTTATGACTGGTCTTGACATCCACTTTCTGCAATTACAAAATGAAAGGGAAGGAAAGAATCCCCAAATAAGAATGGAAAAATTAAATTCAATACCTTTGATATTTCTTCTTCCACAGCTCCATATTATGGAGCAGTGCTCCTTGGTGCCCTATTATGTAATTGTTTCAGAGATATGTCTTTACCCAAAAACAGAAACAGATGGGCAGAAAAGCAATGAGAGTGGGAACAACTTCCTGCCAGCTTCTGCCCTTGCGTTACTTTGTGTGAAGCTGGCAGGGAGTATCCTTCCTTCCTTCCTTCCTCCCTTCCCTTCCCTTCCCTTCCCTTCCCTTCCCTTCCCTTCCCTTCCCATTTGGTTCTCTTCCTTCCCTATTGCATGATCACTGCCCTTATTCTAAGGCCTTCATCCCACTTCACCCACTCTTGCATCTTTTCTGCTTTTCCCATGAAAGGAAGGGCCATGGTCTGTATGTGTATAGCTGTGAAAGACTGATTGGATGCAGATGGAAGACTAATTTATTTTTATAAGGGGGCACTTTAGTTTGGACAATGATTTTTGATAGTTTCAGTCATATTTTTTTTAAATTCTTGGCCCTCTTTTGGGCAGGAGGCACAATTTGCTTGCTTATTTATGTTACTGATTCCATTTTTAAGCAACTCCGAATGTCAAAAATGAATTAACCACAATAGTCAAAATAAAATCCACATACATAAATACATATTACATACACATAAACCCACACAGAGTTAAAAATCCTATACAATGCCCCCCACCCTGGCATTGCCAACTTCCACTGAAGTTGAAACTTTTGAAATTGAAAAGTAAAGTAGAGTCTGAGCCTCTTTGGTCAAGTGGTTAAGACACCAGGCTAGAAACCAGGAGGCTGGGAGTTCAGGTCCTAAAGCATGAAAGCCACCTGGATGACTTTGGACCCATCTTCTCAGCCCAACCCACCTCACACAGGGTGGTTATTGTAGGGAAGGTAGAAGGAGAAAGGAGTACTAAATAAGTTACTGCCTTGAGTTATTTTTTTTTTTACAAACAATAAGGGTGGGATAAAGCAAATCTACCATCCTCCCTAACCTTTAGGACTTTTTTCAGCTGGAGTTGGCAATGTTGGGCTGGCAAAATTGGGAGGTAGGCATCACACAGGATCTCTCTCTCTCTCTCTCTCTCCCTCCCCTCCTCCTCCCCTATCTCCCTGCATGTGCACATGTGCCTGCATGTGTGTCTATAGCTATGCATTCTGCTTTGATTTTTGTGGGGGCTTGGTTTAAATTAAGAGATACCTTCCTTTCACAGTAATAGGACATTTGGGACATCATTATTCTGAGTTACTAGCAAAGAAAATGAGGGACCCCTTCCTTCTCTTCTCCTCCCCTCTCCCATCTGCTCGGGCTTTTATTAGATTTTGCAACACAGAACAGGCTAAAACTTCTCCATCTTATGGATCAAGTGAAAGGAATCCTTTCCCTTCCCTTCGCCATGCTGCAGGCTGACAGTGCCACCCTAACCACCAACATCTTGAAATCTTGCTCACTTTCTACCCTTTGAAGCCCACTCCTCTATTAAAAATGCATCCACTCCGTTAATATTTCAGATTGATTTCCCCAGACATCCAGAACTGAGATATGAGGGGGGTGGGGAGAAGGTACGGGTGAACTGCTGACGGTTTGGACAGAGATCTGAAAGGAGCCCTAATGCTCTTGCTTGGCTATCCCCAATAATGACATCTCTAGCCACTTCTTTTCATGTGCAGCTGCACTGCTGCACACACACACACAGATCTTCTCTCACATTATTAATTTCCGTTGCACGCCCACCTTTTATTTGTTCACCCACCTGCTTGTTGCCAGATGACAAGAAGCTCTTTGGGAGCCTGGGGAATAATTAAAGTTTATTACATGTCATTACAATGCTTAGCATCGACAAGGACTGGTCTAATTGAGGTCTCCAAGCACCAGCATAAAATGGAAAGGCCTTGACCAAAAAATCAGAAGCAGGAAGAGCATGACAAGGGCAGCTTCAAAGTGTGGATTTTGCTGTAGCTTTTTTGGCTAGATTCGGGCAAGAATTCTCTTTGATGAAATGGCATAGTGCCTCATTAATTGATTTATTATATCTCTTTAGATGAAATCACCAATTAATTTATTTATTAGGAGTAAGTGTGTATTATGGGCACACACACACATACTATACATTCCCACCTTATTCAAAGGGACATACATTAAAATAGAATAGGATAGGATAGGATAGGATAGGACAGGACAGGACAGGACAGGACAGGACAGGACAGGACAGAATTGAAAGGGATCTTGGAGGTCTTCTAATCCAATCCTCTACTTAGGAAGGAAACCCTATAGCATTTCAGACAAATGGTTTTCCAATCTCTTCTTAAAAACTCCCAGTGTTGGAGAATTCACAACTTCTGGAGGCAGGTTGTTCCATTGCTTAATTATTCTAACTTTCAGGAAATTTCTTCTGTTCTACGTTGCTTCTCTCCTTGATTAGTTTCTATCCATTGCTTCTTATCCTATCCTCAGGTGCTTTGGAGAATAGCTTGACTCCCTCTTCTTTGGGACAACCCCTGAGATATCGGAACACTGCTATCAGGTCACTATTATTATCATATATACTAAATCCTTGCAGCCGTTCTGTAAGTTACGTTCAGCCAAGAATCACCCACTTGCATAAGGAGGCTGTGAACATGTATCCCTTCACGGTTATACTTCTCAGTGTTATTGATTGTATGAAGACCGAGTAAGAACAAAAGGCAAATATGGAAATGTACCCTATAATCATCTGTTTAAAATGGAAGAAGCATTTTAGTTTAAGAGATTCCAACCACAGCTATAAAGTATCGGGTCCCAGAGGAAATTAAAAAGATATCAACAGCAGGTTCCATCCATAGAGCCTTAGAACATCATGCTATAAAACCGTGTCCAAACAACTGTGATTTAAATACATATTTCCATTTCGTAAGTATTTATTAAAAGCGCAAAAGGCAGCTGGGAGAAGGCTCATACTTGTGTTCAATTGAGAATTTTGCAACTAGTGAAAAAAAAAACACACACACACATCCTCTATTTTTGAAAATGTGCCATGCCATGTCTACATTAGTTTTGCAACCATAGCTTTTATATATATATTTGTTCATCTCTGTACGCCCAAGTTTTGTAGATGGATTTTGAAGAATTCTCTAGGTTTCCTGGCATAACTTCCAAATCTGAATACGTCTGCTGACTGTCATTCTTGAACAGAACTATTCAAAGTGCAGATGTTCCTGTTTCCCCTGCTCCAAATCTGGCCAGCCTATTGTTTGTTGAACATTCTTGGGCTGTTGTTTCCCAAGTCTTCATTGCTAGGTAGGAGAACAGACACCCTTCCTGAAGATCGCTAAGAACAATCAAACCTTTCATTAGAATTAAGGTGTGTTTTTCAAGGAGGATGGTAACAGGATTCTTCCATCTTACAATTTGCTAGGCACCTGGCCTTGCAATTCCCTTCTTGGAGGAAGTATTCCTTGAATCATTGCTTTGTCTCTCCCCCTGAAGTTTGGCACAGCTTATTAGAACATGACGTACCCAATAATTTCCTCCTATCGTTGCAAGAATCTCTTGAAAACCCACTATTTTATGTAAAGTAGGTGTCACGTAGACAAGAAGTATGGGCAACTGCTGGCAAGTCTGGATGCTCCTTTCCCAATTATCTCTTGAACTTTTAAATCAACCTTCTCCTACCTCAGGGGTCAGCAATCTTAAATACTCAAAGAGCCATTTGGACCTATTTCCCACAGAAAAGAAAACACCGGGAGCCACAAAACCCTTCCCATGCCTGACTATTTCCTGAACGGCCACAAAACTAGCATGTCGTTGAATTAAACATACTGTTTTGTTCTGAAACTTTTCTTTTCTTGGATTTATCCATGTTTGGCCTACCGGGGTCAAAAAGCTCAATAAATCGCATGTTGGTGGGTGTCGCACATTGGCAGTTGTGACATGTATTTTGAGTGACAGGGAGCTGCAGCAGAGAGATGAAAGAGCCACCTGCGGCTCCAGAGCTGCAGGTTGCTGACCCTGTCCTTCCAAAATGCAGCAGGAGTGGGAATTGAGGGACGAGGCCCCAATACAATAAGAAGTTTATAAAACTTCACTTTAGATGAGTGAGCTAATCTGATCTAAATAGTACCAGTTATGCTAATTATGTTGTCTAGCTATCAATAAGCAACCTAGAAAAACGCAACATCCAAATGTTATGTTTTTTGACAAAATATATAAAAACCCACTCGGGGAATTGCTGCAGTAAGTGATACAAGAGCAATTAACTTCCACTCACCCTTTCCATTTCTTTGAAGTCCTCATCTAGCTTAGTTCCTTCTGCTCCACCAACTTTTTCACTCACTTTCTGCAATAAAAGCGGAAAAAAGAAAAAAAAATGTTGATTTTTACTCCACATTTATTATAACTAACTCACAGTGAACATACACCATACTCCTTCCTCCTCCTTATTCACCATCATGTATATTTATAAAACTTTTCTGTGCAAAGCAGTGTAGACAAATAAAATAGTTGTAATGCTTTGACATATGCCTGCCTATTTTGGATATTTTCAGAGGTGCTTTCCAAGAAAGTTTTATCATTTCCAGAGAGGAAGGAATATTGGGGAATTTTAACGCAACACATCTTGAGGTCACAAAATTGGAAAAGGCTGTTCTGTCTAATAGTTATGAATAATAAGAGAAAAAAAACATTTCTGAAATTTTATTATATTGATGAGATTGCATTGGCATTTCTTTTAAGCAAGGGTGTGACCTGTTAGATATTGTGCAAAATCCACTGTTGGTCGTGGCTGCCTAGATGGTGCTATTGTTTAGAAAGTGAAATTAAGCAATTCTGCTAAACGGTATCAGATCTCAAGAGGGAGGGGTGGGGGGAAAGCTTTGCATTCCAAAAATGAAGAGGACAAAAACCAGAAACTTGTTTCTTCCAAAGGACAGGCTTGACAATTGCAGGGATTTCCTCATTTTTAATAGTTATGAGTAAAATAAGCCCGAAACAGATAATATAGAAGTTAAATGATTTTACACTGCTGTAAGCACTTAATAACTATTACTAAGAGATAGATAGATAGATAGATAGATAGATAGATAGATAGATAGATAGATAGATAGATAGATAGATAGATGATATAGACAGACAGACAGACAGATAGACAGACAGACAGACAGTCCTTGACTGACAACACTTCATTTAGTGACCATTCAAAGTTACAACGGCAATGAAAAAAGTGACTTATGACCGTTTTTCACAGTTACAACCTTTCCGTCATCCCCATATGATCAAAATTCAGACTCTTGGGAACTGGTTCATACTTATGACGGTTGCTGTGTCCCAAAGTCACGTGATTCCCTTTTGCAACCTTCGGACAAGTCAACAGGGAAGCCAGATTCATTTTACAACCCTATTACTAGTTTAAGAACTGCAGTTATTCACTTAACAATGGTGGCAAGAAAGGTCCTAAAATGGGGCAAAACTCGCTTAACAAATGTCCCACTTAACAACAGAAATGTTGGGCCCAGTTGTGGTTGTAACTTGAGGACTACCTGTAATAGATATTATATGATATTATTGAGAATATCAATAGATATTATTAAGCCGTGCTGGGTAGCCCCACAGCAAGATGGGAGGCAAATAAATTTAACAAATAAACAAATACAATTATAATTATACACATTGCCACAATTATTGCAGATGATATGCCCTTCAAAGAAGAGAATAATAAAAATTGTTATTTCCTAATTGCTCCATGTTATGTATTCAGTTCCCTCTCAACTTTTCAAACTGCACGGTTTTTTATTTAGTCTGATATCTGAATTATAATGTCAGTTCAGCACAAGAAAGAAGGATCGGAATGGCATGTCCTAGAGAGACTTTGTATCACAATCTTCAAATCCCACTTATAGGGCTAGTTTTGCCAAGCACGGCCAGGCCCCTTAAGATAGGACTCAGCTTCATGTCAGAGAGGCTGTGAGATCGATCCTAGGTAGCGGCTAATATTTGGAAGGAGATTGGACTAGATCAAGGGTCTCCAACCTTGGCAACTTTAAGACTTGTGGACTAAAATTCCCAGAATTCCTCAGCCAGCTTGGCTTTACATCAGGGGTCTCCAACTTGGCAACTTTAAGACTTGTGGATTTCAACTCCCAGAATTCCTCAGCCAGCTACACAGGAGGCCGAGATGAGAA
>JAOYMU010000192.1:61510233-61521477 GCA_025802295.1 Psammodynastes pulverulentus
CCCCTACCCCCATTCCGCCGCCTCCTGTCCCAATTCACCAGCAGACACTGCACAAAACAGCAGCAAGAGTGAACCGCCGCCGCCGCCGAGAACAAGAGGGTTAAAAGTGTAGATTGGATTTCACCCCGGGAAATCTAGCGCTCGGAGTGAACTTGAATCTTTGGCTATTTAAGGAGGACCGGGGCTGGTTGCGAAGTTGTGGCGATTCAAAGCAGAGCTTGCTCCGGATCCATCTTTTTCTTTTTTGGAAGCGTTAGATGATTGTAAAATGAATAGATGAAGCCGTTGCGCTTTTGATACTTTTTCCTCTCGGCAGAAGTGCTGTCTTAGAGCGAAGTCATGATGTATTCTCCCATCTGTCTCACTCAGGTATAGCCGCCTTTTTTCTTTTCCTTTATTTTTTTTAAGGAGGGGGAAGTAAACTTGTACCGAGTTGCACCGAGTATCTATAGTTAGAACTGTTCAAAGGAATATTCGTTCCGTCCTTGATTGTTATAGGAGGGGAAACTAAAAATGTATGTACTTGTGGTATAAACCTATTTCAAGGTGTGTGTGTGGGGGATCGGGACGAAATATAAACATTTCAGAATGACAATGATAAACGAGTATTATTAAATTACTTCTTGCAGAAAAAAAAGTGATTAGAACTAGCAGCCACGTCGCGTAGATTCACATGAATTCGCCACAAAATAACGATCCGTTTTGCAGACTATACTTAGCCTGAAAAAGGAAAGTGTTCCCTTATTTTTAATTAAGCGATGACTGGTAACGTAATAGCATCCCGTGCTGAATTAATCATATATACTTGAGGCTGATTTGAGAAAAGGTGACTTAGCAGAAGGCTTTCTTTCTTCATTATCCTATACATTTTTTCTTGATAAATTCCGGTACTTCAAACTTTTTGAAGTCAACACCCAAGGTCATAAGGAAAACGGAACCTTTTCCTACTATATTAGGCCTGTAGACACTTGTGTATTTTAAAAACTAAGTAATTTTGTACAGTACACATAAATGATTTTACTTTGAAGAACATATAGACAAAACATCGGTTGGTTTAACAGGTAATGGTTTCCAGTCACATAAGATAGTTAGAATTGCAACACATGGTGTGATTGGAGTAAAGGTTGGTGGCATAGAAGTTTCAAAAGGAAGAAAAATGGAGCACAGAGCGGGATCCAATATAAATTTTAGCACAGAAAATCCCTTTGAGATGGTCAAGTGTCTAAAGCATGTGACATTTGCACCATTTTTTCATTCATTAAATATTCCAGGTAGATGTAAAAATCAGGTCTGGTTGAAATCTTAGGGTACAATTTGAATGTGTTAATGTATACTAATATAGCTAATATTTATGGGAAGTAGGTCTTCCTTATGTAATATTTTGGTTGGTATTATGATCAAAATAATAAAACTTTCCTTTGACAATTGAAAACCATTGTAATTCTATTGGACAGGAGCATTCACAAATTATGAATGAAGATTTAAACAATGATAAGGATTATTCAGTGATTGGATACAGTCCTGTAGCTTTTTGGCTGACACATTTTTATTGTTTATATTTTGTTTGGCATCAAAGTGTGATTAACTTTGGAATCTTTTTAGCAAGTAATTCGGAACTTTACTGATGCAAAACAGGTGTAAAAATGTTCTGAGGTATTTGAGAAATTATAAAAAGTCAGCACTTACACATAAGCACGCACACACGGTTTATGTCTCTTGATCAATTGGAAGAATATTGTAAAATTCAGTATACTGTTTTTCTCTTTGTGTATAACATTTAATGCTTAAGGGGACTTCTATCAGCCACATAGAAATATTTGTTAGTTTCATAGTATTCCCTTGCAAAGCCATGGCTACTGGTCTAGGATCATATATTTGGGTTTCTGTGGGGATAGGCATAGGTAAAAATTTAGCTTAAGTTTTTAATGTAACATGCTTTAATGGTAACATAAGGAATAATCCATTCTTGTTTCTGGCCTAATGCCTCAGTTAACAGAAGTGTTTTAGAATAGGGAATTTGTGCCTGAACTTATTACAGGAAAGTATTAAAATTTTCCTTGGTTGTTATTAAGCAAGTTTTATCACTTGTTTATTTACCATAAGCATAGTATTAAATGTCACTTTGTCTTTTCCAAAACAAAATAAATTATTTAGGCATGGTTTGCATGCAATGTACAAGTCTGAAACAGTTTTACGGCAAACCTAGTATCGACCAATTTGAGATAAGTCAAGTGTTTCAACAAAATGCCCACTAGTTTTGAAATGAAATGGGTACTGTTTTCCCCAAATGATTTCTAAGCTAGTTTTTAATTTAGTTTGTGAATTTATAATTCAGACTTGAAGAATGAATAGCTTATAAGAACAGTTGGGACAAAATTCAGACCCCCCCTCAAGTTTTGAATACATACCCATTGTCCCATGTTTGTAGAGCAGGTTTATGGTTTATTGTACTAGTGGTATTTTATAATATATTTGTTGTTAGAAATCTTAGAAATGAGGAAAAGGAATATTTGATAGGCTAAAAACTGTATAGAACATGCATTTGCTAATAAGCCTTTTTAAAAAAATAACCTATATAAAAATAGTAGTGGATTTTGGGAGCGGTTACTTTATTGTATGGTTGTGGTTACCTTGGAGTCAAATTAAGTTGCATTGAAATCTATAAGATATAAGAATAAATAAGGTGTCGGTAGACATTTTATATCTTGGTAACCTAACTTGGTTAAATAAAACAGAGGATTATCTGAACACATTCCTCCTTTTGTATAATTAATATAAACTTAGTTTTTAGGTCCATGAATAGTTCCCTATGTTCTTTAGTTAGGAACATCACAGGAACTTCCCTATGTTTGTTAGTACTCACAAGTCTTTTTTAAGAAGTAGTCCAGCAGTAAATACAGATTTACAGTATTTTATATCTAAGCTGGAGTTGTTAAATTGAACATTAAACGTAAGTGTGTGTACCTTTGGCTATATTTTTGCAGTGTTTATTTTGTGAAATAATTTTCTGAATTCATATAACAAACTAATAGGAAGCTAAGATAGAAATGAAAAATCATTTTTCATTTTTTTCTTGAGAAAAAAAGTTTTATTTTTACTGGAAAAGGTAAATAACATGAAGATATTGTGGAAATTGACCACGATTGTAGATCCATAAGAATTGTGGTTTAAAATAACTAAGAAGTTTAATTTATCTGTTACAAAGTTTGCTCTTTTTTTATTGCAATCTATGCGAAATACAACTTTTTCTTACATTGTGCATCTTTCAAAATGTCAGATTTCATGGTGAGTGTATAAGCATTTTTGAAGAGAACCTATGTAACGTAAGTTTTACTTGAGAAATAATTCTTATTTAAACAATGTTGTTAGAATAGTTGATATGCATATCAGTGACTGTAATTTTATTTAAATATGAATTTTATGCCAAGATCTGTTACTTAATGCAGGAGTTTAAAAACACAATTTTTTTTTTTTATCAGATAACTTGGATTTTATAATTGCATTTTTATAGAAGTAAATACATTCTGGAAACTTTCTATGTAAAATTAGAATTTGTAACCAGTGTGCATAATTTTAAAAACACAGAATACGTAGCAATAATAATCACAGAGACCATGCATTTATCCTGTTGCATTCAGTTGGGTCTATAGTTGCCCAAATGTGATTAAAATAAAGTAATGCCAAATACCATGATCTGAATTGTCAACATCATAGGAAGATTGGAATTTATAGGGGTAATATATATTGTAAAATAATTTTAAACAGTACTGGACATAGTTTCTAACCATTCAATCCCTAGGCTTTTTAATAATTTCTTATACAAGTTAGAAGTAATGAAATGAGTTTCTTATTAAAATACATGTTTTGTTAAGAATTCTATAGCACTCAGTTTCTGAGAAAAAGAAACTGTAGTAGTAAAAAAATGGCATCAGAGTGCACTGAGATAGGGAAGCCTTATCGAGGGCTGTGGTTGCTCTAAGCTGTGCTCTCTTCCCACACAAAGAGCAGATTGTGGTTTAACTCTTTCCTTAATATAGTTTGTGCCCTTAAAGTAACAGAAAACTTAAAAGTATCTGGATAGAATGGCTTATCACTTTACTAATTGCTTGAAACCTTGTTTTAATTATATTATAATTCTTTTTATGCCCTATGTTTCTATTCTAGTTTGATTAATGTCTGCCCTAAAAAGGAAAGAGGTATATATAAAACCAAAATTGAAATAACTTTATAGTAAGAAAAGTCTTACTATAAGGTCTTAATATAAAATCGTGCTATTTTTACTTACAAAAATGTAGGATTCAGTTTAAAAAACATTTCATTGTGAATGTTTTGCATGAACTTTTTTTGAGTATTAGTTGATTGTATGAACTGTTAGATAAAACTCTACAGGAATTTTGAATTGAATATATACATTTTATATTCTCAAACTGAAATATAGGATTCTTAAAATTAATGATATTCGTTTTCCAATTAAGTATTAAGTTAACAATTAAGTATATTAATATATATGCTACATTTTGCTTGAAAAGTACAATTTAATTATATCAGGACTAATTTTTAGCAACAATGTTTTACAGTATTATGATTTAAATTTAATTTGAATTGAATATGGTCTAAAAATTATAGGTCAAACAAATGAATGAGTAACATTGCTCTTCTTTTGCCACAATTTTCTTTCAAATCTTATGATAGGTGCCAGTTCTACAGAGATAATTTTTCTTTGGAGTAAATTATATATTGTATGTGTCAAAGACGAAATTTGAGGCACCTCACTTTAGTAGTTCTTATTGATCAAAATAAAGTAATTGCTAGTATTAACCAAAGTTTAGTCAATTGAAATTGAAACAATAAAATATAGAAAATCTGTATGAATAGTTACGTAAAGCCTGTAAAACGAAAACTTTTCAAGTCCAATATATCTCTGTGTATTTCAGAAAACAAGTTTATCTAATAATACAGTATTAAGGTCACATTGCTACAGAGTGTCAGATCACAAAGAAGGCAAAGTTTGTTTCAAATTATCCTTTTTTTCTTTGTGTACCTAAAAGGTTTTTGGTTTTTTTTGGAGTGGGATGAAATAATTATTACATACTTGAGAACCATCCTTGAGTTAATAGGTAATTAATTCAGCGAGGTTTAGTACCTCATAGTGGAATGGAACAAATCAGTTCCATGTAATTTTTCAGTTTTGATTTTTTTTTTAAAGTTAAGCAGGGAAACATGGGCAGCTGGCGAAGGCTATAAGATACCCTAATTTTATCAGAACTGTGTCTTTCCTTTGGACTTTCTTGCCTTGTTTCTGTGGTTATTCCTGCTAGAATAATACTATGATAACTGGAATGTTGGGTGATTATTAAGGGATTGAGTTATATTTTCATTGTTCATGGTCTTTGTGTTGTCATCCGTCTTTTGCTGATGACAAAAGTGGAAACTACATAATGCAACATTGAACATGTATACCATAATGTTTCTGAATACAGATGATGAATTATTTGCAATATTAACTTCTACATTTATATTTCTAGTCATTTGTCTTAAAATTTGCTGTGCCAATATCTGTCATTTGTTAAATCACAGCCAAAACATTCAAAATCCCAGAGCCATTTTGTTTGATTTTAAACTAATATAATTTTATGTCAGTTTGGAACCAAGCCCAAGGAATTGGTGTATTATAAAATATTATAATATTTCCATAAGTGAATTTTAGATATATACTTTTATAATACGTGTATCTTTTTTAAGAATCGTAAGCCTGCTAAAAATGCTTAGGAATGCTCGTGGCATAAGTTTTCATTTTACTGATTTTTCCCCCCCAAAAATAATTGTTCGTGATTGTATAAATAAAACTGGTCCCTGAAGTTTAGTTTTTCTTTTTGTTTCTTCTAACAGGATGAATTTCACCCATTCATTGAGGCACTTCTTCCACATGTCCGTGCAATTGCCTATACGTGGTTCAACCTTCAGGCTCGAAAACGCAAGTACTTTAAAAAACATGAAAAGCGAATGTCAAAAGATGAAGAAAGAGCAGTCAAGGATGAGTTACTTAGTGAAAAGCCAGAAATTAAACAGAAGTGGGCATCCAGGCTTCTCGCCAAATTGCGCAAAGATATCCGCCAAGAATATCGAGAGGATTTTGTGCTTACTGTTACTGGGAAGAAGCACCCATGCTGTGTATTATCCAATCCTGACCAGAAGGGCAAGATTAGGAGAATCGACTGCCTTAGGCAAGCAGACAAAGTCTGGCGCCTGGATCTAGTCATGGTGATCCTTTTTAAAGGTATCCCCCTGGAAAGTACCGATGGAGAACGGCTCATGAAATCCCCCCATTGCACAAATCCAGCACTTTGCGTTCAGCCACATCACATAACAGTATCTGTCAAGGAGCTTGATTTGTTTCTGGCATACTATGTGCAGGATCAAGGTAGGGCTTTTAAAAATATTTTATTATTCAGATATTTATACACACATGTACCTGAATACGCTAAACCACCTTTTTGTTTTTTAAAAAAAGCTGTGAACATTTAATATATCTTTATGATATGCGCTTGCTAATGTATACATTAGATGCAGAAGTATCCAAAAAACATATTAACATTCGTTATAAAAGTTGAAAAATACTAGGAATAATTTTGGTGTGTGTTACAGAAAATATTCATAGCAGATACATTCATAACAATTGTATTCATATTTAAAACTTCATAGCTACTTATTTGCTATTGTTCTGTCTTCATTATGAAAATAGAACCATTAAATATAAAAGAATGAAATATATTATTTTATATATTTATATATATTGTTATGCAGTAAATATAAATATGTGATATATCGCCTTATCAGTGTTTATAGAGTGGCATTTCTCCAAATTTTGAGGTAAAAATTTCTGCACTTATTTTAAACGTTGCTTCGATATGGTTATTTTAAATTATATTGTAGTGAAAAACTTCTGAAGTTAATGTTATGATTGTATATCTACTTACATGATTTGTTTTCAGTGATGATATTTGATCTAATGTAGAATTTGTTATGTTTTTGTTATGTACATTTTTTACATTAAAGCCTGTAAATATTATGGTAGATTGTTTCTAGAACCACATAATAAATATATCTAAGTTATAATCATGGAGTATTTGCAGATGGCGGATTTTGACATAAATTGGCCTGGTCCTGGAAACTGCCAAAGCAAAGATAGATGCGGAATGTTATGTTAACGTTAAAACAAATATAAAAAAGTAAAATTATTTTTCATGTTTCTGGTGATACTACCAAAAGACTTGGCTTTTTCTTGGTATTTTTAGTGTTGATTTTGTATAATTCAATCCAATATTGTCATTGCTGACTTCTAACTTTATACAGTATATAGTTATTGTGTGGTAACTTTACCATGAAAAACAAACATTTATCTTAAAAAAGACACAGTTCTCTTTTTCAACAATGAGGGCAGTTATAAAATGTAGGTTGGATTCCAGTTTAGAGCAAGTGAATACTATTTACGTTCCATTGGTTTCAACGTGAGTTTAGCATGACCAACTTTCTAAGCTTTGCTTGAAAATTCTTGTAATCTAAATGTGCAATCCTTGAATGGGATTGAAGGAGACCTTCATTTAGGATTATATGAATTTAAATACACTGCAAATTAATCTTGAAAGAAAAACTATCGATAGTGAACATTTCGATCTGATTGTATGAACTATATATTCCCTTTACCTCAAAGAATATTTAAAAATGTAATGTTTAGTAACTGAAACAAGTGTTAAATATAGTTAACATAATTATGTTAAACTATGTGAAATGGTTTGTATGTAGTCAGTGACTTTACGATGGAATATTTCACATGGTTGCATATTCTCTCCATTAGAAAGTGACTTGTATCTGAAAATAAAATGGGTACAGCATTTTTATATCTGTGCATATATATTTCTTCAGATGCTGTGTTTGCGTGCATTGAGAGAAGGATTCCTGTAAAACACTGGTGATATCACATGATACCACCATTGTGGTCTGAATTGTTCAAATAACCTCTGTAAAGATGATTGGATTTTTCCAATATTTTTTCACTTAGTGCCAGTTGTGGATGAAAAGTTGGTATCTCTATATTAAGTTATCTACAGAAGGACACTATCACAAGTGAAGCTGCTAAAGGCTGTTTTGGAGTTACTGTTTTTGTGGTAGAAATACATTTTCAGCTATTTTTCCTTTGTAGAGAAAAAGATTCTAGGTTTGAATTATTCTCAAGGTAGTTTCCTCTTAATCCATTGGCAGGCAGGGAATGAAGGCTGCTTACATGTGTACATGAGTTATATCAAACTTAAAATATTTTTGAAGAGAGTTGGTTTTCTAGCTAAGTATATGAAAAATTCATGGAGAGTTGAAAAAACTATAAAATTCTTGAATGAATGAAAGAATAAAATGGAGCTATATTGAAACATTGGCAAAAACATGAGGAAGAATAGTTTGAGAGCCAGAAATGGTTGCCAGTGGCACCAAGGTTGGCATTGGACCTTCTTTGTTTAGGCTAGAATGCCTGTGATTTGTTAGTTGGTATCCGCATTGCAGAGCAGGGTAATGCTACAATATATTGAGAATTTCTTGATATAGAAATATAAGTCACTTTTATGATTTGCTGGAGAATATTTTTCAGCTTTTCCAAATCCGCATTGAAAGAGGAAATATAGACCAGTCTACCAAGTTATGATATTGACAGTATATAAGTGTTTTTCTTTAAAAAACTGTCCTCTGTCTTTTGCCATCGCTTTTTTTTTTCCAGAATTCATATCTTAAAAGTTTCAAAACACAAGAGAATTAAATTCTTATTTGATTGATGTTGATTCCTTTTGCTAGCTGGGGGCAAAAAATAGTCTTAAAATAATTTGTGGTCTACAGGTGTTCAGATGAAGCAAGAAGCCCGTTTTAATAACATTTATTTAAAAGTTACATGTTCTAGTTAAATTCATTTCAAAATTAAGAACTAGGATTACAGTATCCTGCTTAACTGAAAAAAGATATATTTATTATTTTTTTTTTATTTGGTATAGGCTCTGTTTCAGTCTATAAAATCAGTTGGTAATATTTGATTCAATCAGTACAGCTCTTGTGCTGTGTTCCGTTTCTACAAGAACCGCCATTTTGTTTGTCAAGTGCCAGCAGAGTGGGGGAGGAAAAGCAGACAATGTGCTTGATGCCAATAATGGTTGCCAGTGGCACCGAGGTTGGCATCAAACCCTCTTTGTCTAGTTTCTGAATGCCTTTGATTCGTTGGTTGGCATCTGCATTGCAGTGGGCACATTGGAAAGTTTTTTGACAATCACTGAATGAAAGCTGTTGTATTTATTTGCTGCAGTAGAACTTCAGATAAAAGAAATCCGTCCTCTAATAGATAACTTTTTTATTCTATAGCAGCACATTTTTAAAGTTCCTCTTTTTTATTGAAATGAACTATTTTTCGTGTGTATTTCTTTTCTAAACATTTTAATCCTCCTGGTGTTTGCTGTTCTGGAGTTATAAAAGAAAGACATGCTTTTATTTTAGGCTGCCTAATGCATCTTGGGATATATTGTGTGTCCTTAAAATAATTATGATAACATATAACACACATTTCACACAGTGTTTCTGAGTCTTATTTATATGTCATGGAGTTGCAGCATGTTTTTTATTTCAGTAAACTTCAGTAAACTTACATAATTCTGCTTTACCACATTGATTAAAATATTAGAAGTCTAATGCTGCATTTATCAATCAAACAGAAATATATTTTGTTTTCAGCAGAAAGATGCAGTTTATCCTAGCTTGCTTTAGTTTGGATGCACTTGGATTTCCAGATTGTAAAATATCAATTATTTTTGTAAGTAAGCTGCATGAGTTGGCACCCAAGGCAAGTGCAAAGGCTAAGGCATTGCTGCTGTTTCCTAGATAGTATTAATATTGTTTTCATGCTAACCTCCATTATTCTCTTAATTAATAGGCTAGCAGTTTTACCTAAAAAGCCACATGAAGGAAATCTGGCCTACATGAGTGCTGAAATGTGTCATGTCTGTAGAAAAAAAAAGGGGGGGGGGACAGATCAGGTGACTGCTAGTTTGATCTTAGAACAAGAGAAAAGAGAATAATTGATTATAAGAATAAAATAAAAATGTATATATCTCATTGAAACGTCCATTTGTTCTTTGTTGACATTATATTGAATTCACATGCCTTCTACATTTGTAGCTTACATGTAACTGATACCTAGAAGGTGAATTATCTTGGAGTAATGGTAATAGTTTATATTATGAGTATCATCTTGGGAAAACCTTTTTAAGGGTACACAATTTTCTGTATTGTATTCATTGGGGACATTGATATTAGGTATTGGTTATTCTTCTCTCCCTCCTGATATGTATTAATGCAGTAATAGATACTAAGATAATAGTAACTTATTTTTAAAGAAGTTTTAAAAAGGGAGACTTGAGTTAAGTATTTTTTAAGTTGTTATTTCAAATTATTTTGTGTGTGTTACACATTTTGACTATATATTGACTGATGTTAATAAATGTAAATAGAATGAGAATTTTATCAGTTAAAATCAATGTTGAAAACAATAATCTGGACAATTAACCAGTCATAAAAGGTAAGTTAAAGTAAAGATTTATTGCTTTTAGAAGGGAAGTATTACAATGTACTAGCATCTAAAACATAACCCGCTACTGCTTACTGAAACAGTTGCAATATTGACTAATTAACTTTTAACAGTGTATTGGCCATTTTAGAAGTGTTAGAATGAAGATTTTGAGAAGATATATTTTGCACATTGCGAAATGACAATTTAAAAATTAGATATTTGAAATAAACCATGTAGTAATGCAAAAAAAAATATGGCGTAATTAATGTGTGTGTGTAATGTGTTTCACATGAGTTATGAAGTACATTTCTGTGTTTCTAAGGACTTCAGAGGGTATGGATATTAGTTATTTGTTAATTCAATTTTCTATGTAAAAATTATGTTACTGGTAGCAAGTTTCTGTAAAAACCACTAGCACTGTATTTTTTATGAAATAAATTCAAGTCCAGCGATCTAGAAATATGAGCATAGCCATTGTAGTTTCTAAACCACATTGTAACCACATTGTGTGAACTCAGCTATGGTTTAATGCAGTGCTTCACAAACTTTTAACTTCATTACCCATGCAGAATACAATCTGGATTGGTCACCGGACCAGAGGTTTAGTCTTCTGACTTTCGGACTCGTGCTGGAGTGCATCCTCAGGGAAC
>JAOYMU010000192.1:61533992-61545178 GCA_025802295.1 Psammodynastes pulverulentus
GGAGGTTTCCAGCCCCACCACTAGCTGCCTGGCCAGTCCCATAATCAGATTCCAGAGCTCTAGTCACAGGACTGGCCTGTTGGTCATCCTGGAGCAGCTCCTCCACCAGGTGCACCGCGGACCACCAAAATTTTCTTGCGGACCACCAGTTGGGAATCTCTGGTCTAAAGCGCTATGGTGGTGCAGTGCTTAGAATGCAGTACTGCAGGCTACTTCTGTTGATCACTGGCTGCCAGCAGTTTGGCAGTTCGGGTCTCACTGGCTCAAGGTTGACCCAGCCTTCTCTCCTTCTGAGGTGGGTAAAATGAGGACCCAGATTGCTGGGGGCAATATGCTGACTCTGTAAACCGCTTAGAGAGGAATGTAAACAACTGTGAAGCGGTATAGAAGTCTAAGTGCTATTGCTAAATAGTATTATGCAGAAAAATCATAAGAAATAGTAAGTTAAAATATTAAAGGCATGAGAAACATAGATTAAACTGGCTAATCTTCACTATGATTCTTCATATCTCCTGTTCTTGGAAACTGTCTTTCTTTTCGTTGTATCCATATACTACTTCATACCTACACTGTTTCATTTTTAAAACTTTTCGGTGTTCTGTTTTTAAGATCTCCTTAACTACATCCAGATATAATTTTCTTGGTCATCCTTTTCTTTTAATCCATTCACACTGAAAAACTGATGTAACTGATGCAATTTATCTTATGTACATTTTTAACTGTAATAATTAGTGTAATTATTAATTTAATTATTGATGTAGTTATGTCACTTGTATCAATTGATCCAGCTTGCATAATTATAAAAACAATTCAAATTTTGTCAGAACACGAATTCGGATTTAATGAGCCGATTTAACAGATGCTGTTTTCCTACTAATTGAAAGAAATAAAAGAAGCTTTCACTGTATATACCGTACTTGAATGTGAGAGTCAAGCAATTCCAAATAATTCTGATCCCTAATAGTTCAAACTCTTATACCCAGTATGCAAATAGGTTCTAAAAATTAATTTTCCTATCTCTTTCTATCAGTTTTCCTATATCCCAGAACCCTAATAACCTGATACGAGTTGCCAGGTTTATGGAAGCCTCTACATGTTGATTATGACAATGTTTTCTCTCTGTATAACTGCACTGTATATGGAGATATAAAGGGAAGATAGAATTACTTGGCATGACCCCACTTACATGTTTAAACTTTGACATGGACCCACTTATATGATTATGACTTGGATCGTGTTTTGTTGGGTGGGACTCATGAGTGGATGCATACACAAGAATAGGTCTTTGCAGAATTTTGGGAAAGGAGAATTGAGAGCCAAAGGAACTTTCCCCTTAAATAACAGAGGTTTAGTATTGGCATCTAAACTAATAAACTAACTACAGGAATAACAAAAAACTATGGGATACTGGTTGGCTATGGGGGAGAATCTGATCTATCCTATTATTGTTCTTTTCTAGTAAAGGTAAAGGTTGCCTTCGCACATATGTGCTAGACGTTCCTGACTCTAGGGGGCGGTGCTCATCTCTGTTTCAAAGCCGAAGAGCCAGCACTGTCTGAAGACGTCTCCGTGATCATGTGGCTTGCGTGACTAAATGCCAGATGCACACGGAACACTGTTACCTTCCCACCAACGGTGGTCCCTATTTTTCTGCTTGCATTTTTTACATGCTTTCAAACTGCTAGGTTGGCCGAAGCTGAGAGCTCACCCCATTACGCAGCACTAGGGATTCGAACCGCTGAACTGCTGACCTTTCGATCGACAAGCTCAGTATCTTAGCCACTGAACCGCCGCATCCGCATCCAACCCTAATATAGTGTTGGATTAATACCCGAATTTACTAATACTTGAGTGCATAGCTGTGGGCCCCAAACTCATGTACAAGAATCTTGAATTCTTGTTTAGAAGTTGACTGATAGTGAGCTAAGGATTTGAAAGAACATAAAGAAGTGGATTTTATTTTGGCAGTTTAGTCTATTGTAATACAGCAAAACAGACTCCTTTCCTGATCTTTCTAAAGTAAAAAAATCTTGCATTGGGTTGCAAATAAGAAATATCCTGGAGTCTGCAGAACTGGCTAATGTCAAGCCAAGCTTGTAGAGATTCCAATAATCTTTTGTAAATGATATTGCAGTTTTACACAAGCCAGATCCTTTTGTCTTCAATAGGCTATGTTGTAATCTGAGATACTGTGCTTTTAGCTCTTATATTTTCGGACTTTGAATAGTCTTGCTACCATCTAAAGGTAGGTGAAGATTACTCTGGAGTTTCAAACAACTGCAATCCTCTCATTTCAAATAGGGGAAGACTTCAGAAAGTTTGCTTGGCTTGATTTGATTATTGAATCAGATGCACTTTTGAACACCTCTGCTTAAATGTTTCTCCACCACTAGAATCATAATCTTTATAGATGTTTTAAAGAATGGTTAATGGAAGGAAGCCACTTATTTTACATTGGCCCTTTATTCCCATAACATTTATTTAATTAAAAAAATTACTTTCCACTGTCTCAATTCATGATTTTGGGACGCTTGCAGTGTTCTGTTGCTTTTTGTAGTTATATTATTCAGATTTGCAAAAAAATGGTGTTGGATGGCAATTCGCCACAAAACGTTAGGGAAGTTAGCTGAAAAGGAAAATAAGGTGGTAGTTCACAAGGACTCTACCCTCTTATTTCAAGTTGTTGATATGAATTCTCCATCTGGTGACATATCTATGAGCAGTGTCTCCAACCTGTGGCTTAAAATAGATCCCTTTCTAGCCAACTGATTTACATATCACAAAAGGCTTTCTTTTATGCCAAGGGACCTTTCCTGGGCATGGCTATTGAATCATCAAATCCTAGATAGCAGATTCATCCAAATATTAGTGAATACTCTTTAATGAAAATTTTGCTACCTGTCCTAAAAATGGACAATTAACCAAAATATGGAACTTCTTTTACTTCTAAAACATACATATAGTGAAATTTCTTTGAGGACAATGCCTTTTCTTTGACTTCAATTACATAGAATGAAATTGGGGAAAGGGGGCTACACAAAGCAGAAAAAACACTATTTCAAATCCAAGAACAATATTACCCTTCCTCCCTTGTAAGGTATTGTTGCCAGTGTTTCAGCACAGCACATAGAAAGTTGTCTCTCTCTCCCTACTCAGTTGCTACCAGTATTGCTGTTATTTGGGCTTGTAAATCTGTTCCTTCTTGTGAGAGTTTTAGTGATAAGTCCTCCAAAATTCAGGAGCTTGTCCACTTCCAAACATTTAAAAATCTTCTGCTTTGTCCTCTGTCTGCCTTCAGCCATTGCCACCATCAGAATTTTATTTTTGTGCCTTTGAGTCCATTTTTTAGTTCTGGTACCTGCTCAGAGTAGTCCTAGCCTTGCAATTTTCTTGGCAAGTTTTTTTCAGAAGTACTTTGCCATTGCCTCCTTCTCCATTGTGGTGGAGATAGCATCCAGGAATGAGTTAACCTTGTCTCCTAGTCAATCGGACTGAGTCTGTCAGAGCTGTGAGGACACGCCTCCTTCCCAATGCAACTGAAATAGGGACAAGCCCTTCGGCAGCAGACAGTTCTGGTCTCCCCTTCAAGACCACTGATCCTCTCTTCTCTGAATACACCACAGAAATGTCCCTTCTCTGCAGATGTTCCTAGATGTCATACAGAGGCAGTGGGCTTCACTGGGATCCGGCCCCAATCCATTGCTGGACGACAGAAGATTTTTCAATGTCAGTCCAAGCTCACCAAGATACTTCAAACACTGATGGTAGATGTTCCAGTGGCAGCTATGCAATCTTCCTCGACTATTCCCAGGGATTTGGAGGAAAGTCTGAAGGCAGAAGATAGAAGAGCAGACCAAACACTCCAAAGGAGCCATCAGGCAGAGGCAAGGGTGGTCAAAGCTTCCACTACAGGCTCATTTTTCAATAGGGCCTCCCTCATCTGACTTTGACAACTGGGAGGAAGGATCCTGGCAGGTGACACCAGAGCGCACCAGGACATTAATAAACTCATCGCAGTGGTGCAGTTTTTGGCAGATGCCACTATAAATACAGCTAAATTTGCCTCCAGGGCTATGGGCTCCTCTGTAGCAACGCATTGTCTGCTCTGGCTTTGCCAGTGGCAGGCAGACACGCGACATAAGTGGAAGCTAGCCTTGGCTCCCTTTAAAGGGGATAAACTCTTCGGCAAGTCTTTGACACCATGTTGGTGCAATCCAAAGACAAAAAGAAGATCATGCCATCCTCATCTAAGAGGGAAAAATTTCACTCTATGCCATATTTTTGTCGTCCTTCCATCTGGATGATGGATGCAGGGGTTTTCCAGTCCTCAGAGGCCCTACGTTCCGAGACCAGAGCAACAGCAGGACTGGTCAAGTAGAGTTAGACAATTCCAGGCCAAACAGCCCTTTTGAGGAGGAGGAGGAGGTCATTCCATTAGACGCTTTAAGTAACTGCATTAACTCCCCTCCATTAGGGGTCGCCTAGCCTTCTTTGGGAGGGCATTACATCAGATGCCTGGGTCTTGGAGGTGGTCTGTTCAGGCCTCTCTTTAGAGTTCCTCTCAAACCCTCGAGGTTTTTCATCTGTTCCATATCCCAGGAAAAATCAAAGTGGGTCCTCATGGATACCGCTATTCAACATCTGCTGGATATTCATGCTATTCAAGCGGTCCTGCACAATCAGCAGGGAATGGGATTTTATTCTATTCTCTTTGTAATTTCTAAGGCCTCAGGTGGTGGTGGAAGATTCTAGACCTAAAACGGCTGAGTCGTCTCCTAGTATATAAATGATTCAAAATGCAGTCATCTTGCCGGCTCATAGGCAATATCTCCATTTCTACTATGTCGGAAGACCTTTTCAGTATAAGGCCTTGGCCTTTGGTCTGTCGTCGGCGCCCAGGACCTTTACAAAGCTGTTGGCAGCTTTAGCGGCTCATCTCCGAGCTCTTCCCGTGCACATCCAGTGCTATCTGGACAATATCCTGATCCAGTCTCCCTTGGGCCGCAGGCGAGGGAGGACCTGAGAATTACTATACTAGTGCTACAGGAGCACGGCTTTTCCATTAATACAACCAAGAGCTACTTCTCACCGACAAATCGTTTGCTCCATCTAGGAGCAATAATAGACACCGTGGTGTGCAGGGTTTACCTCTCCCAGGAGCATCAGACGAATCTAAAGGATCATCAGGTGTATCATCAGAGAGCGAACAGTGCCTCTGGCCCTTCTCTCGCAGCTGCTGGCAAGATGGTCTCCTGTATTTCTATCATACCTTGGGCATGCCTGCATGCCAGGGATCTTCAGTGGTTCCTCCTACCTCACGAGAGGATAGTCAGGAGCACTTCGGCATCCAAGGCCAGGCTCCCTTTCAAGGTAATACGTTCCTTAAGATGGTGGACTTCCTCTGCCCTGTCGGCAGGAAGTCTCTTTAAGGAACCGAACCACAGATGCCAGTCTCTTTGGGTGGAGGACCTATCTCCAGTTCAGGATGCCACAGGGACAATGGTCTCAGACCGATTTGATCCATAATATAAATTGGCTGGAGCTTAGGGCTGTTCACTTAGCCCTTAGGCAATTTCAAGACATAGTGTTGGGCAGTCATGTACTGATCCTGATTGATAATGTGGCCACCAAGGCCCATATAAACCACCAAGGGGGCAACCATTCCAGGGGTCTTATTGCAGAGGCTGTACAGCTATGTCTCTGGGCAGGGAAACATCAGCTGTCTCTTAAGGCGGAGCATATTTTAGGAGTGGCGAATGTACAGGTGGACTTCCTAAGTAGGGCCACCATTGATCATTCGGAGTGGCACTTACACCCATCTTTGTTTCAGGAGCTGATGGACCATTTTGGACAACCAGCCAACTAACTGTTTGCCACTTGGACAAATGTGCAACTTTCGAGATTCTTTGCAAGGTTTGCAGAACTAGAGGCAGAGGGGCTGTCTCTACGCCTTCCCTCCTCTTCCCCTCATCCCAAGGGTAATTCAAAAACTATTGATAAAAAGAGCAGAGCTTCTTCTTGCGCCATATTTGCCCAGGCACCATGGTTTGCCAAACTGGTCGCTCTGTCAGTGGCCAGACCTTGGAGGATACCTCCGGACAGAGTCTCCCTCAGCCAGGGCGCCTTGGTGTACCCGGATCCTCAATGGCTCCAGTTGACCATCTGGCGCTTGAGTGGAGACTTCCAACCTGGGACAATTACTCCTCCAAGGTGATTTAGACCATTTAGGCCTCCAGGTAGCCTTCCACCAACCACATTTACGACACGACCTGGAAGGCCTTTTGTTCCTGGTGTTCCAGGTCAGGATTGGACCCAAAAACAGTGTCTATAGCCCAAATTCTAAACTTTCTGTAGGAGGGTTTAGATAAAGGGCTATCCCCCAACACTATCTGGCTACAGGTACTGCCCCATCTTCTGTTCTTTCTTGTGGGGCTTGGGAATCCCTAGCCCATCACCTTTCTATCTGCAGATTCCTTAAAGGTGCAATGAACCTGCGGCCTCCAGTGGTTCATAAATGGGACCTATCTAAAGTATTACTCTCGCTGACCGAGGCCCCCTTTGAACCACTGAGAGTGGCCACTCTGCGCTTCTTGACATTTAAGGTGGCCTTCCTGATAGCCATCATATATCAGTTTAAAGAATTTCAGAGTTGGCAGCTTTGTCGGTCAGGAAGGACCTATGTGTTTTCCACCCTAACAGGGTGGTTTTGAGGTTGGACCCTTCCTTCATCCTGGAGGTAATCTCATGGTTCCACAGGGCTCAGGAACTTGTGTTGCTCGACTTTTGTCCAAATCCTGTGCATGCCCTGGAAAAAAGGTGGCACACCTTAGACATCAGGAGGGTGCTTCGTATTTACATTAAGAGAACTTCCTCCTTTAGAAAATCAGAGTCCCTCTTTATATCTTTCCAGCCCTCTACCCTAGGCAGCAGGGTTACTCCATAAACCGTTGGGTGCTGAATCAGGGCGAGCATCAGGCTTTTCCCCGGCCTAGGGCTATAATTGTGCATTCCACCAGGAGTGTGGCCATGATGGCGGCATGGGCCATGCAGACCTCTCTTGAGGAAGTCTGCCATGCAGCTATTTGGTCCTGTCCCTCATCTTTCATCTGGCATTATAAAATAGACTCCTTCGCTTCCGTGGAGGCAGCCTTTGGCAGAAGAGTCCTACAGAAGGTACATCAGGTGCAAAGGACTTGGGACCAGACGGTAGCCAACCCATAGGACAGTCAGTCTTTGGTATGTCCCATTCCTGGATGCTATCTCTACCACAATGGAGAAGGGACATTGGTCTTACCTGATACGCCCATTCTCAGGTGATGGAGATAGCATCCAGCCCCACCCTTTAGATGGTCTGTCCCGTGTCCAGAGGTGGAAGACTTCAATACAAAGACACGTCAGTCTGTCGCTAGAACTTCGCAAAAGCTGGGGATTGTTGGGAAGGAGGCGTGTCCTCATAGCTCTGACAGACTCAGTCCGATTGGCTAGGAGACTAGGTCAACCCATTCTTGGATGCTATTTCCACCCCTTGAGAATGGGCATATCAGTTAAGACCAATGCCTCTTCTGAGAGAAGGAGTGAAAGCCAAAGAGAAAGTCCAAGGTCACCCAGCTGGCTTTATGCCTAATGCGGGACTAGAACTCACAGTCTCCTGGTGTCCAGTCTGATGCCTTAATTGCTATACCAAACTAGCTCTCACTACAACATGCTTTACAGCAAGTCAAATCTATATAAATTTCCTTTTTCTTGCTTTCACCATCCCCGGCACATCAGTTCTGCAGAAATCCATAACAATTGTCCACCCTCTGTATTGAATAAAAAATAGCCAGTGATAGCTGCTACTCTCATAATTAAAGTAATTTCTAGTATTTAATTTAAAGATGAAACAATATGCAGTTTAATTTGATGGCTCTAATGAGAGTTTTCATTTAAAAATACCAGTTTTTTTCTATCTAGGTTAGTGTTTATTACCTAGAAGGGATAGATAGACACAATCATGTTGTGACCATGCCATTCTTCTAGATTCTGTTACAGGGAATAGCCGCATGTTTCTTTTCCCTAATCTGTTGTAATGCTGCCTTGTTTTTCGAACCATTTGTCACTTTTAGGTCATGTGCCTGGGACCACTTAGCAGAGCCATGAAGAACGCTACGAGGCAATTGTTTCATATCATGCAAATGAGACTACTGAATACTGAAAGTTATGGGCAATATTTTGGAAAATACCAATTTACTGACAGATTTATTGAGTCAAATGTATATATGAGGTCCCTTGATTTCATTGTAATGCACTGAAAACAGATGTTGAAGTGTCCCTAACTGAATTTAATAGTTAATCTACATTTCACATGGAAGCTACAAACAAACCATTTAGAATTTTGTTGTTAATCCTGTTAGAGATTCTGAAAATACACCCTGCAGGGTAAATTCATTTTCTACTTTCTCTTGGTTTTTATGAGAATAGAGATAGATGCTCGTGATAAATTGTAATTTAATTTGTAAGTCTTTTGGACAGAGACAATTTAGTCTCTGTCCAAAAGACTTACATTTTCTATTTCACTGCAGGCAGGCCTCTAGGCTCATTCACACATCAGTTAACAGGATAAGCAGTCCTTCCCTTTTTAGATAAAAAAACTGAAAAAGCGAAGGCCAGGGAAGCTTGTATTTGTAGTTCCTGCTTTGGATGGATTCAGTCTTTCGTTGTGTGGATTTTTTTATCTTTTGTTATTAATAGGACATTTACTAGGAAAAATACATTTAGTTTAGTTTAGTTTAGTTTTTACTGATACTACCTTTATCTACTGTACTTTTTATTCATTAAAACTAAGAGGACTAGTAACTTCAATGCTGAGAGGTTCATGTTTCATTCTTCTCAGTCAAGAGAGCTACATACCTGGTACAGGAAATTCTTGCTTAATGGTCAATTAAGTTTATAATGGATCCCCCAAAGAGTTACTTATAACTTTTCCTCAATGTTATGATTGACATATTCATACACAATGTGATCACATTTCAGGTGCTGATGACATGGCCACAATTTGTGACAAAGTAGAGTTTCAAACTAATCACTAGTCCCTCAGGCTGAAAATCTAGTTTTCATTTTGGTCTTGAAGAAGCGTATGTGTAAATTTTTCATAAGCTATCATTTATGGTACTTGAAGTAAAGCAGGGGTATAGTTTTTTTGAAAGTGCTTCTACTGCGCAGAGAAATCTTGCGTTGGGGACAAGAACTGTTATTGTGTGTCTCTCTATTTTCTGGAGGACTAGAGAGGCAATGGAGCTTTTTTCTGTACTGAATCCACACATTTCTGTTTCTTTCCTGCCCTATGCCATCCTAGGAACTGCCAAATGCCTCAGAGGTTTGGAAAAAAAAATAGAACCCTACAATCAGTACAAAATAAACTAATTTCGTGAATGCTTCAGTTTTGATTATAGAAACCAAACACTTTTTCTGAAGAAAAGACCAGAAAAACAGCACTGAGATCTGAATAATTCTGAGAATGAAGAATTTATGACCTCTGTGATTTTCCATAGTTGTCACTATATTTATTGTCAATTTTGGGTTAGACATTTTTGTGAAGAGATGTCAAAATTGTTTCCTTGCAATTCCTGCAACTATAATTTTGAAACTGAAAACTGCACAGAATAATTCTAAAATTCCTATTCTGTAGACACTGTCCCGTTGATTAAAAGTTACTATGACCAACATAACTTTACTTCCTTAGACAGCAGTGGTGTATCTTGGTGAAAGCCTTATTTAAACATTTCTGTTCCTGTACAGGAAGTAAGAACATTGAAAATTAATATAAAGAAATCAACACAAAATATTTATTGATGCTGTAGGAATTGATGTTCCTAAAGTTCCACATGAGTCTTAGCAATCTATAACAAGATACTGTCTTTTCTAAAATTATAATTTGAGCACATATTTCTTTCATAAATTTATTAGTAACATTGGAAATGTAATATTCTTTCTCTTAGCAATTGTCACAACAGAGAGAGCTGCCTTTTTCACCATTTTCATTGCATCCTTTTTGAACCACATGGAAGTATTTTCATGGCTGGGCTAGTTCTGGAGAAGATTCAGCTGAACTCTAAGTAGTTTATTGTGATAATTTGTGGTACATTTTGAGAGTTTAAGTTACTTACATCTGCTCATAATTAGCTAAATTTGTGGGGGTGCTATTTGGTCAAACTTATGCGATCAGTTTTAGTTATTGCAACCTAAAGAAGCAGGCAAAATTCTGGTAAACGTTACGCCAATACTTTGTGTTTTAGGAATATAGTCCACTGTGATTCTCAAAAGATATACACACCTACCCACCCACACACACACACATATATGGCATTTTTAATGATTTTTAAATTGTGAAGATTTTATTAAAAGTTACACTCTACTGCTTTATTTTGAAATACACATACTAGCTTAGAAAAAAATGGTAAGTGCAATGGTCTAAAGAGGTGTCAAATAGCATTTAGTAAATATGTTCTTTAAAAGATAAAAAACCCATGAAGAACATTTAAAATATTCTTTAAAATGCCCCATATTCATGTTTTCGGTATTCTAAAAAGGCTAAAAGAAAAGGTTAAGTAGTCAAATTTAAATAATAGAGGTGTACTCATGCTTCCAAGTTGCCATGAACGTATGACTTACCTATTTATTAGTTTATTTATTGTATCTGGCCTTCATTATTATTTTTAAAAATAACTCAAAGTGGCGGACATATCCACCATATCTTCTTCCTCCTATTTTCTTTACAAAACAAACTTTGAGGTGAGTTGGGCTGAGACAGAGTGCCTAGCTCAAGGTTACCCAGCTGGCTTTCATGACTGAAGCAGGACTAGAACTGATGGGATCCTGTGTTCTGACTTGCCTTAGCCACTAGATCAAACTGACTCTCAATTTAACAGTTGTTGAGCGGTATACATTGACCTCCAAAAATGCAAAAGCTAGAATTTTCAGTTTTTTCTTTTCACTTTTCTACACATTTTTTTTGTGCAGAATACATGAATTGGTAATCTAAAGTTGATCACTTTGATGATCCGTGTAGTCTGTACCTCTGGAATTCACTTAAGATCCCAGTGCATTTTGTCTACTTACCAATACCAGTTTCGGTATGAGGTTCTCTATTTCGGACAGACCTATTATAGAGAAATTGTTTCTTTTCTAAACATAAATTATAGAATTAT
>JAOYMU010000192.1:61546704-61560197 GCA_025802295.1 Psammodynastes pulverulentus
ATAGCGCGCGATTGGTTGAGACGGAGCACGTGACGACAGCTCCGAAAAGGTTCCGGAACGCCGTTCCGCTGAGCTCCCGCTCAAAAAAAGCCCTGCATATATGTAGTTATATGTATTCTCTCATCTTTAATAGTCTATGAGTCAGCTAAGATACAAAATTCAAGTAAAAAGCTTATAAGTGATACAATCATATAATTTAGGAATCAACATCCGTGCATATTTGCATAATTAAGGAAGAGTTTGTAATATATGTTTTTTTATTTTATTACTAATGGCAACATGCACATTGGCACTGAAAAAGTTTAAGTATACTGAGAAGAGCATTAGAGTTTTCTATGATGGTAAATTGGTTTACTGATGAAGCTATTATTCTGAGAGACAGGGGTGTAATTAAAAATATAAGAGTAATTGTTCTGCAGCTCTGTTTAAAGCTTTTAAACAGTAAAGGAAGCAAATATTTCATTACGTTTTGTATATATTTTTGAAATTGTATTTTTTGGCACGAGCAAGACAATTGAAATTTGTTAACAGATCAATACAGGTAGTCCTCAACTTATGTCCATAATTGAACCCAAAATTTATGTTGTTAAGTGAGAAATTTGTTAAGTGAGTTTTGCTCCGTTTTACAATTTTTCTTGCCATGTTTGTTAAGTGAAATCACTGCAGTTGTTAAATTAGTAACTTGGTTGTTAAGCAAATCAAAAGGTCGCAAGGGCGAATCACATGATCCCGGGACACTGCAACAGTCATAAATGGGAACCAGTTGTCACGCATCTGAATGTAAATCATGTGACTGAGGGGATGCTGCAACGGTCATATCATCATGTCAATTTTTTCAGTAATGTTGTAACTTCGAATGGTCACTAAGTGAACTGTTGTAAGTCAAAGACTACCTGTAATTTAAAAATACTGAATTGTTGATGAACCAGACTTTCATTTTCTATTAAGTCTGAATAATAAATAATAATGCATAATAATGAGTAAAAGAAAAAAGATCTTATACACTAAATAGATTAATTCATAACGCATAGGTCATTTACATTAAGTAAGAATAAAATAAGTGATTTTCTGTCAATCCATTTTTTTTTCTTTGCTGCACAATATATCGAAAATCTGCTTCACAACTATGGGAATCTTTCTAAATAGCATTCAGTGGAACACCTGGGATAATAGATATTGTGAAACAAAATTCGTTGTTTGGATCATAGACCTTGCATGTAATTTAATAATAATAATGAAAATTTGTTTTCTTTTCTTTCTAGTTTTACAGTTTAAAAGATCCTTTAGTTATGGCTGAAGCCAGAATTAAATTGAGATCTGCTTTTGTAACCGTATTTTAAATACTTGCATTGTTAATGGAGATAATTGTCTATAGCTGCATGTATTAAATATATTAGTGTGCATAATATATTTACAGTTTTTTCACCATTATTTATATAGCAGTTAATGTAGCATACTTTTTATATGGCAAACTTAGAGTTCCCAGTGGGAATGAAGGTGATAAACATTATTCCTGCAACTATGTTAACGGCATGAATTGGAATACAAGAAATATAGAGAGGAAGCTATGCTGATATTCTTTCTCTTTGGTGTGTTGTATTATTCACTCACAATGAAGCTTACAGATTGGAATTCATTTAGAGGCTGATTCAGTTTGAGAGATCTCGGAAGCTAATAGGAAAATTGCTTGTGTTCACATGTCTCCCCAAACCTTGTTTAATGGTGATTATGATTATTTGCAACTAAGAATAAGTGATGCTCACAAGCCTTCTATGATTTGAAGTCCTAGGCTTACCATGAAGTACACAGGATTCTGGCTTCATGCGCTAAAAAAAATGTCATTGAATGTTCGTTTATTTTTTAAAAGACTTTATAAATTTAAAGGAAGGAATGCTTTTGTGTTGTCCTGCTCACTCACATGCACACAACGATTGTGGTTTAGTGGTTTTTTAATGATCCTCAACAGTTCCTTCACCAAAACCCCAGAAATTTCCCAATTGAGTCCAGCCAAGAGCAAAACAATGCTAGTTCATGGAACAATTGCCCAATGATTCCATGAGGCTCTTCCAAACAAGATAAGTTCACCAAGCAAATTAAATACACCATACAAGAAGGTTCATGTGGCAAGATCCAAAGTCAAGGCACGATATCAGTCCAAAGCAAGGCAGGAATCACAACGACCAGGAAAATACACAGCTAGAAAACAAACACGTTCTCAGAATCATCTCCATTTGTCTGTTGTGCTAAATAACCAGCCTCCGCTGCTGCCTATCAAGAGGGACAAGGCTGCCACCTTAGGAGTAATCAGGCTGACCTTCCCTGCTCCTGCCTTTTCTCCATCCTATGTGTTCTCGGATCAGGTGGAGAAGGTAGTTACTCTTCCTTATCATTGACCTATCCTTATCATTGTAGAATCCCACAAAACAATTGTAAACTGAAATGAAACTTGACATTTACTATAGACAGTTTGAGTATGCTAGCACATTCATGGTTTATAATTACTGCATTTCAAAAAAATATTGAAGAGCCACATCATAACATTACCTAATATGTAACAATAGTATTAAAATGTAAACTTAAATTATGATTTAAACTGAAGCATAATTTTGGTTATATTTTGGAACCACATGAAATTCCAGTGTTTTCTAATTAACAAGAGAATTTCAAAAGCATTGAATAAGACTAATGATAGTCCTTTCCTTCAAAATTGCTTTATTTCATCTAATTAATCTCACCTAATCTCACCTAGTAATGATGAATTATATCACCTTTTAAATTTCATAGAAAATTTTAAAAAAATACAGATTAGGCCATTCACTGCCTAATCTGTCAATTTTGCCAATTTTGCCAACTCTCAAAAGAGTTGCAGAAACAAACAAGACATATCATAATTAATAGAGGCCAAATGGTTCCAGGAGATAATCTAGAATTAAACATCTAGAATTCTGATTCTGTGAAGAGCAGAATCTGTACTCTATACTGCCTGCTGAGAAATAATATTTTTAAACTAGAGCCTCCATCAATTATACTGTAAGTTGAAGCTCCTCATAAGTAGCACCCTATTTCTCAGAAATTGTTTACTACTTTATTTGGCAGATTTATACTTTGCCAGGCCTCGAGGAGCTCATGTTACACTTTCCTATCCAATTTTTCTCATAAAAGCAACTCTGGGCTACATTGGAAAGAGTTGCTCTTTAGAGGGCCATATCCAGGAGTTGGTAAATTGAAGCTGGTGTTCCTTTGCAAAACAATGCTTCTAAGGCTCATAACATTTTCAGTAACCTTGGTAGAAGTGAAATATTAAAGATCCAGGATTATAACTGCACCATGTCTCCTGTACAGTTGTAACAATCTCTTCCATAAAAGTAAATTATTATTATTTTTAGATAGGATAGCTCACTTGTTTCTAGAAGGAGGCATTAATCATCTTTCCTAATCATACAAAAGGCTCACAAAGCAAGTAAACAAATGATAGTTGTCATCAGTGGTGGGTTCCTTCCGGTGTTACCACCGGTTTGCTGAGTCCGCTCGTGCGCATTCCCCCCTCTGCGCATGCACGGGCACCTACTGCATACACCGACTGCGCATGCGTGTGCCAATCAGCTGAGATGACACTTTGATCCTTTCAGCTGATTGTTGGAGCTTTTTAAGCTACTGGTTGGGCTGAACTGGTAGTCATTTTTTTGCTACCGGTTTGCCCAAACGGCAGCTTTTTTGGCCACTGGTTCACCCAAACCGGGCCAAACCGGTAGCATACCACCTTCTAGTCCTCATGCCTGTCCTTATTTGTAAGGTCTGAAAGCCCTACAAAGTCCAAAATAGAAAAAAAAAGTCAGCTTTCCTATGATCATAGTACTAAAATGTCTTTCCCTGCGAACAATGATATTTAGGTTAATAGTGTGTCATAGTTTTCCCTTCCAGCAACTTGATTGAAGAGACAGTATGTAGCTTGGAAAAGAAAGACCAGTCTGTTCTGTGAAGATCCAATGGAGATCAGTAGTGGTTGCTGACTCTATAGCTGTGCAGTGGTACTTCAATAGGCTTACAGAAAGGGGTCACTTTGTGGTCAGTTTGATTGATCGTTAGAATTACTCTCCTTACATTGAAAGTGGTGGCTCCCTGTGACGTATGACAGTCCTGGAAAAACATGTGCCTACTGTAAAGAATTGCATACAGGTGTACTTCTTCATGTCCCCACATGATTCAAAGCACTGGAAATGAATCCAAAGTACTGTTTTTTCTGTACTAGGAGAATATTAGGATATCATTTATATTTTTCATATTTTCCTGAAACTAGGTTGTGATAGAATGCATATGAATGTAATTCCTATAAACTAGGGGTGCCAAACACAGGGCCTCTGGGTTGAATGCGGCCCGCAATAGTCCCAAAATTGTACCCCGGGGCTGGATATAATGAAGGACTGGTCTGTGCTGGCCCACCCCACCCCTGCATACCCAGTTGCCGTGATGGCCAGGCCACGCCCACCCCAGCCTCCTGATTTGGTCTGAGATGGGATTGAGGTTGACACCCTGGATATAAATCATTGACTAGCCAGTACCACCATTTCCTGCCTGCAAATTGTTACCCTTTCCCCAAAATGGGACAATTTGTTGATGCTTTGGAACAAGAATAGAGTTTGCAGGGTATTCAATTGCTAATGTCCAGCTTTTTCACAATACAAAGACTGGCTTCCTATGTGTTAGCAGATAGTAAACTTAGTTAACTTATAGCTATGCAGGTTCAACTTTTGAAATAATTGCTTTATTGGTGAGGACTGGAGAATGAAACAAAAAAGAATAGTAGGATCTTTCTTTCCTGCCCATATTCTATTGATGTTTCTGGAGTCTTCTATTGATTGGCCAGGTAGCCCTAGATTAATACAGTTTTGTGGTGCTCTGACCTATGATTATCACATTTCATCTGCTACTCCCTTCATACAAGCGATCTTAGGACCGTTTTGAATGAGTAGTAGTTACAACTGGTCCTCACACTTCCAAGTTTCCAGTGGCCTGTGGGTATGTATCACCATTACCTTCATTAACCTTCATTGCCAGCTTCCTACAAATATTAACAAGTGGGAAATTAGCAGAAGAACTCAAATGTTGGTCATGTAAAGTCCTTCTTGAACAACCCGTAGTGATTTGCTTAGCAACAGCAACCAGAAATTGCTGGAATGTCTGCCACTAGGCAGTTGGTCAGGTGGCATAAAGTGCACTAGGCAGTTGCACTTTATGACCATGTTACTTAGTGGTGGAAATTCTTGTCCTTGTTAAATGAGGACTACCTTTGTAGTAGTCAGATTCTCTCCAGCCCATACTCTATAATTGGATACATTGAGCAGAGAATTTGTGGCTATCATTCCTGTGATCCTCTGGAGCATCCTGAAATTGGGATAACTGATAACAATAGGTGGAATGCCTTTTTTCCCATCTCTCAGTTATAAGGTTGTCATAAACTCTTCTCAGGATCCCTCTGAAAAAATCCTCCCCTCTTAAGAGGAGTCTGTAGTTCAGATTAAAAAAAGGAAGATAGTAAATTGTGATGCAAAAGAGATGGGTAATTGATGTTTGAGAGTTGTTGCTGAATCAAAAACAGTTCCTAGCCATGGAACTAGAGTTGGTTCATCATCTGAACTATCTGCCTCTTAAAATGATGCTAGGATTGGAGCAAGGCATTAGCAACTTGATCCACAGATAGCTGGATTGAGAGCAGTTTTGTATCTTCCTCTTCAATTTAGGTGGAACTGTTGCAATAAGCCTAGATATTCCAAACTCCACATTCAGGAACTTACAATAGAAATTTGACAAACATGACAGTAGCAACAGATACAAGTTTTGTTCTGGCCTGAGAATCTTTGGATCTCACCTTTCCAGCTTCAGCTTTTATTTTAGGGAAAAGTGCTTTATTAAAACAATTTTTTTTTCAAATTTCCATGCAAATCTAAAAGGTGTTATTATAAGCTTAAGAAGTGTCTTAATGAATTGCTTTACTAAAGCAGCTGCAACTTTCTTTCAGACTTGTGCAGAAGCTTAAGAAAGGGAAGATTACTTTAATGAACTTAATTAATAACTGGATAAGCTTGAGGGAATGCTTGCCAAATTTGGGTGGAGATGTGGCTAATACTTCAGAGTAGAGTGAAACCGTTCAAAAAGATTTGCAGCAGGCTACAATCGAAACAGATAGAATGACATTTAGCAGAAAGAAATACAGGGAGTTCTCGACTTACAACCACAATTGAGCCCCAAATTTCTGTTGTTAAGTAAAATATTTGTAAAGTGAGTTTTGCCCCATTTTACAGTCTTTCTTGCCGCAGTTCTTAAGTAAATCACTGAAGTTGATAAATTAGCAACCCTGTCCTTAAGTGAACCTGGCTTCCCATTGACTTTGCTTGTCAGAAGTTTGCAAAAGCTGACCTTGGGACATTGCAACGGTCATATATATATGAACCAGTTGCCAAACATCTGAATTTTGATCACATGGTCATGAAGATGCTGCAAAGGTATGAAAAATGGTCATAAGTCACTTTTTTCAGTGCCGTTGTAACTTTGAACAGTCACTAAATGAACTGTTTTAAGTCAACTAGCTGTATAAAGTCAGGCATCTAGGTATGATGGGAAAAAATCTGGCTCAAGAGCAGCACGTGAGAGAAGGAGTTGGGCGTACTAGTGGAACTCTAGGACTGTCGGAGAGAGTCCTAGGGATATTCTTTTCTCGGAAACAACTGAGACTCTTGATACGATTCTGGCCCCCAAGTTGTTTCTGCAGATGATTAAGCAGCAGTTGGAGGTGCCTGGGGCTTACCCTACCCCTTCCCCCTTTGACAAGAAATATTTTAATGTTTCCTCGGACCTCATGGAGATTTTGAATACCCCGGAGGTCGATGAGCCCATAGTAGCTTTGGCAACTCTGTCAGCCTCTCTATCGGACGCGAGGATGTGCTACGCCCTGAGGACAGGCGGGCGGAGCTGACTCTCAGGAAGGCCCACCAGGCGGCGGCCTGGGCGGTCAAAACTAGTACAGCCGCTTCTTTTTTTACTAGAGCGGCTCTGCTGTGGCTCCGCCAGCTCCAGCTAAAGGTGCCAGCCAATGACATTTGTACTCACCAGGATCTGAACAAGATTATGGCGGCCACTGAGTACACAGTGGATGCCACCCTCCACGCCGCCAAATACGGGGCCAGAGCCATGGGGTCATCGATTACGGCTCGTAGGCTTTTGTGGCTCCGCCAGTGGTAGGCGGACACGAAAAAGAAATGGAAGCTGGCGGCTGCTCCGTTCAAGTCTTCCAAACTATTCGGCCCCATCTTGGAACCCATCCTGGTCGAAACCAGAGATAAGAGAAAGAGGCTGCCCAGCCTTTCGAGAAGGGGAGATCGTGTATCGCCTCCATCCTTTCGTCCGCAGCCAGCTTTCAGGCCTACATATCCGGGATCTTACCATCAGCGATCCTTCAGGCCATTCAATCTCAGACAAGAGTTTCAACCCGGCCAGGGATTCAGAGATCGGAACAGGGGCCAGTTCCAGTCAAAACAGCCCTTTCGAGGGAGCGACGGCCGCTCCTCCCACCGATCTCGCTGACTAGGAAAGGGACGTTCCCATTGGTGGCAGACTGGGGCGGTTCTGCGACCAGTGGGACCTTTCAACAACGGACGCCTGGGTGAGGGACACAATCCGGTCTGGGCTCAGACTGGAATTCGTCTCTCCTCCCCCCAGGTGTTATACTATGCAACACGGTTAAAGGTGTATGTTTATTTTATTGATATACCGATACGTTTGGTTTTTAGGTTAACATTTTGGAAGTTTTTATAATGTGCAGTATGCTTTTATATTTGAAACATAATCAGTAGGAACGGTTTTTACTATTCCTCATGCACCAATTTAGCATAATTCCAAGGATGATCAGGCATAAAAACCTGATGTGGCAACATATACGGGATCTCCCCTTATCAAAGAGAAATGAACAGCTGCACTTGTTAAGGTTGTAATTGAAAAATGTCAGTGACTCTTTTTCTTACATCAGAAATATAAAACAGCCTTTTCCTTAATCATCTAACATTTGCCTAAAATGTTACTTAGCTTCATTTAAGATGTTCAGTCTGGCTAATCATCTGCTGATGAACAGATGTCATTTAGAATTTATTTTAAAAAACTATCCTATTATTTGGCTATTGACTATTTCATGACTGACTTTAGCTCCTGTCTGTTAATAGAATGAATATTGTCTTCAGTTTTGATTTTACTTGCTTTGGGTACACAGTTGGATTCTTTTTCAGCAACAAGTACACACATTTGGTGTTCAAAACCCTTTATTTGTAGATAACATCTGGAATTTATAGTCTTATCTGCTAAATGTCATCAAAGGTGAAAAAAGGCTGTTTCCCCTGTGGTTAATTGTGGTGAAGTACCACATTATATTTTACTACAGTTAACAGCTTCAGGGCGCCAAGAGCATGTAGCTCTCTCTCTTGGGATGAAAACTTTTTTTTTCCTTTCAGCTTTAGCTCCAGGAAACCTGAACATTTGTGTTTTTAAGGCTGCATACTACTGGGAAGGAAGTAGGAGTGGAGATGTGTACTGAGATTAAGTGGATATGAGAATAAGTTTGCTGTGTGTGATCTAGGTTCTGCAGATTTTATGAAACATTTCTCTGGCACCTTCTTGGATTTTTTTTTTTAAAGGATACAGACAATAAAAGCAGAGTGATTCATCTTGAGAGAGAAATTACAGTGCATTCAGCGCATTAAACTGTTTCTTCGGTGTTCTCCTTATGGGTGTTCCAAAACGGGTTAGTCCTTGTTGAATCAACTCAAGCCTTAAGGTCTCATGGCTATATCCATGTAGTAGGTTGGCAACAGCTTCAAAGCAGTGTTACATTTCCTTTTCTGGATTCCCCTCCTCCCCCATCTTCCTAGTCTATTTTGATCTTTCTCTGGTGGTCATCCATTCAAGAACTAACTAGGCCCAATGTACTTTAGCTTCCAAGCCAAAACCAGATAATTTCAGAGACTTTCCAGGCTTTCTTTTAGGTCTTGGTTTGGTGAAACTATTATCTGCTGGAAACTTTCTGGCATAACCAAAAAGGACAGAAACATACAGGATAAATGTAAATTAAAGTAAATAATAGCATGGCATTAAGATTTCAGATTGAAGTGGCAACAGCGCTGTCTATGCCTTTTTGCTTTCTATAATTTCTCTAGATGATTATGGAAACATAGGTAATTAATCTCTAAGGGAATTTTGATGAAATATGTTAGAGGCTGAAAAATGAGAATCACACGCAATGGCTGTAAAATATTCTAAATGTATCGGGCATCGGCTTTATAAACAAATCACCCTTAAAAGAATTCTAGCTAGGCATTACAATTTTTAAAATATATTTTGAGCAACTTCAATTCTCCATACAAGATTGTTCTCCCTCAACCATTCTTCCATTTCAACTATTAAATCTTTCTTTTTGGTTAAGATCAAGATGAATACTGTCAAGCCCCTTATGCTTTTTCTGTACCTTCTGAAAGAGAAAGTAGTTCAGAAAGTTGGTACAGTATTATCCTAGAAGGGCCATGCATAACAAACGCTGTCTTCTAACAGATGTAGATGTAACAAAAGTCTCCCATCACTATTTATGCTCGTTTGACAGATATGCAGTTAGCTTTGAAAAATATTCTCTGCATTTTGGTTAGCCAGGCAGTTGAGTAGTAGATGACAACAGTACTATAAGGAGAAGATGAGGCAGAGCGTGGGGGCATAGTCAAAGGAGGAATTAGCCTGGAATTGTTATGTTCCCACAAGTAATCCAAGTCCAACCCCCCCTTGAATTCCATTAACTCTTCTAAGTGCCAATTTACTGCTAACAATTAGTTGAGTAGATTCTTGTGTATAGGCATGAGCAATAAGTCAGCTTAACTGAAACTTAATGTGTAGCCCTGATTCTTTGCACCAGATAGTATTGCTTTTATTAATGTTTCAGCTTTTAAAATCTCAAATATTCCAGCCAGAATTGCCAAGTTAATTCTCTTTACTTCTGATCAGATGTGATTATTTTTTAACATACAAATGCGTTGCTGTTTCTATTATGTTTTAAAATTGTTATATCTAGTCATGAGATTCCAGCCAGGTATACCTATTAAATCATTTTTACGTTCCTGTGTTCAGAATTGAAACTCATCTTGTTTATTTTCCAAGATCTGCGTGTCAGAGTATAGACAGAAATGATGGTATATCTTAATGAGTTAATATTCATTCTATACTTAAGTAAGTAATTACTCTCTATTTCTCTTATATTTCATGAGTCTTTAACATGCTTTTCTTTTAGTTCTGAAATTTTTCCATTTCTCACAAGATGCAGATTAAATTCTTTCTGATCAAATTAAAGAGGGCTGGAACCAAGTACATTCTTACTAGCCCTTAAGAAGTATAATCCATCTTAATCTAGGAATCTGTCATCTAGCACATATAGATTATGGTTCCAGAAATAACATGTCTTGTCCCTTGTGCTGTATATGAAAGCTCTTCTGTTTCTCACCTTTATATCAAGTTCTTGCTTCTCCAGTGTGCTGTGGAGAATCCAAGGAATGGGTTAACTGCCTTTCTGCTCTTTAGACTGAGTCTGTTAATCTTTTGTAGCCACACCTCTTGCATCTGTATCCCCAGTTTTGACTCAGTCTTCAGCTTGAATAGACGCTTATAGATTAACTCAAATTTTTCAAACTTAAAGAGCAAAAGGCATCTTCCATGAAGGAACTGTAAGTGGAGATGTAGTGGGGTTACCAAGTCCCAAGGAAACCCTCCTCAGTGCCCAAATTTGCGGTAACAGGGGCAGCGGCTTGAATCAGGGCAAAATTATTTTCCTCCAAAAAGGCCTCTAAAGCCGAGGAAAAAGATGCACAAAGGCTTCAGAAGACCTTGGATAAAAAGATTGCCAAGGCTGAAATGGAAGCAGAGTGGCGCAGGCAGGAAAGTTCCCCCAGGGACGAAAATGCCATTTCCCGCCCTTTTCAGAAACAGCCGTTACAGTCTCTCTATGATGCCAGGCAAACAACTAATTCGAATTCCCAGTCTTGGTCACCAGATGGCAAGCGAAAGCAACTCTCTCAGACACAGATCCCAATAGCAGAATTAATCAGATGTTCCTTATTCCCCTCCCAAGTCTGCTTTCATCAGATGGGCGTTAGGAACCTGTTCCCAAAAAGGGTAAAGCCTGCTCCAGAGGCCACTTTTACCCCTACAGCGGTGGGATTCCATCCTAGGGAGACTCAGGAGCCAGAAATTTCCAATCAAATGAGACCTTGGATCTTAAAGGCTATTGCTCAGGGCATTGCTGCAGGCATGCAACAAAATTGTCAGATGTCTTCTTCAGCATGATAACACTTCATACCAGGAGCACCCGATATCTGTACCCGATATCCCAAGGGAGTTGTCAATCCTTCACAGGCCTCATTCACCTACATCCTCCATGCGCAGCCGAGAATATCTCTTGGACGATGAGGAGCATAAGGAATTAATGTTATCAGAGGACGAAGGAGTGACTTTGCCTTCATAGGACTCTTCCGCCTGGCTCTGTTTAAGATGCCTTTGTACAAGACCACAGTTCAAGTAGGAGCGGACCCAGCCATGTCAGATTGGGCCTGGGGTTTGTCTGACCCCAATGATTTGCTGTTTTCAGAGCCTACCACAGATAATGAGCAGATTCCCTCCCCAAAATTGTTCCTGGATGTTGTCCAGAGTCAATGGGCACTGCCAAGGCCCTATCGATCCCCAAGCGGGAATGACAAGAGGTTTTAGAATGTGGCTCCCAATCTCACTGTGGCATTACAAATGCCAGCAATAAACGGGCCTGTGGTGGCCTTAGCATCCTCTACTATCATGTTTAATGACATGGAGGATGACCTAAAAACAGAACAGGAGAGCAGAACTGATGTTCCACAAAGCCCATCAGACAAGTCGGCTACGGCTGCCTCTTCCTTCAACAGTACTTCCTTGCTTTGGCTCAGGCAGATGCAAGCAGGAATCCAAAAATTTGCCTCTAGGGCCATTGACTCAGCTGTGACAGCCCGACAACTACTATGGCTCCGTCACTGGTAGGCAGACATGAAATACAAGTGGAAGTTAGCCTCTGCTAAAAAGTCTTCGGCTCAGACAGACGTTTATAGATTAGCTTCAACGTTCACATTTGAAGAGCAAAAACAGAATTTCCCTTCGTTAGATTCTCGCTTGAACAAGCAGGAAAGCAATCACTTTCTCCAGCGTTCGCAGGAAGAGCGAATGAACTGGCAGGGTCCCCACTCTGACTGGCATAGCTGCCATTATCCAGCTCAGCCCAACAGAGCCGAGGTCCCTTAAAACTTCCCACAATCTGTGGAGGGGACTTGAGTCACTGCCCAGTTTCCGGTGCATACTCATTGGCGGCACTCAATCAGGCGTGGCAGCAGTGTTCCTACTTGGAACGAGCCTGCTTTCTTCAAAGGGCCAAATCCACAAAATGGACTCTTCCGCAGACCTTCCCTTCCTTGGATTCTCACTTGGGCAGCAGCAAGGCAATCGGCTTCCTCCATTATTTGCAGTGAAAGCGAACTGACAGGTAGGTTCCCTGGTCTGACTGGCATAGCTGCCATTATCTAGCTCGGTCCGATGGAGCCAAGGCTCCTAGGAGTTCCCACGTCCTGCGGAGGGGGCTTGAGTCACTGCCTGGGTTCTGGTGCATACTCGTTGGCAATGATTACTTAGCCGTGACAGCAGTGTTTCCATTCAAAATGAGTCTGCTTTATTCATTGGAGGGGCCGGATCCACAAAAGGAAGTCTTCCTTGGCAACAGGCAACTGCAAAAAAACTGTAAGTAGGGAAGAACTGGGTTTCCTAGCCAAGCCCCAGGCACCAAAGAAAAGATTTTCAATGCTGAAATCGACTATCAAAGGAACAGCTGCCCAAATCAGGCAAAAGCCCTTTCTTCCAACAAGGCCACTAAGGCCAACACTATCAGTTCACCTCAGAACTATGCTATCTAGATGACATATTGATCAAATCCTCCTCTCACTTCTGGGCAACAGAGGATCTATGCCTCACAATCCAGAATACCCAATTGACTGCTAAATGCTTAAACCAGCAACTTCAGGATATATTCAGTCATTTATCTATGGCTTTTTCATCTTATCTCAGATTACTGGTGTCTTCTGTGAATGACACATAATATTGTAAATACTAGAGGTACCAGATTTCAATTCTCTACATTTCTCATATATTTTGCTATACAAAATATATGGTTTACCATTTTACCATTGTTTACCATTACTCTTTTTTAAGGAACTGTTGTAAGTATATAGTTTTTATAAATGGAAAGAATTAAATTCCATTTTCTCCTGTGAGTCCCGCTGCGAGAGTCCACTCCCGGGTTTAGCTTCCGTCTTCGGTTCTTCTTGATTAAGCTGAATTCTGAGGCCACACCTCTACTTCCTGTCCTCTAGTCCTCCATTCCCCAGTTTTGGTGAAGTTAAAGAGGA
>JAOYMU010000192.1:61601599-61613097 GCA_025802295.1 Psammodynastes pulverulentus
GCTTTGCATACATTATAGACAAATGATACTATTTACAGTCGTGCGGGGGCGCGAAATGTTTTCTTCTTCCTAGGGGGACATGACAAAAAATAATTGAGAAGCACTGGTCTAGGGTAATTGGTAATTTGGCAGAACCTTTCCCCTGGTCCACTATCAGACACTTTGTCCATTTGATTTTCGTCCTGTACAACAAATCACTTTATATTCCTTCTTCTCAAAAAAAAAAGAAAAAAAAAGGCAGGAGCAAGTGGAAAGAACCATTTTAAAGAGAACGGAGTTGGGGATTTTCTTTATATAAGTGCCACATTTTTGTGTGTGTGTTAAATTTGTTCTGATGGAATATCTTTAAAAATTTATATTGGTTAACTGAATTATCTTTGCATCCAGATTATAAAAGGTAAATGATAAGCTGTTTTGATAAACAATAGGCTTCTGTGATCTCTTAATTAATGTTGTAAAATGTTAATTTTTGGTTTTGAGTGATAAAACTTAACTGTATTCCTATTTTGTTCTGGAGTGAATAAGAAAGAACATTTTATCAAGATTAAAATGGTTTTAAGCTATGTTAAGCAAATAAATAGCATATTATGACTGAAAGACTACACTTCAGGGGAAATACACCTTTAATTCTTTTTTTTAATACTTTGTATCACCTATTGCATATGAGTATGCAATTTTTATATGTATAGTATACCTTTTTGGCTAAAAGTTGAGAATACTAAATTAACTTTCCAGAGGCAAGCATTTGTAACTTCATAAAGCTAATAGGAGAAACCAGACTGCATTTAAAGCTTACGTGAAAATTTGGCACTTTAATTTAAATTGTTAGTCAGTCACTTTCCAATGTTTGAAATTATTTATAACTTTATAAATAATACCATAAAAAGTAGAATTGATTTTGTTTTTAATAAAATATATTTTACATTTAGAATAGGCTTAGTGTAGCTTAAGCAGGTCTAATACCGCCGTTGAAAATGTATAATTTTTGGTTTTCACATTGAACAAGTTAACCCAGAAGCCCTGTGACAGCTTATTAGCAAAATAAGGAGGTCTTTATTACTTGGTATCTTTTGCCATTTACCTTCCACTTTTAACTAAATTAGTTTTGCGAGGCGTCAGGGTTTAAATTGTGATTCAGTGCATTAACTTATCCCCATACTGCTTTGATTGAGCAAAGCATCCATTACCAATGTCCTATCCAAAGTGACGTTTCCATACAGGCTGCCTGCTGTTTCATTCAAAACCACAAAGCAGCCTGAAATGACTTACTTCTTTTTACAACTTGCAAGGACTTAATGGGCTGTGCTGGCCCCCTGCCAAAGCTTTTAAAAAACTTTATTAATATATTATGAGTCTGGGACACCATCATGTGGGATTTAATTTCATTATTCATTTTAATTGAATAAAAATATGTGTGTGCAATTAAAGCCATATTGCATTCTACTAAATGTTTAGTCTTTTCAGTCACTGACATGTTTAATTTGCAGGTCAGCTTATGACTTTGTTTTTTAAAAGTTGAAAACTATCACTTTAAGACCCATACTTTGGCATAGTCTTTTAGATTTGTGTTTGAGAGTCCGCTATACAGGGGTAAAGTAACTTTTTTTTTTTGCAATTACATTTAATTGCAACAAGATCCTATAAGTGGCACTTACCGTGCATCTGACTTCTGCTTAATTATTGAAAATACAATAAAATTTCTCCTTTTCATCTGATAATGAGATGACATCAACTTCTGAAGGCTTTTGTCCATAATTTGTGATATGTATGTTGAAATAACCGTTGCGATCAAAAAAATACTTCGATATAACTGTTGAGATTATCCCTTTTAATATGTGTGCAAGGTACACCAAGTCTTGTTTGTTTTGTTTTTGTAATATTTAAGGTTCCTTAAACTGTAAACAAATTCCTTTGGAAGTACTCACTTTTTGTTGATGGAAGTACTCATACTCTTAAAACGTAAGAAGAATGATGTTAGAATTGGGAAATGTTTACTCTTGCCAATGAAGAAAAAATCACATAACTGTGTAAAGAACAAATTGGCTTTATTTAGAAATATTAGACTACAGCAAATACACGTAATAACGCTTTTAAAAATAATTCTTCTTGAAACTAGACAATAATTTACTTGTGTAATATTGGCTTGTTGTCTTTTTTGCTTCCTCATGAATACATGTAGGCCTCAACTTATGACCATAATTGAGCCCAAAATTCATGTTACTAAGTTGAAACATTTGTTAAGTGAGTTTTGCCCCATTTTACGACCTTTCTTGCCACAGTTGTTAATTGAATCACTGCAGTTGTTACGTTAGTAACATGGTTGTTAAGTGAATCTGGCTTCCCCATTGACTTGGCTTCTCAGGAGGTCTCAAAAGGAGTTTGTATGCAACTGTCATAAATACAAACCAGTTGCCAAGCATCCAAATTTTGATCACATGATCATGGGGTTACTGCAATGGTTGTAAATGTGAAAAATGGTTTTAAGTCACTTTTTTCAGTGCCGTTGTAACTTTGAATGGTCACTAAATAAAGTGTTATAAGTTGACCACCATCTGTACTGCAATACTCAGAATTTTGAGCAGCAATGAACCAGTGCGATGTCACTACAGTCGCCTTGAAATTGATCAACTGTAGAAATAGGGTGAGAAACAAACTGGTTCCATTCCTAGATTTTTGGCTAACAATCTCATTGCGATTTGAAATATTTTTATTAGGGAGGTTTCTTTTCCAAATTGGTACCAGAGGAGGGAAGAATACAATCAGCTAAAGTTTTCAGAGAAAGGCAGACAACTCCATTCCAAAAGAAAGTGGTAGATTTTATCAGAAATGTTCCTTGTTTCCACATCACAATTGGTTAAAAGCTCCTGGGTTAAATTAATGAAGTTAAGGATGATGAAAGATTTAGTGTGTTTGAATATGTATTCTGTATGATAAATATTATCTTCTGTATATAAATCCTGCCCTTTTGCCTTTGAATGAATAAGCTCCACGTGGCAGATTTTATTTAAACCATTTCTTTGGAGGATTTTGTTTCATTGATTTAAATTACTGATAGAATATTCCATTTGTGGCCTAAAAAGAATGTAAAAGAAATGATATTTTCTTGTGTGAAATAATTTTGTTACATATCAAGTGCTTGACATGGAGATAAGTGCTAGTTGCACTTTAAGAAAGTGGATACTTTCCCGAACCTATTCTTTTTTTCAAATTATTATTTTTTAAATGGACAATGATATTTTTGGTACTAAAGCAGAAATATCTGTAAAATTATTAGGACGTGAACTTCTTGTTTATTTAACTATGAATATTTGGAAGATTTTGGATGTCATATGTAAGTGATATGCTAGGAGGGCATTACCATTATCAGCAGGTTTTTAAACTACAAAAAGCCCATTTATTTTAATCAGCTTTTTCTTCAGCAAACAGCCGAATAAAATTTGAAATATAAAAAAATAAATGCAATATTAAAAAAAAATCATATAGGTAAGCTTAGCCAAATTGGTATGTGAAACTTAAAATATTGGTACATCTAATAGAATCTTTCTCACGTTTTGTTCTGAATCAGGAAATAAATACATTTTTTCTCCATCTCCCAGATTTCTCAAAGTAGAATGAATTAGTACAGAAGAAGAAAATATATCTATAAAACTTTAGTAGAGGCTATTATTCATAAATTTATAATTAGTGGAAAGTTTTTAACTTAAAAATAATCATGTGAAATACTTTGAATGAATGCAGCTAAAAAGATTTGATACTGAAATTGTTAATACTTTTCATTAGCTGACAGATGAAGACTTGCAAACATAGTTTTACTAGGTGACAATGAGAAAGCAAAAGCTACTTAGCATATCTAGCTGATAAGGTCCTGGTGAATTTAAACATTTGATTGGTTATATTTTAGGGGTGGGGAAGAGGACGAAACAGAAAGCTTATTAAAGATTAATGACAGACAACTAGAAGGAATCTAGGGACAACCAAATTCTGAGTCTGTGAAATTTTAACTCCAGGTCATCAGTCATTTTATTTACAATGAAATTTGATTGCTCTGTGACATTAAACTTGATTATTAACTAAACGAGGGAAGGTGGGGTTAAAGTCCTTTTATATATAACATTGTCTAGAATGCACAGTTATTCTGCTTTTAAATGTTTTAACCACTTCTTTTTTGTCTTTTCGTTGGTCTACACAATATTGGAAGTAAACTGTATGGCATTAGAATCCCATTTTAAAAAGATATTAAAAATGAAGCTAATGCTTAGCAACTTAGTCTTCTTGATCACCCAGAATTTTCTAGGATTCAAAACAAGGATTGCCATTCAATGTACATATGACTATAGCAGCTCCTCCCACAACCTTTTAGGCACCAGGCACTGGTTCTGTGGAAAGAGGTTTTTCTGTGGGCCAGAGGAGTGGGGGGGTGGAGGTGGCTTTACATGCTACATGCATTCTACACGTGTGTGGATGAATCTTCACTCTTTTGTGCAGCCTGGTTTCTGGCGTGTTGCAGACCGGTGCCAGTCTGTGGGCTGGGGGGTTGAGGACCCCTATGGTATAAGACTGATATATGTAAAACAGAAACTTTTCTTCTGAACCTAAAACATGGTGAATAAATCCCAATAAGCCACATTTCAAGTTTTGTTCTTTCAGATTTTAAGAATGTTAAATCCACAGGAATCCCAGGATATCTGAGGGTGACTATGGCAAGGATCACAGCCAATTTCTCTCTTCCTTTCCTTAACAGTTCACAGGGCAGTTAAGGTACCAGCTCCAGGCTTCATAGCATATTCTCTTCCCTTCCCCTCTTTTCCCCATCCCTCCTCTCTTATGTTCCTCCCTTCATTTCCTTGTGTCCCTTTTCTGCATAATGCACCAGCCTTCTAATATTCCCTTCCTTCATGTCTCCACTTAGCTGTTGCCACTGTCTTTGGCTTTTATTCTTGCTCTAATATCCTCTCCCTACATTTCTGCCTGTATTTTAATTCCATAATCTAAGGACATTTTCTGATTGGATAAGAACCACCAATCCATGTGTGAACCATTTCATACATCCCTGGTAGGGAAGCATTTCTTGTTGTCTGTCCAGTATTACATTGAATATCAAGAGTGCTTTGTATCAGTCCATAAAAGCTGTTAGATAAGAATCCAAGTTCTGCATGCCAAAATATCAGGAAAGATTTGTCATGGTTTTTCTTTCTGAACATAGCATTCTAAAAATAATTGCTTGGAAGTTTGATCCATTTGTATTTTTAGGTGTTACCTGATTTCCACTTGAATTGAGTAATTTATTTTTCTTTGGAAAGAAATCGGACCTGTAAGATCTGATTTTAATATTTCCTTAAAGTATGAAATGTATGTATATGTGATTTATTTCTTGATAACCTGGAATCTTATATATGTTTACTCAGCAATAAATTTCAGTAAGTTCTTTACTTTTAAGGTGTGTGCTGAAAACTTTCAACTGCTATAAGTAAACTGCTGCTTCTATTAAATTGATGTTTTAACACTGAGATAATAGGGTTCAGAGAATAAAGGGGTCAAAATAGTCTAGTTTATAACAATGCAGTTATAAAATTTCTCTAGGACATAATTCATATTCTGCCACTTTTGAATTCATATTCACAATATGGTTTGGTATAGTACTCCCTTTTCCCTAGTAACCAAGTTCTCTGATAGAGATTCAATACAACTAGACAGCTTTTTAAAAAAAAACAGTTTGGCTTTTGCCCTTCACCTAAGACGACATACCAGGTTGACGACATTTCAGGATAACTGCTTGGCAGCCATTTTAGATACAGATTATGCTGAGACCACACTGGCTGCCAAAAATTGCAGACGCTCTGTGCCAAAATACTCTTGGCAGTAGAGATAAACTTGTAGAGATACACAGTCCAGAAATATCTTATAATTACAAAGCACAGGGGGCAGAATGTTTTTACAATACAGCTGTGCTAATGTAAACATTTAATTTGGCAGTCTTCTCCACCCACTTTTCAATTAACTGGGTTTATGTAGATACTTTAGGTCTGTAATAAACTTTATTGCTACTTCTTGTGGTGTATAGTTTATGAAACACAAATTTGAAGGCCGGGGGGGGGGTTCCTCTTTGTTTTGCAAAGCAGGTTGAGCACTTTATGCTGTCATAAAGGGGAAATTGTGGTGACTGTTTGAAAATGCTGCAAGCAAGACCTGGCATTATTAAACTGTTTTGCTGTAAAAAACTTACTGACAATTGCATCTGTTTGGTTTCTTCAAAAGACAATAAGTGGGTATTATTATTAGAAGATGAGATCACAAAAGAATGCTTGTTTTGAAAGTTGTTAAACTGTAGTATTCTCAGTACTGCATATTGCTACGTAGTGTTGCATTCCTTAATAATAGTTCTTTCTATAATTCTCTGATCCCTCTGATAATCTAAAAGAGACATAATTTTTTAATATAAAATTATTCTTGAACTAGGTGTAATGGTAACATTTAATATTACTATTTTTTCTGGAAAATTCTAAATTCACATACTTGTGAACAATTTTTATTTTTTAATGAACGTTGCTTTTATTTCTTTATTTGATAAATTTATATGCCTGCAAATAGGGTTCAAAAATATACACAATATTTGTTTAGCAAAATTACCTACAACTGGTCCTCACACTTACAACTGTCATAGCATCTCCACAGTCACATTTGGGCACATGGCATGTGGGATATGTTTACCACATTTGCGGTGTCCCGAGCACTCCACAATCCAAATGGAGTCTCATATAATCTGTAGGACGGTACTCCTGAAAGCTACAGTCTCATATATTGGCTATATATTAGATACAGATAGTCCTTCAACTTATGACCACAGTTGGGATGGTTATTTCTGTCACTAAGTGATACAGTTGTAAAATGCAATGATCCATGACTGTATTGCTTAGCAATGACAATTCCAGCAGTCCTGATTGCCATTGTAACTCCAGATGTTTGAGTTGTTAAGTGGGAAGCAGAGGAAGACCAAGACAAGGAGTTAGGGAGTGCTGCAGAGGGATGGGGAAGGCCCAGTGCAGCCTCCGTGCAAGTTGGGAGGGTGCCACAGTGCATTGTGAACTCAGAAAGGCTGGGGAAAAATGTATTGGATGCAAGTGCAGAGAGGTCAGAGAAAGAATATGCTGCAGCTCAGGGCTTATTGGTACACTGTAAATCTGGGGCTCATGTGAGCCACACCATGAAGTCCAATTCCATCCCAATACAACAGCCAGGATGGAAAAGGACTTCTTGGCACACCACAGCTCTGGGACTGCAATAAGCCTATTAGCTGCAATGCAAAGCCCAGCCCTACATGATGCAGAGGAACTTCTTGATACCCCGTGAAGTTCCAGCCAGCCCAGCGGAATCCCAGCTGTTGTCACCTTTTCCACTTGCACAACAAGACCCCTGCCAACTTAGGCTCTGCCACCCTAGCTGACTGTTATTAGTTTCTTGCTGCTGTTACTGATGAGGTGTGCCTGGCTTGGTTCTTTGCAAGACAGCTGGTGGCCATGTGAGGCCGTTTTTCTCAGGTCTCAAAACTGCCATGCACAACCTAGGGAAGAAAATCTTGTGTGTCCAGCATGTGCCTATAAAGGTACATATAAAATATAAAATATAAAGCTATATTTTCATAGATTGGTCCTAGGTCCCTTCATTCAGAGCCACCATAACTTCGAACAAGTACTGCCTGTATATGATACTTTTTATATTTTGGTCATTTGAGATTTGTTGATTGTCTACCCATATTTTACTACCAATAGTGATTATTTTCCCTTGGAGTTATAGTAAACAACATGAAAGTCACAATTTTTTTCATGACAATAGCCATTCCACCACTCCTGGTCCTGGCCATGGTAATACTACAACTGAAAACCATAGTGGGCACATTCTGAGAAGGGAACACTACCACCCCTTTGTTCTAGGATCTTAGTTATACACATCATGTCAATTTTCTCAAGATTCTGGATGAGTTATTAACATGTTCACAATTACTGGAGTCCAGATCCATGGAGGATCCTCTAAGCCAGCATTGAGTATTGAGCAGCCTTGCACTAGAAAAAGTAGGCACTAAGTCCATCTTTCCAAAGAATGTCCTTCCCCCTCTTACTGTAACTTCCTTTGCCGTCAATTCAGATATGTCAATTCAGAATTTCTATTGCTAAGCAACTTGTTTGTTAAGTGAGACACACCCAATTTTACAAGCTTTTTTTTGCCATGGTTATTAAGTGAATCATTGCAGTTGTTAAGTGAATCATGAAGTTGTTAAAGGAATCTAGCTTCCCCTCACAAACATGCTTCCCCCAGCAGGGAAAGTTGCATATGATGATCAGGTGACCTTGGGAAGCTGCAATTGTTGTAAATACATGCCGGATTCCAAGCACCTGAATTTTGGTCATGTGACTTGGGCGGGGGGTTTGCTATGATGGTGGTTAAGTGCAGGAACTGGATATAAATCACTTTTTTTCCAGTGCTGTTGTAACTTCAAACAAACGCTAAATGAATGGTTGTAAGTCGAGGAATCCCTGTAAAATTTGTTATAGTGTTAGCAGTCAAAATAGTGCCAGTAAAGTACAAACATTATATTGAAACAATGTATACACATAGCTAAATAAGAATGTCATAGGTTGTCACTGAAATCAGTTGAGAGGAGGTGAACATTAAAAAGAAAATGGGATATTTGAAAGTTTAAATAGAAAACTGCCTCTTTTTTCTTGTAGGTAGATTGTATTGTAGATTGTAGATTGACGAAATCAGGTAGTTTTTCTCTAACACATTTCAAAGTTCCATTATCTTATTCATACAAATAAAAAAGTTTCCCATTCAGGAAAAAATCTATTACCCTACGGTCTTAACTAGCATCAATTAGTCTGATTCCTTCCATTAGCAGAAATACCATTTTTGGAAGTAGAATAAACTTAAGATAGATCTTTTCCTATACAGGATTAATTGGATGGTGATATATGATGCCAAGATTATAGTGAAGTTAGTAAGATAGCTTTCTTGAGCTCTGTAACTGGACAAAGAAAAAAGCAGAATATTTGATTATTTTCAAATTGTTTGTGTGGGTAGAATTTGAAAAAAGAGCAGGTAATAATTCTAGAATAAAGACGGATAAAATGTCTGTGCACTTTGCAATACATCCAGAGCATAAATTTATCAAACAAAAATTCAGAATAATATTCTTCAAAAATTTAAGCGTTTAAGCTTAAGGTGTCTCTGCTTTGATTTGGCTATACTCACTTAAGCAAAGTGAGTTTGCAGTTTTATAGGAGAAAAGCAAACAGTTGGTAATTATTATGGGATACTGAATTAGGAAAAATATATTTGGTTGAATGTGTCAAATAGCAGGTAGTAAAACTATAAGGCTAGATTGAGGGCATTTATTTATTTATTTTTTTATTTTTTTATTTATTTATTTAAATTATATAAATCAAAGCTGCTACATCTTAACATGATGCAGTAAAACTCTTTATCTACCAACTTACGGGTCAAACATCACAAACGAGAAAAGAATATGGACAATTTGGTAACAAGTATTCATATTTATACTGTAGTTTGATTTTTCTGTACATAACAGACATTTTATGATTCTTTCTTACCAAAGCAGTAGTTATCTAGCCCAAGACACTTTTATGGCCAAAGAGATCTTGTTTCAAACTGTATTTTAATTATTTACAGTGTATAAATGCAAATAGTTGCTCTGTTGAAAATTAAATATGATCTATACTTACGAGACCTATATAAGTTGAAAAATGAAGCTAGACATGCAGTTTGAAAGAAAAAAAATACCATCCTTTGCACTGTATAGAATAGGAGTGTCAAACTATCGCGTTGCGGGCTGTATTGTGATGTATTGTGTCATTTTTTGCCTTTGTGGAGCCAAGGTGGACGTGGCCTCCATGAGCTGTATTTGGCCCGCGGGCCGCCAGTTTGACAGGTCTAGTATAGAGGGATGAAAGTTTAAGGATACTTGCAACATTATCTTGAAATGAAAAATGTGTGCCCCTCTATTCAATATTTTCCAGCAACACTGTCTATAATTAATTGATCTTATCTTTTCCAATTATAAGATTAATATTTATTATTAAACACATGCAAATAAACTTGAGATATATTACTATCACACTGAATTATTGTGACTTATAATAAACAAAAGCTTAGCACCTGAGGTTACAAATAGGCAATATTTGAAATTAAAGATTTGGCTCAGGTTACTTGTGAGAGTGAAGTACTGTTTATTGCAAATTATATTCCATATTTCCTGAGAGCTAATAGTCAGACGATGCAATGTTCTTCCTTTTTAAAAATACTTCAGTGAGGCTGACTAAAGCTTTCTGCAGTGCAGTAGCATAGGTTTAAGCAGATTAACGATTGGCATAGGATTCAGTTTTATCAGGCATTTAGTATTTAAGATGTACAATTCATCAGTCTTTTTCTTGGCAATTATATGGGCTTCCCCCACAGTTTTTGGTTTGGCAGAGAGATAGTTGGTTCACCCTGTTGCAGAGTTGCCTGCCAAGGAGACGTGGCCAGCTTTTGCTTCCTGTCTTCCTCTTTGTCCCAGGCTCGCCTTTGCTAAAACTGCCAAGTCATAAATGCCAAAAGCTTCTTCCAGAAAGGTCAAACTGCTAGTTTAGAACCACCTGTGCCAATTTTTTATAGTTCTTTTTATCTTTCTCTGTTTTGTGTAATGAAAAAGTAGTTGCCAGAACAGTATCTGGGACTTTTTGGATAGTGTTTATAGGCTGCACCATTGCCAACTGTTTGAGCTTAGTCAGCATAAGGTGTCTGAAGTGTAATTCTATTTATAACAGTGCCACACTCAGAAGAACTTAAAATATATCCAGTTTATCTTGTGCTTTCTCTTGGATTCAGTCATGTACACGTTAACTGTTCTCTCTGCAGAAATCTGCTAAAATAATAGCATGACATAAGAGTGTGGTGATTTACAGCAAAAGTCTTATATGTCGTTCCAGATAATCTAGGTATGTGTTGTTTTCTATGATTTTTTACTGCAGGTTGCAGTAAAGGATAAAACCATAAAAACCAAAGGATATATTTTAAAAATGAAAACGATTAACCATTAGAAACTGGCTTAAGGAGACCTATTTTCAAAGATTTTGTAAAATTAGCTACAGAGAAACCTTGACCCCATTAGCATGAGATAAGCCTGAAGCTATTGTCTATTAACTGTAAGCAGGAATTCATGCAGAACATGAGTGGGCAGTGTTTTCCAGGTAGGAGATTGAAGGTGAGGCTTACAATTAGATGGTGAGTTTCAAGATGATGTTAGCAGAATAGGCAGGGCCAAAAATACTGACTTTCTGTTTTGTCTTTTGAGGAACATTCTAGACATTCTAAGAGAGTTTCTCCACAAAGAGCCTTGGTGGCGCAGAAGATAGGACGCAGTAATCACAGACTTCTGCTAACAGCCAGCTGCCTGTAATTAGGCAGATCGAATCTCTCCAGGCTCAAGGTTGACTCAGCCTTCC
>JAOYMU010000192.1:61658144-61671224 GCA_025802295.1 Psammodynastes pulverulentus
AAATGGCTCTTGGAGTGTTGAAGGTTGCAGAAACAGGCGGCCAAGCTAAGTGCCTGAAGGACCCCATCCTGACACTGACAGTCCAGGGGCTTCAGCGAGCAGTGCACTGGATTCCTGTTAGTGGTCCACGGGATTTAAAATTATGAATTTGGTGGTCCCTGAGGTCTGAAAGGTTGGAGAACCCTGTCCTAGAGAGCTAGCTGAAATAAGACTCACATCAACCAGCCTTCTTCCATGGTACTGATATGAAACACTTTGAGAGGGAAACAGATCAGATTGCTTCCATAACCCAGATTACTTTCTTGAAACAAATCTATGATGCTTTGCATAGGTCTATGAGTCAATAATGTTTTTGTCTAGTACAGTTTTCCCTAATATATTTTCCTATGGTTGATTGTACTTTAGGACATCTTACCCATTTTCACTTGGCCTTGCATGCTGAGGTGGGAGGGAAGGCTAGTTCCATGCCCCTAAGTAGTATAAATTATGTCTTTTAATTGCACAACAACTAATAATTAGATAAAAGTAAATTTGCTTTGACTTTGGGTTATATTAATATGTCTATTTAGACAATAGGCTTTACTTTAAATTATGTTCTTTAGCACCTATAACCCAGGGAGCTGGAGTAAACTTCCCCATTGGAGAACTTCCAGGTCAACCATACTATCATGATATGAACTCAAGTGTTAACTTACAGCGATCGCTATCCTCTCCACCAACAAGGTTAGTCTATTATGTCTGCAGTTATGTAATATTTTAAATGATTTTGCTTTGCAGCTTTTCAATTAAATAATTATGCATTTGTCCAGCAACTTGATCTGTGTTGGGGGAGGGAAGGAAGGCCCTTAATGGAACAAAAAGTTGTTTATATATATATAAACAACATTCCTCAATAAATAATTTCAGTTAACAGTTTTGTAATGAAAATGATTATAGTTTGCAGTGGAAATTATGCCCCAAATGAAAATATTGAAAGAAAATCTGTAGTTCCTAAATTAGTGAGAATTGTTTATATCAGCATAGACAGGTGTCTTAGTTTATTATTTGTTGACTCAGAAAGGCAGGGAAAAAACTTTGAATTAAAACTCTCTGACATAGACCTACATACAGGATTTTTTATTCCAGTATATTTTCATAGGCAGGTGTGTGTGTGTGCATGTGCAGTCTCCTTTTTGACTGCAGGAATGGAATTAATTTGACTGTACTGGGTATTTTGTAAGCTTTCTACTGACAAAGTCAGTTCTTGAATAAGGCCTATTGGAATCCTAACTCTATGTGCTAATCTAAAAACAACCACTAGTATATTAATAAGAGAAAAATGTGTACAGTATAAATAACTTTAAAGTGAATGTAAAATGTGAATGTGTCTATCAAGTGTAGTTTTAGGGTTGATAGGTCTGAAAAGGATTATACTTTAAAATATCAATATAAATTCTGCTTAAATAAGCCCTTATTTCTATATATTTACAGTAAGAGACCCAAAACTATATCCATAGATGAGAATATGGAACCAAGTCCAACAGGAGATTTTTATCCTTCCCCAAATTCACCAGCTGCTGGTAGTAGGACATGGCATGAAAGAGATCAAGGTGAGTAAATCCTTACTATAGAAAAATGAGTGTGCAGTTCATTCTGTGTCTACTCAGAAGTGAGCTATATTGAATTCAATTAGGTTTGTTTACTCATAAATAGACAAGACAGTATCTTGATGCTTTTATTTAATTTTGTTGTATGAGGTACAATGGCAATAAAGTAAAGTAAGTAAGTAAGTAAGTTACATTATAAATAAGGATCTTAGAGATCTTATTTACATTATTTCTTCCAAAACTATGAATATATGTTCGATTGGAATAAAGAAGAACATTTTAAATCTTGTGAGGTTAAAATACTTCGAATATTACATTCAGTAGTAATTATAATATCATTCCCATTATTGAAATGTTCTATTTTGTATTCATCAAATGCACAAATTCCTTTTTCAAAGCCATAGCACTCATTTAGAGTCACAAGAAGTATTTAATAATTGATTTACTGGTAGGCAAATGTAGAGACATAATATTGATTAGCAGAATCTAGAAAGATTAGGAAATGATTGAACAAATTATTGGACTTCAGATATACTGTGAAAGAGAAGATGATTAATCTTGACATTTTTTTCTGGCCATGTTGCTATGCATTTAATACTCTTACATAAAAATATTTATTTCTATCTATTGATTCATATGTACTTTGTGTGAATAAAATCTGAAATATAAATATTTTACAGAGGCATACATGCATTGTTATTTACACAAAGTTACTAACAGTAGGCCTGAAGTAAATTTTAGCTAAATGAATACACAACCACATCTATGATATCTTAATGTTGTTCAGCCATGAACTGTATTTCACAGCAATATTACATTGCAGAGGAAAATTAAGCATAAATAGTGAATGGAAATGATTATTTCTTAGTTTTCACAATACTTCCTTTAGTTCTGTTCATATTATATTATAGTATTGCTTAGTAATTTTGAAGCTCTGTGATGTGTGACAGAAAATTCCAAAGATGATTAAAATATATAGTAAAAGATCTGATAAAATATCACATTAAAAATTAGAATCATCTGTTTTCAGGAATTTATTTCCTTTTTTTCATATTTATATCTACAATACCTACTCTTCAATTTCTAATTTCTACATCAATATAATTTCATATATTGGTCATAAATTTCTGTCTAATTTCTTCCTAATACAACACTCAAACATTATTTTTCTAAGACTCATGGTGCTGCATAAAGTTCTCAGTTTAACCTTGATAACTAGAACTTTTCTATTGTAGTTGTCTTCTTCCTTTCCTTTTTCTGTTGTTTGAACAGAATTCTTAAAATAACATTTTGAGTTCTTTTTTTCAAAATATAAATGTAAACATTTTATGACGAAACATGAAAATTTTCAATACATACAGTTATGAATTTGATATCAAAAATTTTGCAATATCTGTTTATTTTTTAGTATAAAGTAAATCCCCCAAATAATTGGCTTCTTGTGTTGGTTTCTAAAAGTGTCATCTGTGATTTGTTTTTCTTGTTTTTATGAATTTTATTTTAGAATTCAAATAGTTCAGAAATGAGATCTGGAATGTTGCTTAAATTGTTATAACTTATCTATTTTTCTGTTGCTCTTGCCATGTGTAGAAATGATTGTCTTTACTAGGAACCATCATAGATATTTAAAGGCAGAACTGAGAAAGCAATTTCTGTATTGAAGGTTAAAAGCACTGCTGTACATTTGTACAATCACTTCTACACATAGTGTGGAAACAGGATCAAAATATATAAGCACAGAGTGTACTCTGAAGAAGACATGACATTTATACAGAGTCTAATAATTGTCAACATTGTGCTGATAGGTTAAAAGTTTGCGGTGGTCTCTGCATAGTTCTAGTTGTGGAGTGTAGAGATCTGTGGTGCTTAAGCATTGGTAACCTTCAGTTGAGAAGAAAAATGTGTCTGAATGTACTCATGAATGTGAACAAGCCGTTAAAGATTTAGATTGTTTCAAATACAAACTTACTTTTTTTCATAATTTTAGTTCTAGTTTGCCTTTCTTACTTTTTACTTTTTCTGATTGATATTTAATATTATTTTATGTGGTCTTTTGGGGTGCTATCAATTTATTTTCTATAATGGTTACTATGCTTTGTGCATGGTCATTGAATTTATGCCTTTTTTGTATCTATATTCAGTTTAAGTGATATTTTACCTTTCTTAGATCAAAATGCATATTATTCTCTTGATGTGCTTCAATAACAAGTACATTCTTCATTGTCAATTAGTCTGCCAGAATAGTATCCAGATGCATTGACACATGTCTTTCTAGCTTTTCCAAAATTAAAACCACTTGCTCCAGAAAGCACGACTTATCAGAATAAACTATTCTGTTATTGAAATATTTTTTTCCTGATCTTTTGAAATTAAGAGGCAAATGCTTTTGTACCATGGTTAGATATGTTTGAGGTTTCATTTTGCGGGAACTTCACCACAGATATGACTTTGGTGTTCTGAGTTGGTAAGTACTAAGGCCTGATGCAATTTGTCCTAGAATCATGGTATCTTGAGGAGATTATCTTAACTAGTTATGTATCTTTCCAGCTTCTCAGTTTGGGCTACTGAACATTCTGGAGGCTTTGGTTTGCTTTTCTCTAATCTCAGATATAAGGGTAGGAAGAAGCTACATTTGCAAAAGGTGTCCAGAATTGTGTGACAGAATTTGGTGTCATCATACAGGAGAAAGAAGACACTCTGTTGACTAAATTGCTGTTTTCCTAAATTTCTGAGGCTAGGGGGAGAAGATGAGTTATTTTGTTAACCTCAGTTCCCTTCATGCAGTTCCATAAAAGTATGGTTATGCAATAACGATAGACACAGCTTTTCTAAAAGGTTCCCGAAATTCAGCTGCACCTGAAATCTTTGCTCCACAAATATGAATTTGCAGAGCCACAATTATTGGTAAGTAGTTACGCTTTTTAACAACAACAAAAGATGATAGTTTTATTGTCAATTAAGAAAAGTGGGAATTTGTGGATTTAAAACATTATATATTAAGAGTTTCACCTTTGAAGAAGTGAAGGTTATCCTAAACAACAGATTCTGAGCTTCAGTCTATAAATAGTTAAAATAGTACCATTTATATGCAAGAGAAATATTAACACATTTGAGAGCTTGAAGTTTGTTAAATTATGTAAAAACAAGGTTAGAGACAAACAAAAGTTGAAGATTCCTGAGCATTATAATGAACACTGAGCATACTTGTTGATGGTTGCAATTTGACTGATTATTGAGGGGAAAAGAGTATCTTCAAAATTGCAGCACTTTGTCCTGCAACATTTTGTTGTGTTTCCTGCTTGTTTATTTCTCTTAGGCACATTTTACTGAAAAAGACAGTGTTATATTCATCAATTATTTGCTTCCTGAGTTAGCTAATTTGGAAACTAATTTTGAAATCGTGCGTGGCATAATATTAAGACACATTCTTGGTATATACTTGTATCTGAATTGTTCAAAAACTACTCTTTTTTTGCAGTTGATTTTAGTTGATAGAGATTGTACATATTCCTGATTATTTTAGATCTGGGGGGAAAAGATAAGAATTTATTCTAGGATTAAGAAACAGTAATGATATAATTCTGAAATAATTGAGATTAGTGGGCCAATAGGTTATCATAATATCCTATAATAGCATCAGAAGTTTCTGTGGCTTGTGAATTAAAATCATTTGTCATTTAAGTGAAAATGTAGCTACTCCATTCTACTTTGCTTAGAGCAGTTAATTCTTTTCCCTCTAAATAAAGACCTAAACATAGGAAGGAACAGATTTAGCATGTAATTTTATATCACAGTATTAGGACTATGGATCCATATTCTTATATGGATTGCAGCCCATGGTCTTAGACAGTTTATATTTAATATTACTCAGAGCTGTGGAATGATAATGAAAAGGAATGGACTGATATACTTCATCTTAGTCCTCAAAATTATTTTTAATCCTTGGTCAGGTTCATATAATAATAAAATTTCAATCAATGTTAATTTATATGATTACAGAAACAGCAAGCATTCTGTACAAACAATACTATTTATAAAGGATGCTTCTTCAAAAATTAAATAATTTAAAACATGAAACAGCTGCATGGATTGCTATGGTGGGGTTCTATGAAAAGAACTGACATGATTTTTAAAATAAGCTTTTTTTCAAAAAAATAAATAAATAAATGAAAAGCAAACTTAATTGGTCTCTAGGGAAACAGCAAGCCTTTATCTTGCATATTTTATCAGTAGTTTAAACTGTTAATAATTTTTTATTGAAAAATGTTTGACCCAGAGTAGAAAAGAACGATGTGATGCTTTACGGTCATGTACTATAACTGAAGTATTTTAACATTGCATATCCTAAAGCATTTTAATACTGTGAGAGATTTGTTTGGAATTGTACATTAGTGTGTACAATTAAATAAATTTTAATTTTACAGTTTCTTCATCATGTTCAGTTTCCTATGATTCTCCTGCATTCAACAGCAACAAATCATTACAACCACAGCTTACCATTAAAACAGAAGCTCTTGGATCTCCTTCTCCTGTTCTTCACCTACCCTCTGCTGGGCCTCCTTGTGATGAGGAACAAGTATCCTCTCCTGGATATTCTTCTGGACCTTTGCCATCTTTTACTATCTCCCCATCTTCTGGACTTGCTTTTTCTGGAATTCCTTTAATTACAGGCCCCTCTCCTGATGGATCTTTTCTCATTAGACCTTCACATGGTTACTCTAAGATGGATATATTAATTTCTGAGCTAAGAGAATTAAAAGAGGAAGTGGGTAGTGCTGTTCAGGAACTAAAAAACATAACTGATCAGCTGGGCCATTTGCTTGCCTACACAGAACAAAAGTCAAAAGTAATTCCTACTACACCTACTGAGGGTTGAGTTATATCGTGGAAAGACACCTCCATCTGGATGGATTATTTTAATGAATACTATTTAACTATGTTATTCTACGTTCATTTCTTTCAAAAGCATGACCAAAATATTATCTGAAAAGAACTATATATCTATAATCTGCTAGCAAATCATTTGTCCTGTTGTAAATATATTTCATAGTAAATAAATGTATACATACCTTATATGTCAGTTTTTGTGTTTTTATTTACAGTATATTTAGAGGTAAACTGTTTTCTCCAAAACTGGTTATTTATTATCCTCCTAATACATCAATATTCCTAAAGTAAAAATTGTTTCTAACTTCCTGTTAGAAAATATTTCAGTGGAAAGCTTATGTGAGTTTGTTTATCTGATAATCATCTTTGACAGAGGTTTTTTCAATGGGATTTTTGTGCCATAAATTATAAAATTTCACTGTTAATACCATATTCCCAATTGTTTTAGATGACTAGAATTCTTGAAAAATACCATGTTTATTGATTTATAAATCAGAAATGACTACTAAAATCTGAATGATTGAAATCTCAGATTAAGCTGTTTGATTCAAAGAAATATTAAGATGGTATTGAAACGGGAAGTGTGGTGGAAAAATTATTAGTATAATACGTTTAATGTATATACAATAAGTGCCTATGTTTCTTTCTGGAGGACCTTATTAGGAGTTGGAAACTATAATTATTAGATGTATATTAAGTTGAAGAGATGTTAAAAGCAAACATCATGTATTTTATAAAAAAAAAGTGAGCTGTCGGGTCATCAGTTGGATAAACCTGGCATAAGGGAAAATGTCATTTTCATCTTTTCCATTCATGCCACCTCTCCACTATTTTAGAGATTCTGGTAGAACTTCCTCTGGCTGGGTTTCTAGAACCACACTTTAAGAAACAACTGGGATAGAAGACAGAAACAGAAACAAAGTTAAAAATGTTCTTGATAGGTTAGGAAAAAATCGGATGAAGCTTAGTTTTTAAATCACAGGACATAATACTACTATTCCATTGTGCACTAAAACCCTACTTCCAATAGGTGTCCAGTTTTCAATATCGCCTTTTAAAAACAATTAATAAATCAGTGAGATAATAAGATAAAAATTAAGTATTGCCAGGGAGACAGATTGAGAAAGCTGTATTTGGTTATCCTTCTTTAAAAAGACAGTATGTTGGTTATGCCAAATCATACCTGGTTAACATGAAGGATCTAATTGCTAATTTATTTTTGCACATATGCAAAAAGTTACAGCCTCTCATACCAAGTTACAGCCTGAGTTACAGCCTCTTATACCAAGTTTGTAGCCCAGTTATGGAATTTGTCCTTTGTATTTGTACTTCCACAAATACAGAATTACTATAAAACAATATGCTGTTTCTTATCGTTCAAGGACAGTTTAGCAAATGCTGTTGCTAGTAGGCAAGTGTCAGGGATATAAATAATGCTGATATGTAGTCAGAATATCATTGAGAATGTGAGAGCTCTGATATCAAATCTCAACTTGGTTAAGAGGTTAACTGAATAATATTGGGCTATTAGGCCGCCATCTTTCAGCCTAATTATCTCAAAGACTTGTGAGAAGGATAAAAGCATAGTGAAGGAAACCATGCTGTCCTGAACTCCTTGGACAAAATTTGGATATGAGTTATATAACTACACCTAATTTATTTGGATATAATGGCATTTCATGCATTGGTAATCCATCCATCTTGGTAATATAATTGCATTAAAATTTGCATTAACATTGACTTACTTTTTTATTTTACTCAAGTGCTTTAAGCAGCAGGAACTACAATTTTTGAAAGTTGTGGACTGAGTTTAAAGATGTATCTAGGCTGTGTTTTTATTGAATCTGCTATTTTCTCTATATTTGTAGAATTATGATTTTTGTATTAACAGAATTATCAATGTAATCCAAGATAGAAATAGATAGGTGAATCTCAATGATACAAATACGTCCTTAATATGTTTCAATGATTTCATTGAGCTTAAATCGTGTAACTGAATTTTAATCCGTTCTTAAAAGTGGTAATTTGTAATGCAAAATTTTTCAATGTATCTCTGTTGTTTTTCTGTTTGCATTGCATTCAGCATAAGATTACACCAATTCTTAATACAATACCATATTTTCCAGTAACAAACACTTTTGGAATTTTGGAGTTAAATTTCATCATCACAACCAAGATTTTTTTATTTAGTTTTTAAAGTTCAGTCTCAGTTATAAAAATATTCTAAAGACATTTTCTAGATGTTGTAATCCAAAATAATTATTAAGTATAAAAACTAAATAGCGCTTACTAGGATTTCAGGAGTTGATTTCATTTTGGGGGAGCAAGAAGGTTCTAGTAAGTCACATATAGAGTGGGAAGGCATTTGGAAAGTACATTTATTCTTATCTTCATTTTTAGTCTTACAGACTATTAGAAAAGAGACCTCAATTACCACCAGCAGAATGAGGGGATAAAACTAAGGCCCATGTTTTCTAAGGACCCCATTGAATGGTATTAGATCTGCCTGCGTGAACTATGGGCAGTGGTCAACTTTTTTTCTTTTTCCTTCCATAATGATATTTTAAAGCCATGTATATGAAATAAAAATATTCAGGGTCAGTTCTGTTTCCTATTTTCGGTTAGCCTGTTCCCTATTTTCGGCACAGTGTAACTTCTTGACTTTGCATCCATTGTGCAAATGGGACTATTCTGATACCTTCCGTTTATGATTTTATTTATGACTCTCAATGCATTGCTTGCAATGTCTAAACCAAGTATGGAGCTGTGATTAAATGGAAATGGATTTTGGGATTTAAGCTGGTGAAGTAGATACAAAAATATTCTGCATCTGTGTCGGTGTCCCATTGTGATTTCCCTATAATTTCATAGGAAAATGAACATGTTGTGTTGCTGTCTGTGAAAGCTAAGCAGATGTCCAGTGCGGGCAAGTGGATCCTTAAGTTTTGCCTCACTTACATGTTGACTCAAGTTCTGTTTTAGCAGGTGGCTTCATGATTGGTGTACCATGTGACATTTACCAAGGGAGTTCCTCGGAGGGCAGTCTGCTCATAGAGAGGCAGAGGGTCTTGCCTTTTGATGAGGAAATTGCTGAAACTCATGTCTCATTAGTGTCTCTTAAGGTTCTTGGGAAGCAAACAACAGTTTAATTAAAGTCTGACGTAAACACATTTCTGCACATTTTCCCTGCAGCATTTTATCTCATTAGAATTGATCAAAATAGTTGCCTTGGGCTAACTTGAACAGATATACATCTGGAGCACCATGTGTGCAAGCTGCCTTGAGTGAGCTACATACGCTATGCTTCATAGCAACTTACTTGTTTGCTTTACTTTGTAGGTGCAGTTACCTTATTGGGAAATGAATTGATCTAACTTTTTCCAATTTGTCTGGGCCTTTGTATCACTGACATGCTAGTAATTTCAGATTTGCTATATAATGCAATCCAGACATGCATATTCTTTACCTTTTTAATACTATGCAGTAATAACCTGAAGCTTTTAATTTATCCAAGCTTCTGTTTAATTTCTTCAGGAATGTATTCAGATACTGTTGTCTACTCTATTACCATATACATATACAGTGTTGGTATCAGAATATTGGTAACCAAAATTTACAAAATGACAACAGGTTTTTTTCTCTTTACTGTAGAACACATAGTATAGTTTTAGTTCAGCCTTCCTCTGAGTCTTGGCACTTCAACTCACAAAATTATCAACAACAGTGAAGATGTTTGGGATATTCTCAGCATTGTAATTTTCACATTTAAAAGGTAGGGAGGACTTAGGCTATAGAAGGCTATTTAAAATGAAGCCAGACAACTTTGCAATGTTAAATCCATACTAACTTCAATTTCTTTTACTGCATTTGTCATTTGGATCCACAATTAATAGAATTCATTCCATTACTGATTTAAGTGTCTTTATTGCAGTTTTGCAATTTGGGCGGTGCAAAACATTTGAAAAAGATGCTTCAGAAAGTGCATTGGTGTGAATGATACACCCCTCTTTTTGAAGCATTAGAACAGCTGTTTCTTTGGGAGGCTGAGGCAGCTGCTGCAAAAGCTTTCTCCTATTGTCTTTGCATATATGTGCATCCAAAAACAATGCTTCCATTGGGGAAAGAAGTTGTGCTGAGCCTCCTAACATATGCCGCTGTTTCAATACATCAAAGAGGGGTGTTTTGCTAACATGCTTCATGGTGTACCTTTTTCAAATGCTTTACACGGCTCTGTCTGGGGTACCTCATGTTTGTTACTCCATTATGAATCACCCATTTCATCATGTGATCCTAATTGCTACAACATATATTGATGATGTGATTAACTAAAATACCGGTATGCTTAAGTTTTTTCCTTAAATACACATCACAGATGTATGCTCTCCCAGAAACAATCAGTGGAAAGTACCTAATCCATTTTTCATATATTAAATACAGTACTATTAACTAATCATCAAGTACAAAAATATTTGTCTCAGAATAACGTGTTTTGTTTTAGTCACATCTAAAGCACTTCAGTATTTTCCTTTTCTTTCATAATTTCCTGTCTCCCTCCCTGAAGCAATTATTTATTTAAGTTACTTATTTTCCCAAGACAATAAAGCTCACTTAAAATGGTTTACTTTACCTTTTGAAGAAACACAGGACTCTCACTAGGTTTATTGATTGACAAGGATATGTGTCTGAAAACAAGCCTTTACTAATTGTGAACTTCTATTCATATTTAACATGGAAAATAAGTTTTGTATCTTTGAATCTTTCTTTTTTTCAAACATTGTTTAATGATGAGACATTATGAACTAAAGTATGAAGTAGTGCTAATAGTAACCAGACCGGTTCTTTAATGCAAGTTTCGACTGTCAGTAACGTCTGTAGTTTATTTCCTTTTTTTGGTTTAGAGATCAATGTTTTATATGCTACTTGCTTTCTTTTTTTGAAATTGCATTATATAGGTTCTGTGGTGGTTGGTCTGTATCTAGATGTACAAGGCAGTACTGAAGTCTGAAGTTTGTTAACCGACCCATGCCTTGTGCCACATTCCTGCTAGAGTACATTTTTAACAGAAAAAAATTGGTGAGACTAAAAAACAAAAAGTTACTAAGCTTCTGCTTGAAAATGTCAGTGGGCTGCTGTTTAAATTGGAAGAAGCAAACCCTCTGAACTCTTTTTGGGGCTCACAGCACACAGCAGGAGCAAATTCATTGATTTTGAGAGCTTTTTATCTTCAAGGTGGGAATTGAATGTGTTGGGCCTATCAAGAGCCACAACAACCTCTTAGGACTTTAATCTCAACCTGGGTTCTTCGTAATCTCACGCTCACAATCATGAAAGAATCATCATATGAAAAGCCACTAGTTAAATCTTTTCAAGTAGCTTCTTATAAAATGGGCTTTAAGAAAATGAGAGAGCTATTTATTTGGAAAATAAATAGTACGTTCAATTTATTTAGTATGAGGTAGATGATTTTGGGGGGGGGGGGCTTTGTGTCAGTCTTGGCTTAATGGAAGCGTTCCTGCAGTTTTTCTGCTATATGTTTCAGAAGTAGTTGGTAATTGCCGCCTTCTTAGGGCCGAAATAGAGTGTGATTAGCCCAAGGTCACCCACTTGACTTCCAAGCTTAAAACAGAAGTAGAATCCAAATTCCTCCTCCTAATGCAATATTTTAACCACTAGACTAAACTGGCTATCAGGAGAAAATATATTTCATTGAGGCAATTCTGTTAACTTTAGAGAACCTCTGACAGATAGATTAGGCAGGAAGAGAAAGAGAAAAATAGAGGGCTAGACTTGATTTAACTGAGGCAATCAGCATGCTTCATAGATGAATAAAGAATTAAACATGTATGCCCCATGTTTCTGAAATCCTGTCTATTTGTTAATTTAAAAAAAAAATCATCTCAAAGAAAATTACTTTGGATAAATTGTTTTATTTATGTTATAATTTTTTGTTACTTAAACAACTAAACAGTAATAAATGTCTAAGTCTTTGTAATAGTGATAAAGATGTTTCTTAGTAACTTGCATTTTGACTTTTTCTGAGGGATTTGTAATCTTAAATGGTCTTTGGCAAATCTCAGAATAATCCTGTTGTAAGTTGCCTTGAATTGATATTGCGAAATTAATGGCTATGTAAATAAATTCAATCAAACAATCAATCAATCAATTTATGAAACAGTCTTTAATTAATATTAGTGAAAACTGGAAATGAAATTAAGACAGGAAGTACAGTAAACCAAGAGAAATTGTAAATTACAATTTCAGATTCTAGGAATCACTATTCAAAACTTGCTGCTCAAATAGAACTTGTATTTTTGAAAGTTCTGTCTGTAGACACCTTTCTCTTCTCTCCTTTAAAATGGAGACGGTCTGGTATCAAATTACACTTATTGCAAATTCAGTAAAAACTTAAACAGAGAATTTGGCTCATCATCTGTCTTTGTTTCAGTCACTGTCCTGTCTAGTGTATAGTCTTCTCACATGCATTAAATATACTCAAGTCCAGCTCTTGGTGGCACAGGGGAATGATTGCATTAATTGTAGTAATTGCAAGACTTCTGCTAACAGCCAGCTGCCTGTAATTAGGCAGATCGAATCTGACCAGGCTCAA
>JAOYMU010000192.1:61688104-61700027 GCA_025802295.1 Psammodynastes pulverulentus
GGCTGCCAAGCCACACCCACCAAATAAGCCACGCCCACAGAACTGGTAGTAACAAATTTTGAATTCCATCACTGGTTCAGAGTAATAGAAGTTGAAAGTTCTTCACTTAGGAAGCAGAACTTAAATGCACAGGTAGCAGTTGGGGACTACTTGACTGATATGTAGTAGTTGTTGACTGCAAACTCAATATACGTCCCCTTCCCCCAAAAGCAATGTTAGGTTGCATCAGGAAAAGTATATTTCCCAATAATAGGAAATAACTATTTCATTATAATTTGCTTTGGTAAGATCTTATGTTGAATTCTTGAGTTTATTTTTGGAAACACTTAAGAGAAATTCAGAAAATAAATAGCTATATTAAAATACATTTCAGATTCAGAAAAAAATAAAAGTTTTAGTACAAAGCAATTAGAATGATTGGATGCATAAACATGTTCTCTGAATAGATATTGAAGGAATTGGATATCAGAAAAGATGATTTGAAAAATATGATGCCATTTTCCTTAAAGGTTGTGTCACATAGACAAGAAAATAAAGAATCTTGTTCCAGTAAACCTTGAAACTGATTTGCAAGGAATTGTAAGAAGGTAGATTCTGACTGAATGTTAGAAGAACTTTCATACCTTGGACTTAGAATTGGGTTGTTCTGGTTCCAATTCTGTTCAATCATTGCTGCTCCATTCCCTCATGATCTGTACTGCAATTGTAAACATGTGTTTTAAAATAGCCTATTCCAATCAACTTGAATTTATTTATTTTTGAAACATTCAATTTAGTATGCTTGGTGTACTTTTGTTAGGCATTAGAATCTCTTCTGAAAACATGAGCATTAGACACATACAGCATATATTTGTTAATGCTAAATATAGTAGGGATGTGCAAATCCTTCAAGCAATGCTTGACAAGATGTAGGAATACCTTGGATCGAGGCAATTATTATATAATATAATTTTATTAATTAAGTGCATCTGTTCGAATCACTAAACCAATCATATCTTTAAAGTAGCTGCTTTGTGACACCACTTGGTGTCACACCAAATGTCTGGATATGCACATCCATGCAGAGATTGACAGAAACAGCTTGTAAAGCAGTCACACAAGACTGGAAAAAAATGTGGCAGCGTTAAAATGTTAATCAAGTTTACTTCTTAACTAGGTTTTTGCAATATTTCAAGTTCAGCGCTCCATTTTTTGATAATTATACAGTTTAATAAAACTGCCTGTTCCATTGACCAATGCCTGTTTTTTGCTGTTTGTGGAATTAATTATATGAAAAACAAAACAAAACCATAATGTAAGTCTGCTGTAGAACATTAGGCATTTGTCACCTATAATCCAGGAATGAAGCAGAACTACATTCTGACACCTCTTCTTTTAAAATTTTATATTAACTCACAGGCTTAAGCCGTGATGAAACTCAGATTTCAACCCTCCATATTAAGTAGTAGTTCTGCTCCATTCCACACATGCTGAAGGTATTCTCTGAAGCAGTCTTTGTGTTATATTTTCTGAAAATAATTCCACTTTACCATGCCTGGAGATTAATAGCGCTAACAAATTGATGTCTTCAGTTATTTGGGCATAAAACTCCAAGTGTTGGGCACCCATCTGTAATGGGAGGTCAAAACTAGGTCCCCAAAATTTGCAAATGCAGTTTTATATCTTGCCAATCACTGTGATGATGGCTATGATCATTTTCAGGACAATGTCTCAGTCACTTGCTTTATATACATATAACACAGAGATTTGTTTCGTGACTTAACCTGAATCAAGGGCGGGAGGGAGATAAAACTGCTGGAAACTGACCCACTGTATATTGAATCCTTGCTAAATCTAGAATCTGGCCTAAATTCTACTTCATTATAAAGCTACATCAAGGGTCTTCAAACTTGGCAAATTTAAGACTTGTAGACTTCAACTTCCAGAATTCCTCAGCTAACATGACAGGAGGAGGAATTCTAGGAGTTGAAGTCCATAAGTCTTAAAGCTGTCAAGTCTGAAGACCCCTGAGCTACAAGGACAGAATCTTGGAAGTCTGAAAGTACAATTCTCCCACCATCATCTTTATAGCTTATAACTTTATAGCTTTATAATTCAGGTATCTCCATAGCTTCTTGCTCTTCCTACTATGCAGCTGCAGCATACTTCCTCTTATCTGATCATTCCCAAGGCAGTATATCTTCCAAGGTCATTCCCATATACCATTACGTTTTTGGACTCTATTCCTTTAAAGGCTGGTAAAATATACTATACAGTCACATGCCATACATCACACTTGAATACTGTAAATATTATGAAAAGACCTTGTTCATGACTCTTTTAACATCCTGTAACATTTAAAAAGTATTATAAATTTCATTTAAAGTGATACTTCACCCTACAGTTAAATATTTAAATATCAATATCAATGTATATTAAACATTCCTTACGTTATCTCTGGTCTTGCCATAATTACCTGTATATTTTGTATAGATTCACATATTAAAGGATACATTGTGTAATTAAAATTTAAATATCAAAAGATAATTGAACCAGGAGAATTCTGTAGTTGGGTTATAATTGTCAGTATTAGAGACCAATGTCAAACATCTCTTGATAATTAATTTCAACCAATTTTTCATTTGTTCAAAGATGACTACTAGAATGTAATACTTCAAAATAGCTGGATAATACATCTTCAGTACAATGTGTGTACATTATTAATAATCTCTCTGAATCTCGATGGGTGACTACATATATGTGCTTATTTAATCATACCTTCCATTTATCATTTAATAGTTAAACAAATATTTATATGTTTAATGTTATCACACAGTTAGCTTATATGTACTTCATGTGTCAGGCACAGGCAATGGTATAGGTTTTTAGAAGCATTTTATCAGTATTTTAATGTGAATAAACATGGATTTGCCAGGGCATTCTTTAAAAAACAATCTATATTTTTTAGGCATCCTTTTAAAGTAAATAGTTAAAACAATAAACGTAAAATGGTTGATTCAATTATATAACAATCTTTCCTAGTAATCAAATTAATTTTCTACAATTAATTTAGTGCAATTGACTGTTCTTTAATTATATGGTTAACTTACCATTTAATTCCTCCTACCGAACTAATAGACAGTTTCCAATGTGTATGTAGGGGCATCTGCATTTGTAATGGGCAGTACTTGTGCAATAATTAAACTCAGACTGTAATGTTAATATCAAATTCGTAGAGGGACTCTGGTAGGTGTCCTGGACCACTTATTAGGAATACTCTTTTATTCCTTGTTCTCACTGAATAACAATAATGTGAAAAAATAAGTACACTCCATTGATTTTTTAAAAACTTTTTCAGAATATTCCACCATACAGATATTTGATCTTTAGTTCAACAATATTGTTAGGTTAAAAAGTACACGACAAAACAAATATCATTCCACTTTTTACATTTTATAGTCCATTGTGTTGTTGTTGTTAGTGTATGGTGTTGTTAGGACATGCCTGTATGCTTCCCAGGGTGCACCACAGGAAGGTGAGCTGGCTTTGCGCTAGAAAATAAGTCAAGCGTCTCTTCCTGCAGTGTCATCTAAGGCCCCTTTCCCTCACCAGAGCCACCTTGCAAATGGGTGTTGCAACTAGCAAGGTTCCAAGCCAACAGGAATCTGCCTGCCTGTAGAGAGTACTTACTTACACAGAACAGTTTTGAACTGTTAGGTGGATAGAAGCTGAGGCGAGTGACAGGAACTCACCCCCACCACACAGTGCCAGGACTCTGATCACTGGAACAGACATAGTCTCCAGCATCATTAAGTCACTGAGGCATCGCACCTCAGTCCATTGTGTAATTTAAATAAAATGTGCACTTCACATGTAGAAAAAGTATGCACTTTTCTAGGGAAAATACCTAAAATAAGAATCAGATGAACTAGATAAGGTGCATGGGATTAGGTCTTCATTAGGGAGATTTGGAAGGAACCTGCCTTATTTAACCTCAAACGTTGTTTAAGTGTGCAGTATCACCAGATTGAAAGAGTGCTCTGAGAGTTTGAGAAAGAAGATTAGTGATGCCTATGGGAAGGGATTTAAAATGATCCCCAAACATCAATCATTCCACTGGCCATCTACAATCATCTAACAAGTGGAAAAGATTTCCAACAATTGCCAATTTGCCATAGTTGAAGAAATTTGCCCTGGCTATCTCAGGAAATTTAGTTTGAGAGTAGAACACAAGATGCTGAAAAAAGTCTCTAAAAACCCTAGAATTTCATCATATGACCTACAGATGGTTGTTACCAGAACTGATATCCCAAGTACATGAGTCTACTATTAGTCTCCTGCACAATTAGATCTATAAGGAAGGCATCCCAAGAGAACAACAAAGAACTTCAGGGCAAGGCTAAAGTTTGCTCATGAACATCTAGGCAAAGTCCAGCACTTCTAGAACAATGTGCTCTTGAAAGACGAGGCAAAGATACTTATTTATCAATAGTACAAATAGAAATGCTTGGCAAAAACCAAAGACAGCACTTTACCAGAAGAACCTGATACCAGAAGTAAAGCATGGTGTTGGAAATGTTATAGTTCAGACTGCTTTGTTGCATAAAGGCCTGGATTATATCAGAGGGTGCTTGAGGATAATGTGAGACCATCAGTCAGAAGATTGAAGTTCAACCAAAAGCGAATCTTGTAACATGACAGTGACCCTAAATATGTCAGTAAATCTACCAAGGAATGGCTGTGGGGACGGGAAAGAAGAGAAATACAAGTTCTGTAATGACCAAATCATGTAAATCCCATGGAGACGCTGTGGACTGAACACTGTGCATTGAAGAAACTCCTCAGCACACACACACCCCTTTACACAGTTGAAAAAAAACCCTGGGGGTTAGAAAATTTGTCCAGTCTATATAAGAGACTGGTACATAGTTAGAAGAAATATCTGCTTGTGATTGTTTCTGCCAAAGGGCCAGATACTAAAGCCAAGGGATGTACTTACTTTTTCCATAAAGCAATGGCAGAAAGAAATGGTACATTTGTTAAATTTTGGTTGAAAAAATGGTTTTTGTTTTTCATAGGGTTTTTTTTTTTGTCCAATTTATTTTTATATTGTTTGAAATGAAGATAACATGTCAAAAAAGAAAAAAAAATACATGGAGTGTGCTTACGTTTTTTTACACAGCTGATTAGAGTTTTTTAGCGATCTACATAAGATCAGCAGAATGTAGTGATAACATTTGGTGTTTTTTTTTACTGATTTATTTATTTCATGTTGCTAAACATACAAGTTCAATAACATGGCTTCACTAGTGAGTCTCTTACCTGATAAATAGGTGCTTGAGCAAATTATGTACATAGAAAAAAGTTGCACAAGCTTTAAATTCACCCACACCAAGACTGCAGTTGTATGCAGAAAGAAAGATGTGTATGTCAGGCTGATACTCTACAGCTATAGAATTCTGGAAGCCCTAAGATAGAGAAGGCATTATGTGTGTATTTCACAAGGCATTCTTCTGGTTTTGTTTTGTAGCCTAACAGCAGTGGTCAAGTAGTAGGGAAAATGCCTGGCCATTTTACTCCAGTTTTGGCACCCTCTCCCCATCACAGTACGATGAGACCTGTGACCCTGACTATGACAGACACTAAGCCCATCACTACATCCACTGAAGGTGAGGCATCTTCACCTACAGCAACCAGTAAGTATTTTGCCTAGGGAAAATCAATGTCCATCAAAGGATCAAAACACTTTCCAATTCAGGCCAGCAAAGGCACCTTTTCCTCCTATTTGACCAAGCAGACACTCACAGTTAATAATATAACATCATAGAGCTGAGGTGGCGCAGTGGGTAGAGAGTGCAGTATTGCAGGCTACTTCAGCTGACTGCTAGCTGCAATTTGGCAGTTCAAATCTCACCGGCTCCAGGTTGACTCAGCCTTCCATCCTTCCGAGGTGGGTAAAATGAGGACCTAAATTGTGGGGGCAATATGCTGACTCTGTAAACCACTTAGAGGGGGCTGTAAAGCACTATGAAGTGGCATATAAGTCTAAATGTTATTGCTATTGCTATCATGACAGTTTTACAGTTAGTCCTCGACTTAACAACTAGAATTGAGACCAACATTTCCATTGCTTAAGCAAGACAATTGTTAAGTGAGTTGTGCCCAATTTTTTCCACTGTTGTTAAGTGAATCGCTGCCCTTTGTATGTGAATCTCATGGTCATTAAGTGAATCTGGCTCCCTTACAATTGACTTTGATTGTTGGAAGCCAGCTGGGAAAATTACAAGTGTCAATCATATGACCCTGAGACACTACAATCATAAATCCATGCTGGTTGCCAAGCAACCAAATTTTGATCATGTGACCACGGAGATGCTTTCCAAGGACCAGTTCCAAGTCAGGTTTTTTTAGTGCTGTTGTACTTTTGAGCAGTCATTAAGCAATTATTATAAGTTGAGGACTACCTGTATTCTACAGTTATTAGAAGTCAAATTACTCTGCAACCTTTCTGATAGAGCAGCCACAGTAAAGAGGATAACTAATTTGACCAACAACTGCCAACGGAAAATTAAAGCACATTCAGTTTTTAAATTTAAAATGGACATTCTGAGAACCTTCAGAAGCAGAGTCAAGATTTATAGCTGCAAAACTGCTGACATCTGAAATCCAGAGGGAGGAAGAGATCCAGCTGCTTACTCCTAAGTGAGCTTTCTTGAAAGCAGATCTTGTTCCACAACATTAGACCCAATTAAAATAAGTGTTTTTATTCGTTAGAATAATGAGTACCCTTTGGAATATCTATATTTGAAGAGATTTAGAAACCTCTGTGTAGCACTCATTCATTTACTGTGTTCAAAACTGTGCCCATTATCTTATAGTCTTCAATGGAATTGCAGTTTTAGAACAATACTCTAAAGTTGTTTGAATCAAATTTCAAATTAATTGTTTCAACAAATTGCAACATTATAGTAGTCATATTAAGTCTACTGGAAAAACAACCGTTTACATGTTGTGTTATCCATCCATTTGCTGTAATGGCCTACCATATGCTATTCAATGGACAGTTTCAAGCACGATGGTCACTAGTGATATGAGAATAGCAACATGAAATTTGCACATTCATTTATTTTCTCATTCATTGCTTCCACTTGGAAATGCATCTTGCTAGTTTTCATAGAACAGTTCAAGTAGTCCTTGAATTAACCTGCATGTTAGCATAGATGTATTTTTGCAATTATAGAACAAACATTAATTTATTGACTATAATTCATTTAGTAAGTGCAATCAGTGTTAATGTCAAATGATTTGATGGGGCATGCATAAGCATTTAAATTAAAAATATTTAAAAGAGAGATGGGAAACGTGGTCCTCCAGATGCTACTGAAACAACTCCCAGCAACTATAGCTATTATGTCATAAGAAATGCAAGACCTGACATCGAAGTCCATAGTTTAACATCACTTCTTGTTAAACCATTAAGAAAAATGATACGAATTGAACTAAGTCTGAAATGTACTCATAGCAATAGCACTTAGACTTATATACCACTTTATAGTGCTTTACAGCCTTCTCTAATTGGTTTAGAGTCAGCATATTACTCCCAACAATATGGGTCCTCATTTTACCCATCTCGGAAGGATGGAAGGCTGAGTCAACCTGAGATTTGAACTGCCAAATTGCAGGTAGCTGGCAGTCAGCAGAAATAGCCTGCAGTACTGCACTCTAACCACTGCGCCACCATGGCTCACTGTTGTAGATAATGAAATGGAGAGTTAAAAAGAGAACAGAAAGTATGTTAGCAGTCCTGTGTGGGATGGGAAAGTGCAACAGCTTCCATTCCAGTAAGAAAGTGGTAGAGGAATTGAATGTTTCCTTACCCAGCTTCTTAAAACAGTCAAATTCCTATATCGTTGCATGGGAGAAAAGTTGTTTTCTGGCAAAGATCCCAGATTCTTCTGCCAGCAATACTGTAGATTTTAAGCCCGTTGATTTTTTTGTAAGTGTAACTTTGAGATATAGTGCAACCAGGTCCCTGGCAGAGGCTCTTGGTTGATAGTAACCACTATAACCACTGTTTGAGAGAGTTAGGTTGGTTCTGCTATGATTAATCTAACATTAGTGTAATGTAATTAATCAGATAATAGTTTCAAAATGATTTATCTTATAATTTTTCATTTCTGAAACTCATATTTTTCAACAGCAGCAAAGAATTTAATGATCCAGAGTACCACATCTGTCAGAACAGAATGGGAATGTGGTTCAGATTTGATCTGGTTGTTAGAGCTTTGATTACATCTCACCAATGTTTCATCTCAAAAGAGCACTCAGGAACCATTACTCAAATAATACTTTAAATAGTGTTAAGGACACATAGGGAGTATTAAACATTTAATAGTATTTCTTTGAGGGCTCATTATAGGTCTTCAAGAGAAAAACACATATTACAATAGCAAAACATACTTAAATTTTACTACTGCATGAAGATTTCACTTTTTCAACGGTAATTAATGTGTACATTTTTAATATAGTATGAAATATGGCACAGATGACATCTAAAATTTATTATAGTTTACATTTTAATTTTATTAAAGAGTTTCACTGTGTATCCAAGAGATAGTTTTACTGAGGAATATACTCACTGTTAATTCTAATAAATCAGTGCTTAAGATAAGATCTGTGGCACAAAAAGATGCCAACACTTATTTATCTGTGATTATATATAGTTGGCTAAGTATTACATGTCAATGTTGATCTACTTAAACTTTTTATTAAAAAAACTATTTAAATGATTCTTCCCATTTCAATTAAGAACACACCCACCCACTGTAGATACATTACTTATTGTAGCTCTTCAGTGGATTTTTAATATTAATTCTTTTAAGAAACCATATATGTACTATTTTGCAAAAGGTGAGTCTGCATTTTCGAAATTAGTCCATCTTTTATTTACTCACCTTTCATTCTCCTATTATTTGGTTATAGCAGTCAAATCATTATAAAATTGTGACTCAAATTTAGGAAGTAGAGCAAAACTATCAATTCCATTCGATAGACTACAGGTAGTCCTCGGTTTATGATGACAGTTGGGACCAGCAAGGCAGTTGTTAAGTGCTGGATTTTATGACGTTTTTTTGCCATGGTTATAAAGCAAGTCATTGCAGTTGTTAAGTGAATCATGACTTCAATATGTGAATCCAGCTGCTGCCCTTGACTTCGCTTGTTAGAAGTTGGCTGGGAAAATTGAAAATTGTAATCGCATAAACACAGGGACTCTGCTACCATCATAAATATGTGCTGATTGCTGGGAGTCTGAATTTTGATTACGTAACCATTGGGATGTTGCAACTGTCGTAAGTGCGAAGACTGCTCATAAATCACTTTTTAATGTGTCATCTTCAAACAGTCACTAAATGCACCGTTGTAAGTTGAGGACTACCTGTGACCCTGAGCAATCAATAGTTAGTGCCTTTTACTGTAAATGGAAATTCTTGATTCAAAGAATAACCTACAGATGAAAGGTTTCATCTTCTATTTTTCATGCACATGATTCAACAGAAAAAAATGTTAGGACCTAGGCTGAATATCCGTTACGTTGTCTTTTCTTCAGAAGTACTTAATTTTGAATACTGATCATAGTATTATAGTTTCTACCAGTTATACCTTAGACCAGTGATGGCGAACCTTTTTCTTGTGCACGCGCCGGCACCCACAATGCAATGTGCCCTGCCCCCTGCGCATGCGTGCGCAATCCCCCTGCCCTACCCCCTTACCTGCACTGCGCATGCATGCGCAATCCCCCTNNNNGTGACGGCTCGCGTGCCGGCACAAATGGCTCTGCGTGCCACCTGTGGCACGCGTGCCATAGGTTCGCCATCACTGCCTTAGACCCATGCTTACACAAAGGGTTAATTTTAACCTTGCTTGTGCTTCCACTGGTAGAATTCTAATATAAACTGGTATACGATGAGAATCAGATCGAATTAACTTTTCTTAAATGAAACTGGAAAAAAATTAAATGATTTAGAAACTTTATTATTGATAATGTAGTTCTATCTTCATGCAGATTCCATTGAAGTCAATAAGCAGGCTTGAATTATTCCCTTAACCAGATTCATGCTTCATAATTCTGAGTCTCTCATATTTGAATAATATGAGGTAGGTTTCTGTCTTTATCAATATGTTTTGTTCTTCCTTAATCAGCCTATACAGCTTCAGGTACCTCCCAAGCCAATCGATATGTGGGACTAAGTCCAAGAGATCCTTCCTTTCTACACCAGCAACAGGTGGGCAAGTTTCACATAGGTATTAACAATGAAAAATACAAATATTTGCAGCAAGTGCCTTCTTATTTGCTATCACTGAACTTTAGAACAGAATCTCAAGGGATTTAGTATGAAGCCTGTAATATAGGAAAACTTCCTGTGTTTACCTGATAAACCTTTTATGAAGAATCAAAGAAAATCGATTCACTAGTTTTTTTTAGCATTTCAGTTTTAAACATTTAATTTTTTTTTCCACTGGCATCAAGTAACTCCAAAAGAAAAAATATATAATCAGATTATATTTTAGAATGTCCTGATTCCTAGATTATGAGGGTTAAAATGTTTTGTTGATACCTTGTGTGGAAGATCTTTTTTTTTTCTCCCAGGTTCTGATAAAAGTTACATTTCTAGTAGGATTTTATACGTTACATCTCATTAATACTGGACATCTAATGCAAATATCTTTTTCCAAACTGAAAATATAGTTTTAGGGTAATGGTATATTAAAAATTGACATATAGGGACATATTGGAATTTATTTATTTATCATGTGTATTTGGCCACCCATCTCACAGAAGCAATTCTGGGCAACGTAAATTACATAGAAGAAAATTGAATTCTAGTTGTCCAAAATTAATGTATGGTTCATGATAATGAATACAGTTTCCTTATCATTGTAGTTAGGTGGGCATTTGTTCATGCGAACCTTTATTGTGATATATTGGGGTACTGTACTGATGAATCTGGAAATATTTTTTGTCCTCTATGCCGAAGTATAGTATTTTGTTCTTGTTCAGTTGCTAAGTCATGTCTGTCTCTTTGCGACTCAATGGGCCACAACACAAAATCAGCCAAATCCATAAACTTGATAGACTAGGATAAGATACTTTGGATTTTAAATCCCATCAGCCTCTCTAGTATGTTCAGCAGTAAGGGATTATGAAAGTGGTTGTCTAAAACATCTGGAAGGCACCCATCCCTATATTAAATAACACTATATTGAAAATACTTAGAGCAAGGGTTAGTGTTTTTTTTTTGTTTATTTGTGAAAGCATCAAAGAAAGATACTAAAATATTAAATAGGTATTAGCTATTTAAATCAGTTCTTATATGATACTTATGCTTTGATAAAGACCTCACTATATCAAGATGGTTTATATAGAAATATAAATGAAACTGAAATAGGAATAGGAATAGTTCCTAATTATATAAGTAGATACAAGACATTTAAAATTGCAAGTGGTGTTTAATTAGCTATAGTGTCCTGGACTTGTTTCCATCAGCAAAGCTGTAGTTATACCACTGTTTGCAATGATGGATTTTTAAAATTTATCCTGTCCTTCCATTATTATTATTATTATTATTATTATTATTATTATTATTATTATTATTTATTAGTAGTAGTTATAATATTAAAAATGAAGTTCCTTCTAGATATGCAGCATTTCAAAAATAATAAAACCATTTAAGGTCATTAATAAAGCAGTAACCAATCTTAAAATATCATTTAGAAAACTTGACATTTATTTGCAATACTGATATTATCACTGCTTCTTCAAATAACTTCATACTGCATTTTGTCTTTATGACATTAAGAAGATGATATAAATATCTCTCTTCTTTTCATAGTAAAGATAGTATTATACGTTAAAGAGAAAGATAAACTTAAATTAATAAAAGTA
>JAOYMU010000192.1:61726083-61736638 GCA_025802295.1 Psammodynastes pulverulentus
ATACTTGGACCCGCTCAAAGCCGGCTGAGGAATTCTGGGAGTTGAAGTCCACAAGTCTTAAAGTTGCCAAGGTTGGAGACCCCTGTTCTACACTTCTCTCAGAGCTGAGAATTCCAGTGCAGAACGAAGTGTTACACACTCTAAATCTAATCTAATCCCCCTCCTTGATCAGGAAGTATATTCTGACAAAAATCAAGTCACCCCGTTCTATGTGCACTGTTCTGCCTTTTTCAATTGCTTTGCAGCCTTTGCCTCTTGGCAGCGTCACACTGAAGTGTGTTTTCCCCTAGAATGGCGTGAACCGTTGAGGCTTGACTAAGGAAAAAAAGGCAGTGAAGGAGACTGTACATAGACATGGCAAAATATTAAATATAGCAATATAGTTGTGTGTTCAGGTGGGCAGCTCCATTTATAATATGTGAATGAACCTGTGAAGCTGCAATGAAGAGAAGAACAAGAGGATCTTCTTAATGGATCCACCTAGCGTGTAGACAGTAATTTGTACACTGTATAGTTTTGTTAAGATTTTTTTTTAAAGCACCCTCGTTTGTAAAGCTAATTTTTAGCAATTATAATGGAAATGTATGTCATTTCCACTTCTAACATAAACAAGAATCTTCCTTGTTTGGAAACTGGACTTGGGTTAAAACTCTCCGGTTTCTTAATTTATGTATTAACACACACAAAAAAAAATCTGTCCATGTTACGAGATATTTCACTATGCTTGAAAAGCATAAGGTTACGGATCCTTTTAAAAGAAATTGTAAATGGAGAAAAGTTATATTTTATGAAGGTTATTTTGTTGTATTTAGTATTGGAAAGTTGGGTTTTGGAGCATTTCAGAATGTTGGAAGCACCACTGTCTTTTTTTATTAGTATATATGGCCTTTAGCAAAAAATGTTGTGATTGTTACATGATGGTATTTAAGAGCAGGTTCACAGAGCATCCAGGAGAGAATTTCAGTGAAAGAAAAAACGAAAACAGTACTTATATCTCATATAGCAATGTCCTCAGGGAGCCAAAATTTGGATTTGCAATTCGGAGCTTCGTAAGGACTTACTGAATGAGATTGCACAAGGATATACCGAGCTTTGTCAACAGTGCGTGTCCTGTATCTAAGTCATTCTAAATTTTGTATACTATGTGAGATTGTGAAGGCTGCATCCCACATTTGATGTACAGTATTCACCCTTGAGAAAAGAAAAAAATATCTCCACACCCATGCTGGCAGTAATGCCTCCAGCACGACATTGATTCTAGTTTACATGTTCCTGCCAAGGTCTTTTTGTTAACATTTGCCAGCTGCATGCTTCCTAGGCTTTTATTTTTTTATTGGGTTTCTATAAGAGATGCTAAACGAAAAACAATGCAGGCAAATCACATTGAACAGAGAAAGCTCAAAATTGAATGTCCTACTCCATGCGGAAGGGGCTGAAACCTGCCTCCTTCATATTTGCACTTTCTGAGAGTTCCCCTGTTTTTTTTCTATCTCCTCAAAACATTGTGGGTGTGTTGGAGCCCCACAGTCAGAGGATAACACGGACCACTGGGTTTGCCCTTTGACCCAGCACAATGACCCTTGCATCAGCCAAACCTATTGCCATGACAACTCTTGTACTGTTTCCATGCCACAGCTCTATTGGTCACATTTGTTAATAGCAAAGGGGACAAAGCAGGAGACGGTCAATGTATACATTTTTGTTGCAATTTTTTTTTTCCTCAATGGTTGTAAGTAGTTTTTTTTATATATATAATAAAAGGGTTCACTAGTTATTACTCCTTAGGATTATCTGTGTGTTGCAATTAAAATGTATGTTGACTTTGTGAAAGGGGCTTCAGTGGCACTCGCCACCCCCCCGCGCTCATTCAGGCCTCCGTTGCATTTAGTGCTCAAAATCTTTCCAGAAAGACCCGAAACAAATGCGGCGAGCAAAATGCAACGGACGGCAGCGAGAGCTAGTGCCACTGAATCCAGACTTTGTATTACTGTATTTTTGACAGAATGGTTTTGAAAACTGTGCTACAGGGACTGATGTGGCAAAATGTGTATCTATATGCAGAAGGACTTTTTTAAAAATAAAAAAAGAAGTATGGCTTATTATGCATTCTTCATAGAGGGCATTGAAGTTGCATGGACTCGTGAGAAGTTGATGCAAAATGAGAGAGAGAAAGAGACAAAAAAAAAAAACCAGCAAAAAAAATGTTTACCAAAAAGAAAAAAAAAGTGAGAGAAATTTAAAAAAAAAATGACCAGTGCCTGTTCAGTTTCACAGTCTCTGTTGAGTTCAGTTGTAAATATGTTTCAGATAACATTTACTTCAAAAAAAAATTAAAAATAGAAAACTACAACATTGTAGAATGTGAGGGGTGACACCTTCCCAGGCTTAGACTTCTCAAGAGCTACATTAGATTATGTCTTCATCAAGCTGTTAATTTGTGCTTATATCATATAGGACTTTAGTGAACTGGGAAGAAGCACCCCAATCTCAATGATAATTCTCTAAGAACAATTTTTTGTAGGGCTGTGTGTTTCTTTAGATACATTTAGTGCAACTGTAGGTGACAAGTAGTCAGTTATTGCTTGCTAGCTACACACCAGGGTTGATCCATTTTAAAACTTCTGGCATGGTCTACCCTTCTCCACTTCTCCCCAGAGCCAGAGGTCCCCAATATGTTAGATGTACTTCCGTTGGCTTTGTTTTTAAACGCATGCAGAATTTTGGTGTAATGATAAATTTACCCATAGGATGCATATATACTCTGCAGTTTTCACTTTTACAAAATTGGGACCTCTGGCCATCAGGTTCTTTTGGGGGCCAGAAGGTTTGCAAGAAGAGGTTCTGGGGAGAAGACAGACATGTTCTTTGGAGTACTTTTCATTAGGTTACAAAGCTCAGCTGCCACAAGTTTTAAACTGGTGTAAATCAAGCTTGAGTTAATGTGATTTACTGTTATATCCAGCCTATACTGCTAGCAGCTGCTCATACTGCAGTCAATTACTGGAAGCAGATATATTTCCTATGCAAAACTGTTTAAACAATAAAATGAGCTATGCTACAGCCCTCTGGTCACTTGTGTTTTCTTTTCTCTCCCTCTTAAGAGTAATAGGTTAGTAATATTTTGGAAAAGTTCTCGAGTTGCTGGTTTTTCAGAGCATGCAGTAAGTCTGTTTCTTCTGCTTGAGGTTTAAATGAGTTCTGTATGTTCATGTATCTTGGCTTTTCATACACAGTTGGAGAATTAAAACAGAACATTCCTAAAATGAAGCAGATCTTTCATTTTTATCCTTATTTGATGACAAATAAAAACTGATAATGTTTACCCCTAAACATTGTCTTACTGGAAACTTGACCTGATCTGAGGTCCCTTTACTAGATCTTTCGGTTGGAGTATTTATCATTTGCCTCTTTTTTGTTCTACAATTCCTGATAGATTAAAAAAAAAATATTATTCACCTTGCCTGTATATACCAGAGTTGCAATAATTCAACATGTAATATAGTCTGTGGCAAGCCCATTAGTGGATACCTGATTATGGATATCTGCCTTCATTTTGATTACTACGGTAAATCTGTTCTTTTTGGGGGTGGGAAATAGGATGGTCACTAGATTACAGTCAACAAATGTAGAAATTCCAGCATTTTGTCATTATGTCAGTGGTCATTTGGATTTTTGCAAAATAGATTTTGTAGCCCTACTTTCATCCTCAGTCAGTATACAGGCAACATTTAGATTTTCAAACTTTAAAGGAAGAATCACCCAATGAAACATCATGGGATGGACAAAAATAACAGGAAACCTGCACTCTGACAAACCCCCACACCTGTGCAATCTTTTTTTTATAGCTGGTTACCAACTTGATTGCAATCAAAAGCTTATAAGAAGCCAATGTAGCTTGTGAAGTAATTGTATAACATTGGCAGGTGATCATCATTAGAAATCAAGTTGATGTCCATGCTGTTTCACCATTTCTGATGAAGTATTCACCCTGGATAATCTCTACAAAGATACCTTAGGAATCATTAACTTTAGCATATTCAGAAATGATAACCCCTACCATCAGCTGTTGAAACAGTGATCTAAAAAAGAAATTTGGGCTTTTTGTTCCATAATTTTTCACTATTAATTTGTCCTATTGTTGAATCATAGTTTGAGCAAGTGGAACGAAACTCATTTATTATCCAGATTAGAAAATGTACATGATGGGGGAGAGTATTTTTCTACCTACCCACAAACACATCCCAAGAGGTTGGGGACTTACTTTAAGAAAACCGAGCAAAGCAGAAAAAATTAAGAGACAATAAGATTTTCTTACATCATGCTTGGGGATAAAGGAGGAGAATGTCAAGACCAATCTATTATCAGCATTACCTTCTCTATTAATGACATTGCACTTTAAGTATAGCCATCATCTCTAATCCAATGTGTGTATAAAATAAAATTAAACTAATTTTTCAACCTTTATGAGTCACTTTAACTTATAGATGAACTAATTAATTAACAATATAACCTATTAATAACCTGCTAATAAACTATTATTAAAGTTTAATAATATATTGAAGCTCCCTTGGTAATTAGATGTAGAAAAGTAAAAATTATGCCACGGTTAGGTTATGTTTTTGTAGTTAGCAATTATCTCATATTTCCATTCATTGAAAGAGATCTATATTGTCACATCAGTAGGATGCAATTTATCCACATGTACTTGATTTACTAATTGTTAAGTGGAAAACGGTAATCAATTAAAGTCCTTGAATTGGTTCACAGCTGCACTTAAAGACACTGCTAAAATAAAGATTCTGTTGTTCTGCAGGATTTTGGCCAGAAGGCCAAGCCTGCAGTCTTTAAACTTTGGCTTTTTCTCTGGGCTTGGTGCCAATTCATATACTTTTTGATTTTCCAGAGCACAAGGCCTCTCTTAGAGGTTTAGATTTAAAATAGTTTTCCAGATGCGGAACTACAGGAGTTTAACCCTATGTGAGTTAGTCTGGATTATGAAAATGGGAGCTTCCTTGCTTAGTTAGCATTTATTATCATAGAGATCTATCCCCTTTAAAAATTCTCAGGGGAGCTTAAATAAATTGAAGATATTATAATATCTCCAGTATTAATTGAATCCTATATATCTTTAATCAGGAATCACTCCCATTATGTGCAATGGAAGTTTTGCACATGTCACTTCATCATTAGAAACAACGCAGAAGTTGCAGAAAATCCAAAACGGCCATCATCCTAATAAAAATGAAATCCTACGTCATGTAGATGTCCTTGACATGAGTGCCTGTCCTCCAAAATCTCTCTGACGGTCATTTTATCATTGGGATGAACTACAGAGATATCTTTCTTCCTCAGTAGGTACTTGACAGATGTGACCATTTGGAGATATTTAGGTTAAAAACCCAGAAACTGATCAATGTCTATATGTTTTCATACAATATATTCAGTGGTAAAAACGAAAGCAAAATAAACGAGCAAGGCTGTTAATTGAAAGGACTCTTTACCAATACAACCATTTCCCCTCAGCTTATCTGTAAAAAGCTTGCATCTAAGGAATAATTAAAAGAAGTGGTGTGTGATCATTTTCTTTCTACTTTCATTCTAATCATCTGGGATTCAGACGACCCAATTGAAAGGAATTAAAATCAGCATGAATTGTTTGATTGACTTCAGTTGAGAGGTTCTAAAATATTTGAGTTAACTAAAGATAGAGTAAGTTTTCTGAAGGAACACTCAAAATAATCCAGCAGTATACAGGATCAGATGTAGATAATATATGTAACTTGGTCTATGATTAACATTTCAAGCGTCACTGCTTGCAAAACTGGCATATTGCAAGCTGGGGCCCAGCTGTGTCTCCCACACTGGCATCAGGGGAAGATGGTTTTTCTTACCCATCTCCCTTGCTGGATATCATTTATTACTAATTTTGTAAAGCTGAAACCAAAAATCTCTAGAGGGACGAGCAGGGCACTTTGAACCAAGACATTGTTTTTATTGTTGTTGCTGTTATATTATTATGGTTTTCGCATAGTTAGCCAAATGTCCAGATGTTGGCACTTCTGACCACCAATCAAGTCTTTCCCAAGGATCTGGGATAGCAGGTGTTTTTTTATGAGTGTGACTCTTCAAAATATCTAGAATATTTTAAATAATAAATAACCCAAAGAGATTTTTAAAAAAAACCCTACCACCAAATGCTTTTCTCTTCTCATTATGTATTATACACTATATTTGGAAATCATATTTCCTGGAGTTCAACATAAAATAAAAATGCATCATTGTGATTGGATGTGATTTGCTAAATTATCACTGTATGGCTTTGGATGGCATGGACAAAAGCTTGTCCTGTTCAGCATTTGTCATTAGATATAGATGTGTGGGTATAGATACAAGGTTTTTGTAAAAGAAGATAAAAATTAACAAACCTGAATACAAAATAAAGGAAGCAAGAAGAAAAACCAGAGCAAAAGAACAAAAGAGGGGAAAAAAACCCAGAAGCTGACTTTCTTTGCAGCAAATACAGGTATGATTACAAAAATGTTTTTTACTCTATGGATATAAAAAAGGTCTATTTTTTCTATTATCAAATGTTTTCTAATAAAACCACAAATTAAAAGTTATTTTTTTCTGTTGCAACAAAAAATTCATAAAGGATTTCCAGTCAGCAAGGAACATAGAAATTTTCTTTTTTCTAATCGAGGAAGCCATTTTAGCCATCTCCACAAGTTCCATTCAATGTCACCAACAATTCTTCCATTGTGGGTAGTGCCAAAACTTTACACTTTTGTGCATATCATATTGATACAGTTATATATAAAATATTTTGGGTCTTTCTGATAATTGTACAAAAGAAGCGCTTTGCCAAGTATGTCCTATTAGCTGATCATGTCTTGATTTTATTTTACATTCCCCTTGAAAGAATTCTGATATATTACAATAAGCTATCCATTTCTGTTTACTTACAATTTCTCAGCTATAAAATGCTGCTTCTGTTGAAAGCCACAAAAGTGTTTTTGGACCCAACCTAGATTTATATTTATTCCATATTCTCAGAATGGTACATCTAACATAATGATTTTTAAAATCTACATTAGCCTTCGCTTTCACATTTCACAAATATCCATGCTTCTACCCAAATCTCAAATCATGTCCTTCTAACTCCAATAACCTTATATTTCACAGCAACACTACCTTTTCACCCAAATCAAACAACTATTTGTGCCGTTTGTGAAATATAAAATGATTTTACCCATTTTATAAAATTCTTTCCAAAGTTCAAGTCTTCCAAAACTTTAAACAGAAAACTCCAGTTCAAATTGTCACAAGCTTTCTTTGCAACTTAATGAAAAAAAACCACTTTTAATGTGTCAAATATTCCAAAGTTCCAACACGGTTATAACATTATCTTCAAGTGTTTTTTTAGGAAGAAAATATCCATTGATCCTCATGTATAAATTCTTGAAAAATTATTTTCAATCCTTTAGCTAAAATCATTGTAAACAATTTATGGTCACTGTTCAATAATGATATTGGCCTTTAGTTTCTTGTTAAAGTCAAATCCTGTCCCCTTTTAGGTATTAATGCTATATTTAGTCTCTGGTTTGGAAGAAACTTGAGATGCCAAAAATATTATTCAACATAGAGATAACATTTTCTGCATCGGGCATTAATCTGGACTTCATATTCTGCGCTGGTTAGAATTTAACAGGGAAATCATTTGATATTCTTCCTAAATATCTGTGGTTAGATGATCCTATTCATGGAAAGGATGCAAAAAGTACATCAGCTAAACCAGAAAGAAATATAAGCTACAGATAACACCCCCAGTTCCATCAGCAGTGCTGGATCAGAAACCCTTCCCAGCTTCTGCACTTGTTTCTCAGTATATGGTGTAATTTTATTGGGAATCCCACTTTTGATAAATTATTATATAATGGTATTGGGGAAGGGCGTTCAGTTTATTATCTCTGTACTAAACTGAATGCATTTATTTGAAACATTCACTGCTGCAATTAGATCCGATGAAATGAATTATAGAACTAATCTGTATATGGATGACACCCAGCTTCAAAGCTTTGGGCAATCTGTTAGCTGCCAGACAAATATGACGAATGCATTTGCCGAGTGGTATAATTTCAGTTTTTCATTTCATTTCATTTTTCATTTATTCGACTTATAGCCCGCCCCCTCTCCACAAATCTGGCATCTGTATTTTAGCAGGTGGGTAAAACTGAACACACTCAAATGTAAAACTTTTATAGAGCACAACCGAAGATGTTCGAAACTTAGCGATTAGGAAGACGTAAACAATCCAACCCCCTAAACAATCAAACAGAATTTGAAACTTGGAGAAAATATACATTTTTGCTAAATCTTTATTTCAGTGGGACATCCTTCCAAATAAATAAGAATTTGGTATAGATTTTTCAGTTAATTTAAGAAAACATCAAATTGAAAGGAACAGTGACCAATCATTTCATTTTCAGTGACAATCCACGCCAGTTTTAGTATCGCGAAATCGATTTGAACAGGTAGATGGTTTATTCGTGAAGAATGTAGTTTAGTCAGTTTTCAAATATGGATACGGCGAGGCCAACTGTAGAGCCTATTGAACAGTAGATCCAGTAGAACTACTGTTTTTATCCATTATCACTAATTAAAATTTGGAATTCATATATGGAGTACGATTATGCCCTTTGCCCACAGTTTCTGAAACCTCAAGAAAAAGTGTAGAAAGAAAAAAGCGTACATTGTGGGTGAATAGGTATATATGCATCCAACACGCACCTACATTCCTGATTTACTGATTTGCAATGCCAATAATATACCGAATATTTACAAGATTTACGCCTTTGCAAAGAGAGAAATTTTAAGTACTTAAGGAGCTCTTAATACAATTGGCCACAACCAAAGAAACAGCATTTATTCAAAGTGTTTGAATAGCTCTTGTTGAATCAGAGATCTGAATCACCAGTTATTAGCGTAAGAGGCAAAATGCCTTTTGTTTGTATCTGATGCACAGTCAAAAATGTGGCATTAATAAGATGCAGCCAACTTTATATAGGAGGTCAAGCAACAATAAAATTATGAGTTCACATTAAATGTAATATAAAGTTCTTTAGGTTGAAATAAATAGCCTGCTCTAAATGTGTGAATGATTCTTCAATTAAATAAAACAACAGAATGAATTCATGAGCTAAAATTGTTTGTACATATAGTAATGCTCATTACCATCCAACATTTATCAACTAAGTGCAGCCAACAAACACATCTGCTTTTAATATAGTGTAGGACTATTTTTAACTCTTTTTTCCCCTGTATACATCCCTTTTATCAACATCTCTTGAAAGCAACTGGATCAAGGGTGTCAAACTCAAGGACTGCAGGCCGGATGCAGCTCGTGGAGTGCTTAGATTTTGCCTGCAGGGCCGCCCTGGAAATAGTGAGGGACCAGCTCGCAGTACCTCTGCTGTGGAACTCAGGAGCCCATTTTCACTGGCAGAGTGCTTGGGCTGCCACAGGCACCCCCAACACAAATTATGTCAAGCTGACCATGCCTACCCTGACCACACCTACCCTGCCCCCCAAGGTCAAACACAACTCTGATGCGGTCCTCAATGAAATCGAGTTTGACACCCCGAAAATTAGATGAACTTGAATGAAACCCCCCATTTGATTCTACAAATGAAAATTAAAACAAAGGAGAACATTCCTTCTAACAACCTCAAATGGAGGTGCATTCATGAAGGAATTTGGGCATCTAGTTTTATTTTATTTTTAAGTAAGGGAATGTAGCCGATGCTACATTATCAAGGAATTTATAAAACGGAATGTAGGAATGAATAACCTTGCCACTCAAGGCCTATTGTAGTACATTTTCTTTCAGCTGATGATGGTGCAATGCTGGTAGCATCTTGATCGCCATTTCAGCCAAGATAGAAATGAAGTCCATGCTCGAAATGAGTTTGCAGGGCTCCAAAACTAACCTCCAGGGAACGCATGTCGATATTATAAACCTTCTTCCAAGTCCATCTGACGTGGCTTGGCACAGCTGGTGATGTATATTCAGAGAACGGCAGGAGCCAAGTGAAGATGGAGATTGAATTCACACCTCATCACATCCCATATAAAGGACAACGTTTCAAGGTCAGAGTTTTAGGTGAATGAATGGAACAGCAGTTGGCAAAAGGCCCCGTGCTCGCTTCGCCATTCACTCTGAATGCAGCTGCTACCTCCAGCTTTTCACAGTTGTTGTTTTTTTTAATTACTAAAATGCATGACTACTACTAAATGGGGAGTGGGGGGGGGAACCCATCCGTATGTTCTTAAAGTTATATTTTAATCTTCCAAATTGGCCCCTTTGTTTCTCTTCGTATGGGCTGCTTCCCAAATTAACCATATTGGTGGTCTGCACCAATACTGGAAATACTGTATTAATGAAGAGAGAAGGCGTCCAGAGGGAAGGGCATAAATTTGATAAACAAGAGGGCTAGAGGATTTGTGTTTTTTTTTTTCTAATGTAACTGAATTCCCTACTGGCCCCGAAATGGTGGCT
>JAOYMU010000192.1:61736699-61747469 GCA_025802295.1 Psammodynastes pulverulentus
AGCCATGTACAAATAGTTTATGGTTTATTGTCCTACCACAACTTGTTTTCCCAAGTCTAATGGAACATTTCTTTTTTTATTTTAGGATTCAGCTGCCCGCTCCAATCAGATGCCCTTCAGAAGGCTTCCGATGCTTTAACCTTCTAGAATTTTGCCCTTGACAAGTATCTTGTCCTTGATAGCCTTCTGGGTTTTCTTATCCTATCTGTGCTATCTAAACAATCCAAAAACCTTGTCATGTGTAAGTCTCCCTAAAATACTATTAGAAAATGGAACACTAAAGAAGACCATGTGGTTTGTACTATTCTCAAACACTCCTTTTTGGACTCTCCTTTTCAAAATTATCCACAGATTTTTGAGTAAAATTCAATGTTGACTAGTAAATGCTGATTATTTCTGCCCCCTTCTGAAACAACAGCAGCTGTTTGGTAAATCTTCTAATTCAGCTTCCCTACAAAAAAAAAAAAAAAAAAAATCTGTGGTGGAATTTACATTCCATAATTATCATTCTCAGAGCTTCAAGTGACCAGCTGAGTCTAAAGGCCATTTTGGGTATAATCATCTTGATTTAGCAAAGAGAAAACTTCAGGCTTATCTTATTTGGTGTGTGTGCGGGGGTACATATTGTTGTATGTCATGGTTTTTGATACATATGGTTTATCAAATGAACAATTTGCTGGATAAGTAAAACGCATCAAAAAATAACCATGGTTTTTTTCATCTCCCACTGCTTGGCATCTACCCAACTTATTCAGGTCATATTCAGCTCCACTAAATGAACTATATCTTCCCAGAACACACTATGTAACCACAACCTTTGTATGGACAACTTAAGCTTTCTTGTTATTTTCAAAATGGGAATTATGGCTTAAAGTTGGTTTATTCTGAATTTTCAGCCACTGTAAAGCCTGCTCAAATCAAAATGGTATAAATAAAGCAACCAACTTGTATGTAGTAAATTAAGCTGACATAAAACTGCAGTCCTCTTGTTATTAGCTGTTGTTTGGTGAACAGAAGGAGCTTTCATTCAGTCACATTGAAAGGGCGGAAATGGAAGGATATACTTAGCTTACAACTGTGTGGCAGCTTGTCCGAAGTCATCTGATGAGCACATAGCCAATCTAAGATTCATACTGAGGACCTGGCAAAACCTACCTTCCACCTTAATAACTATTCTATCCCACCTCCTAGATATACCAAAGATCCCCTTTATTAAGCCCAAGTTATTGGAGAAGCTAAAATGAATCAGAAATGCAAACTCATCTATCATTATGACAGCAGATGCAACTGTCACTATGTAAATAGGTCTAATGATAACCCAAACAAAATTAATTTTCTAGAACCCTTTCCCAGATCAAGCTTCTTCCATTTTTAATCCTCATTTGTGCCAAGAAACTCGGCTAATAAAATCCCAGGATTTGGTCTTTAACCAAATTCTTCATCTTCACTGTAGCTCTAAATTATAAACTCATTAATCTGAGGGTGTCAAAGCACTTCAGAAAGGCCACAGTTGGAGAGTTGTGGCTTCAAACCTACAACGCACAGGTTTGGATACACAGCTGTTTGTCCCTTTGTGTGTTATGTAAATCATGCAGGCCCGCCAACAAAACAGTTTCTCTTTATTAGGCTATTAAAAATTCCTCCTACTTCCCAATTTCTGCCAAGTATCTCTGCCCTTTGCTGCCCTAATTCAATATTTCCTGACAGCCAGAGAGATTGCCTTCAGCTGAATTTGCCAGGGTGGGATTTATTGTACGTGAAACAAAATTACTGGGTAAAATGGCACTGCTTCATAGTCTTGGGCCTCTCTGTTTCTCCTTTGTTGGTGGCTGTACTTCTATAACAGAATTATAGAAGTAACCAAAAGTGTAAAAGTAACCAAAACCAGAAGTGACCAAACTTGACCAATCGAAGAGATTGTTGGGACAAAATGCTCACTTTATCTAGTTGTCATCTCTTTGAGATAGTCCAGACAAAAAACCCCAATACAGTAAGTATTAACGCTATCCTTATTGTAAGGTTAAAGTAAAGGTAAAGTAAAGGTTTTGCCTGTCCAGTGTAGGGAACGGTGCTCATCTCCGTTTCTTAGCCGAGGTAGCCAGCCATTGTTGAAGGACACTTTTTGGTCATGTGGCTATATACCCAGGTGCATATAACACTGTTACCTTCTTCCCAAGTGGTACCTATTTATCTACTCACATTTGCATGCTTTCAAACTGCTAGGCGGGCAGGAGCTGGGGCAAGTAATAGGAGCTCTCACCTCATTGCACAACACTCATGTCTTGAACCAGACTGTCAGCTTTCCAGCTGACAAACTCCATCTTTAACCACTGAGCCATTTTAAGGTTACAGTAACAGAATCTTGCAAGTCTGAAAATCTCTTCTCCCCCCCTCCCCGTTTACTTTTCAGGGAACCAGGGAGGATCTCTTCTGAAATGCTTTCCACACACCCCATTTCCTCTGTGGACCGAAATGTCTCTTATTTGACTGTTGTCCTGGCTTCAGTTCTTCCTCCTCTTGTTTCTCATGGACGTTCCTACCGATCATTATACTAGCTTTCCTACTGCCTACCTTAAAAGAAGCTGAAAAACCAGAGATAAAAATGTTCTCAGGGAAACAAAATCTCTGGAAAGCTAACAGGGAATATTGATCTGCAGTCCTACTGAATCAGGTCAACTTTACTGACGCAAGCAATTTGTTTGCCAACTTGTGATAACATCATACAAGCTGCAGAATCATGACATCATTACCAAAATCACATCCAGTAGGATTCATGAACTCTGTGAATCAATCAAGTCTAGAATAGATATAGGGCAGAGATCAGGAGTGTCCGTAGGTTGGGTAAAAAAAAGAATCAAGACAGTGGCTATGACTACACATGTGTAAGAGGTACAACTTTGATGGCATAGTCACAGCTGACATTGATAAGGTTGAGGTCACTAGTAATGTAACAATGCAACTTAATTCCCATTAATGCAATAAATGATATATGATAGATTAGATTAGATTGATAGATAGATAGATAGATAGATAGATAGATAGATAGATAGATAGATAGATAGATAGTATAATGTGATAATGTAAATTACTGCCCCAGATTTCTAACCAAGAACATGAAACACTGTAATTACTTTCAGTCAATCTGGTGACCTCTTAAAAGATTTGGAATTAAATTTGGTAGGCCTTGCAAACACAGACAAATCTGGATCTAAAGAGGGAAGAGAATCTATCAGTCTTTATGTTGTTTTGTTCAAATTTAATTATATTAAGAGTAGGAACCCAATAGGTAGAGGCTGATTGCCTAAAGCAGAGCATTAAACTTAATAAACTGAAGCACAATTATTGCTACATAGAGAAAGTTTTCTTTCTGATGACTATGTTTGGTGCTTTTAAAATACATCCCTGAAATCAAGTTTGCCCTGAATGCTCACGGCAGAAGGAGTCTGATTATATGGAGAATATTAGGCTAAGTGCTTTTTCATAGATAAATCTGGAGATATATAATAACTGATCTTTTCTAGAAGAAGCCAGACTGACAGTTTTGTCCTCTCAGGGTGATGAAGTAAAAGGGCAGCTTAATAATGTATAGGAAAGTTGTTAGATCCGTCTGGCCTCGTAACAATTTATGGTTGCCATTACTAAGCTGAAGTCACCTTGCACGTTTTTCATTGTGGCAATCGAGTGAGACTAAGCTAAAGCTTAAGGTGGGGAAAATCAGTTCTTTGAACCATGCACAAGATAATCTAAAATCAATACTTAAAAAATCCTCTCAATTATCAGCTTTAGGGAAGTGATTGCAAAGAATTTTATGAATATGGCAAATAGCAATAGCACTCAGACTTATATACCTTTTTATAGTTCTTTACAGCCCTCTCTAAGCAGTTTACAGAGTCTGCATATTGGCCCCAACAATCTGGGTCCTCATTTTACCCACCTCGGAAGGATGGAAGGCTGAGTCAACCTTGAGCCTGGTGAAACTCAAACTGCCAAATTGCTGGCAGACGGCAGTCTGCAGAAATAGCTTGCAGTACTGCACTCTAACCACTGCGACACCGTGGCTCATACTGCTGTTCTTAGCTAAAAATAAAAATAAAAACCAGGGCTGGATCTGATTGTGGGAGAAATAAAATATTGGTATGGCTAGGAAATGTAGCAGGGATAATGGGTTAGGAATAGGCAGATGTCCAGTACAAGCCACAATGCTGTCATATGCTTCATGAATTGGGTCATTTGTGACGAGATGCGATGACATGGTGTGATGACACTCATTGCTTCCCCCTCCTTGCTGCAGATCGTAGAAGATATCAGAAGTTTAAGAATGCATCCAACTTAGCTGTTACTTAACCTTATTGTTGTCTCTTGGTGTTTACCCACAGATCCAATGAGAGGAGGATAGTTATACTTACTTCAGATTTCATATTGAGAGATGGAGAAGAGAGGTATTTTTCTCACAACTGTGGCCCAGGACAAACTTGGGTAGAATGTATCCAGTTGAAAATACTGGCAAGTTAGCATTCGTTGCATAGATACAGCCATCCTGATACGAACTTTGGTGAGATGTAAAGCAGGTTTGTAGCAAAAAGATGTGGACACACACATATACACATTAATGAGTGGAAGATTAAATTCAGAGAAGCGGGGTAGAGTCAAAGGAATAGCTCAAGATGTCAGATAGCCTAGAGCAGCAAGAAATCTGTGAACAGATTGAGGGAGGAAAAGGCTAATATTTGGTGTAGGGACCAGAGACTAGAAATTGAGATACCATGAGTTGCAGTCCTGCCTTGGGCATAAAGCCAGCTGGGGAACTTTGAGCCAGTCACACTTCCTCAGTCATAGGGAGGAAACAATGGCAAACAATTTAATTAAAATAATTAAAATTAATTCACTGCAATTATAGAAAAAAGCCCATGGTTTTATCATTAAGATTCAGGCTAGAAACCAGGAAACTCTGAGTTCTAGTCCTGCCTTAGGCACAAAGCTGGCTGGTGACCTTGGGCCAATCACTCTTTCTCAGCCATAGGAAGAAGTAGACAGTGGCAAACTACCTGTGAAATCTTGCCAAGAAAACTGCATGGACTTGTCCAGATAATCCACCAGGAGTGAAAAAACTCACATGAAGGTGCACATATATAAACTCAGACATTCAACTGGACAACCACCTCACCTGTAAAAAAAATATTTACAGCAGGGATGACACTCCCTGCATTTGGTTGAACTACAAGTCCCAGCTTTCTTTACCAGTGCCTGAGTTGCAATTCAGGAAAATCTGGAAAGCCAAATCTTTTTCAGCATGATTGAGAGAAAAAGCAATTTTAAGGAAAGAGCCATCATTGCAGAAATCAAGAAATGATTTTAGCTTCGTTTTAACCTATGACACTGTAACTATTGGGAATGTGGACAATGTCCAGATTTTATCCCAGCAGCAACCCTTGGTCATAACTGTCTCTGCAGTCCTTTCACCAAAAGCGGAGTTCTGTACTTTGTTGAGAAATGCTATATATTGTTGAGAGTTTCATTATTAAAATGGACATCAGTGCCATAGAGAATAAATCATGGTTATAAACGGGAAGGCTGTTCTGATAAACAGAAATGGAGCAGTTCTCCCTAACTTTTTGCTTTCACAGTCTAAGAATAACAAAGAACTGTGTTTTAATAATAAAAATTCAAGGACTTTATTAGCATTTCAATATCTTTGTTTTATATCTTTCATTTTACAATTAATGCTGGCAGACAAATACAGTAATCATGCCTGTTTTAATTTTCACGGCTGCTCTATGGAGGATTTTAAGCAGACTATTTAAAAATTTGAATAACTCTTGATTTCGGGGTAAATTTTCAAGCCTAAATGGGCCTCCTTTACAATTAAGAGTACGTAATTATAGCATATCCAATAGAAGCAAATTGGATTGTTTTTCATTTTATTAAGAGTATTAGCAGTGCTTTACAAAGATCAAAGGTCAGACCTGCTGGGAATTAACATCATCTTGAGGACAAAGTTTGAGATATAAATTATTTACTCATATATCATTTGTAGGTTTTCCCATAGCCCATTTACATGTTTAGCTATGCTCTATCAAATTGTTCTAGGTGGCTTGCCTTTCCTATGTGAAAAGCCACTTCAATTTGTTGTTCTTTCCTTACTATATATAGGAGATGAGCATGCTGAGCTGGAAGGTGGTGTTAAGCATGTCATCAGTTTGGCATCATTCTGCAGCCACAAGAGACCCAAGTTCAACACCCATGAATTCCTTAGCTAGCGCCAATTCAGCTTTGGCCATTAGTTGACCAGATTTTTCTGTATAGGTAGCAATAATAAGTACTTCAGTGCTTTGACCTCAGCGAATGTTCCTGATTCTTTGTGCCTGACACTATATGTACCGTAGTAGGGTACAATGTTGCTGAGGAAAAACTAGTGATTCTGGGAAACTAGTGATTCTGTGAATTGACTATGGTAACTACCTTATATGATACCCTGGGGCCATTGGTTTTAATGGTCATATGTGTTAAGGCTCAGCCATCAGCAGCACCAATGCCCCTGTACTGATCTTGGTGTTCAAGCTGATCTTGTTTATCCTTGGAAGAGGCAATGCCAAGGAATTCCAGAACTATTGTTTAGACAGACAAAGCATCCTGGGAGCCAATGAATAAAAATCTTGAAAGTAGGCAATAGCAACCACCCTGCCCTGGCAAAAAAAACTCTGCTAAGAAATCAAAATCAATGCATCCCACAAGAGTCAAATTTGACTTGTGTCTTTACTTGCATACTCTGTTCCCAGAAGTTATTTTATTTTTAGGATTTTAACATATTGCCTAATGAATTCTCTAAGATTTTCATTTATGTTCTAAAAAAACAAAGACAAACTGATGAAAATGCTTATACAGCTTTATCCTTTAATTAGTAGGGAATATTGCCTTTTCCAAGCCCAATATGTCACACATTTGCAAAAATTCTTCCTTGATATCTGCAATATCCCTTTTCCCATTTCTCAATAACCTTATTTTGGCTTGATAAAACCATAATTCTTGAGAGTCAGATTTCAAAGTTTTGGTATATAATCCCCCATTATATTAACATCCTTAGATAAAGGTAAAGATTCCCCTCGCACATATGTGCTAGTCGTTCCCGACTCTAGAGGGCGGTGCTCATCTCCATTTCAAAGCCAAAGAGCCAGCACTGTCTGAAAACATCTCCATGGTCATGTGGCCAGCACGACTAAACACCAAAGGTGCACAGAACGCTGTTACCTTCCCACCAAAGGTGGTCCCTATTTTTCTACTTGCATTTTTTAACGTGCTTTCAAACTGCTAGGTTGGCAGAAGCTGGGACAAGTAACGGGAGCTCACCCCATTACGTGGCACTAGGCATTCGAACCACTGAACTGCCGGACTTTCGATCGACAAGCTCAGTGTCTTAGCCATTGAGCCACCATGTCCCTAAGTGACTTGACAGATTGCTAAATGGATAGAAATCAGTTGTGATCAATTAAAGGCAAAATGAAATGTTCTACACCAGAGATCCCCAACCTCCAGTCTGCACCCGGGGACTGGGCCACAGAAGTGGTGGGCGGGCGTGTGTGTAGCTGCATTTGTGAAAGTGGAACGCATGTACACAAAACTATCTCTTCTCCTCTCCCATGCCCTCCCCACCCCACCATCAGCATCTCCTCCACTGGTCCACCAAACCAGAAAAATTGGAGACCATTTTTCTACAGCTCAAATTTTTATTTTTAAGTATTACAAATACTTTAACAAAAAAAAGTCTGCAATGGGTCTTTGAAAGCAGTGCACGTCACTGCTGTTGTTAGGGGATTCAGGAGTTGATGCAATTGTTGTTCCTGGAGATAACACTATCTCTTTGAGCTGGCATTGAGGGCACTGCAATTCTCTTCTTTTATTGAGAAGTTCTCTTCTTTTATTTTACATCTTCTTTTCTGATTCCAGTGAGTGTAAAGTAAGGGATAGAGATAATTTCCTGAGCTCTTACTTTGTAGGGTTCTTTACTCCCTTCCTTCCTTTTCAATATCCACATGAAACCATTGGGTGAGGTCATTGGCTTGTTTGGGGTTCAGTGTCATCGATACATTGAGGATACTCTGTTACATCTTTTGACTCGAGATTGGTCAAGTGCAGCTGTTGAGGTTATCTCCCACTGCCCAGAGCCATGATGGTGAACCTATGGCACGCATGGTACAGGTGGCACACAGAGCCATTTGTGCTGGCACGTGAGCCATCACCAAACTTAGCTCCACTGCAAATGCGCACACCTCCCAGTTGATTTTGGGCCCATTTGAGGTGAAAATGGGCTGGGGTTGTGCTGCGCATGTGCAGGCGTGGGGCACATTGCATTGTGGGTGTCAGCATGCATGTGCTGGCGTAATCGCGCGTGCACACACTTTCAGCACACCACAACAAAAAGGTTCGCCATCACTGGCCTAGAGGTTGTACAGGTTAGGATGGGCAGGAACTATCTCCAGCTCAATCCTACTAAGACTGAGTGGCTATGGAGTACCCAGATCTGGGGATATGCCAACTTGCAGTGGCACTTCAAGGATGATGTGTATTTTGGAATCTTCCTGGACTCCCAGATGCATAGATGGCAGCTAGAGCTTGTAAAAGAGGAATTGCACCATCTTCTAAGTCAGGCGGTCCTTTGCACTCACTCCCTGCTTAACTCACAGCTTGAGTACTGCAATGTACTATACATGGGCCTGTCCATGAAGACCATTCAGAAATTTCAACTGATCCAGACTATAACAACATGGATGATTAATGGACATGCCTCGGTATGCCCATGCAACACCACTTCTTTGCAAGGTATATTAGTTGCCAGTTTGCTTTTGGGTGTAATTCAAGGTGCTGGTTGTTACCTCCTGGTTAATTGAGGCACTGCCTGTCTTCCCTAATATTTACCCAGCCAATCCAATTGGCAGGATTTGTTGTTGGCACCCAGGATCCTTTGATTAAACAGTGCCGTCTCTCAGAATCCCAGAAGCACACATTTCTGCAGCATAATACAGCGGCCCTCTACCATTACTCTATGATTTCTCAGCTACACTTTTTATAGGAGACTTTGTTATTCTATTCTATACCAAAAGGCTAAGTCTACAAGAAGCCATGGATGGAAACTAATCAAGGAAAGAAGCAACCTAGAACTAAGAACTTTCCTGACAGTTAGAACAATTAATCAGTGGAACAACTTACCTCCAGAAGTTGTGAATGCTCCAACACTGGAAGTTTTTAAAGAAGAGATTGGATAACCATTGGTCTGAAATGGTATAATTTCCTGCCTGAGTAGGGGGTTGGACTAGAAGACCTCCAAGATCCCTTCCAACTCTGTTATTCTAAATGTTAATACATCCTTTCTCTCAGCAGCAGCAGAAAGTGCAACTTGGTGAAGAATAGCTACTTGTCTCGATTCTCTCTCTCACTCACTCACCTGTGTAATACGCCAAGACGCGCTTCTGGCGATCAAAAGTGAACCAACGTTTCTTCCACGTCTTGATCCTCCCGCCCATCTTGACCAGGTAACCCTTGCAAGATTTGCTGGTCACCCTCACGTGCTGGCAGGTCTCGACGCTATGCCCCGACGCCTCCAGATGTTTGCGCAGGTCAAAGGCAGCTGGTTTAGATTCCCGGATCTCCATGGGGTTGTGGATCTGTAGGGCAACGAGAAAGGCGAGGCTTAAAAAATAGACAGATGTCCGGTCCAAGGAGGCCCTGAGCTGTGGTTTGTTTTTCCTCGTTTGCAGGAAAGAGATCTCAGCATTCTTCCTACAGGTCAAGCTGTTTCCAAAGCAGCCAAAGGCCAGACGAGGAATAATGGATGGAAACTGAACAAGGAGAGATTCAACCTTGGAAATAAGGAGAACTTTTCTGATAGGGAAAGCAATCAACCCATGGAACAGAAGTTGCCTTCGGAAGTTGTCATCACTGGAGGCTTTCAAGAAGAGATTGGACTGTCATTTGTCAGAAATGGGGTATGGGCTCCTGGTTGGGCGGGGCAGGGGGGGTTGGACTAGATGACGTACAAGGTCCCTTCCAACTCTGTTAATCTGCTATTTGTTAAAGATCGTGTGAATGTGGCCAGTAGGTCTTCAGTGGACCTGTTTAAACTTATTGGTTGAATATATAACCCCTGAATTGAAGGCAAGGTTAGATCAATGAATCCAGCCACTTCTCATGTTCTCCACTGGGCCTTCGTTTTCTGTCTTTCCCAAGTTGCTAAAATTGATCTGTGATTATTATTTTTTTTAAATCTCCCTCCAGACAAAGAAGAGGCCAAACTTAAGGGTGTGATTTATTTCCAGGCCATTGAAGAAGTTTATTGTGATCATCTCCGCAGTGCTTTCAAGGTACCAAAAGATTTGCTGAAAATCTCTTTTTTAATTCTTGCAGATCTGGGAGGGGCTGTGTGGGATCCAGACCAAATTTGGACCATTAAAAATTTGGGCTGATGGACCAAGCCTCCCCTTCCCACAATGGCTCCTCAAAAATTTGCTTTTATTTTATTATTCTGTGGAAGTATTCAAAAATGATATTTCCCCAGAAACTTTGGAATAAATTTCCACAACATTGGGCTGCATGCTTAAAATTTAAAAATTCTGCTCTCGGCTGATTTTACAACTGCTTGCTTGGGCTGCAAATTTCAATTCTGTCTCTAGCTATTGATAGATGATATTATCAGGGCTTTTTTTCTCAGAGAAAAGGTGGTGGAACTCACCCCCCCTCCCCTGGCCATGCCCCTCCCCTCCTCTAGGACCGCCCCTTTAG
>JAOYMU010000192.1:61747569-61768673 GCA_025802295.1 Psammodynastes pulverulentus
GTGCAGGGTAACAAAAGAAGACCCAGCCGATCAGCTGGGACTCGGGAGGCAGAGAATAGATGGGGGCGGGGCCAGTCAGAAGTGATATTTGCCAGTTCTCTGAACTACTCAAATTTCCACTACCGGTTCTCCAGAACTGTTCAGAACCTGCTGAATACCACCTCTGGGCCACAGCTGGGGGGTTGGGGACCCCCGCTATATTTCACAGCCTTGATATTAGGGAATGGGGGGAGGAATAACAATTGCAATTATACAATTGTAGACAGTTGAGCGCAATTTTACTCCTCTCTCATATCTTTTCTGCCTATCCAATCCCTCTCCCTTTAAGGGGTTGCTAAGATGGAAGTTAAAAGGCTTGGAATTCTAGGAAACCTGGTTTTCGGTTCGGAGGCTACTTGAGGATGTTATTTACCTGCCAACAGCAGGAAAGCGTGGTTTACACTCCATTACCCCTCTTGTCCCTCTGCGCATAATATAGCTAATTGGGGGAGGTTAATACAGCCCAAAGAGATCCAGAGCTATGTTGAGCTAAAATTAATCTCCTCTATCCTTTGCTGCTGATGGGCTTATGGTATTTGCAAAATACACTAACCTTGCTCATGACCCAGTTAAGTGTATGACAGCCACTGAGTGTTTAATCCATCATTGACTGTTTTAATTTACACGGTGAGCCACCTTGAAGATTTCCGGATTGAAAAGCAGGATAAATGTCTTTTAAATAAAAATAAATTTAAGCACGGCTACAGAAAAGAAACATCTGTCCCAGTTGCTAACAATGAGTTGACGAGGGCGGCCTAAAATAATATCACAATTATGAAGAAGCGGGGTGGGTTGTCTTTCATAATCTTAGCGGGGCTTCAACATGTGCTGTCTGCTCAAACTTCACCATCCCATGTTTCCTCGGAAGGAAGCTTGGAATTACCTACTTTGCACGCCTGTCAACCGATTCAAAGAAGCCAATCAATCATATAAGCTTGGGTTGTTTAATATATGCAGCTGTCAAATAGATTTGCATACGTTTGCACAGGGGTAAAAACAATAGTTCTGAAGCAAGTTTGTTGCCTGTGCCGTTTGTCATTTGCTCAGACGAGGCACTTTCTTCCATGATGAGATATGATCTTTTTAACAATGGTGATCTAAAATGATGCCACGCTAACAGCGACCAATCAGGACGTGTTGGTGAACCAAAGAATATCCCAGAGTTCCCTACAGTCTTTCCAACTTCCAAATTCAGGGAGGACTGAGAGATGGAAATATCTCTCGGGTCACATTTCAACCACAATGTTTTTGAAGATCATCTATAATGTAGGATTGCTCTAATCAGAAGTTCCATTTGAATGGTTGGGTTTACATGTCACCACAAATGATAATTAACAATATTTTCTTCACTAAGCCACAAATGGCTGAGGTTACTGATAGTTATATAAGACAGAAACCATTACTGATAAACAGAAGTGGCTGAATTTACATAACATACTAAGGCCCAAACATTACAACCCCCGTTATAGCTCAGTATGATACAAAAATGCAGGACTTTTTTTCAAACATATATACCTAAAGATAAGGGGCTAATCATTTTCAGTGTATGGTTGCCTATTGGAATACTTGTTCAGTTATTCCTTTAGCTTTTTTTCCCCTCTTTTTTTTGCTGCTTACTCTAAATTTAATTGCATTGTATTCTCCTGGACTCAGAGTGGGTTTGTTTGATTTCACTCTTTTCTTAATTTAATTTCCATGCAATATATTTCCAGCTACTCTTTGTATCAATATTTTACCTTCCTCTGGAGGAAAAGAAATCATTTGAACTTTTACAAATGTCTCACTCAGAGAAAAAATTAATAACAAGGTAATGAGATAGAGTGATTTTTTTTCCTTTGTTCTGCTAGGAGGTTCTCTCAAAGAGAAACTTTTCCTTCACAAGGAGCAATTTCATGGCTCTCCAGACTATGACTTGAATCCAGATTGTATCTTACACTACTTTAGTACTTTACTTAATACACAGAGATTGGATTTAGATACAGTACTAAGTCCGTAGCCATGTTCTGCTGCTGACTCTCACTTCTCCTTTTTTTCTACAAAGGTGGAAGAGACCCAAACTATCCAGGGGTGGGTTGCTAGGAGTTCGCAGGGGTTCGGGAGAACCTCTAGCTAAGATTCTGTGCAGTTCAGAGAACCCCCAAATCCCACTCCTGGCAGGCCCCACCACCCCACTCCGCCCCTTCCAGGAGTCCCCATGCGGCCCCTTTTGGATGAAGGTAAGTGCAGGGCACATGGAGGCTCAGGGAGGGCAAAAAACGGGCCTACCAGAAGTTCAGGAAGGCTGGAAATGGGCCTGTTTCTGGCCTTCAGAGGGGCTCTGGAGCCTGGGGGGGTGTTTTCGCCCTCTCGGAGGTTCAAGGAAAGCCTCCAGAGCCCCGGGAGGGCAAAAACACCTCCCCCGCTGTGGTGCAGGAGGCCAACTAGGCCATGCCCACCATGGCCATGCCCACCCAGCAACCGGACAGAGAACCCCATGCTAAAAATTTTGAAGCCCACTCCTGCAGTACAGGGCACTCACCACCATTAATTATATGTTAACACATAGCTAATAATATAATCAATAGACATGGTCTCATTTAGACATCTAATTTCTTGTAGCAAGTCAGAATTCTAAATTCTTTTGCAGTTCATAAATCAGTTATTATTTTAGAAAACTTTTTTCTTGTGAAGTGTATGTAACTTTAAGTGTATGTAACTTTAACTTTTCGGAGATTTCATTTTCAAAAATATCTTCCAGCGGCTTTCACATATCTCTAGTGCTTCCTTACTGAGTTATTTGCTGGAAGGAAAGGAAAATCCTCTGTAATTTTAATCCTTTTGCTCATGGTTAATAGAGCTATGACGGGCAAAAAAATGGCTTTGAATTCTATCCCATGTATATACACACCTATATTACATTACCCCTTCAAATCAATTCCGTATATAGCCTGGATGTCTAGCTGTAGGCTTAACTGCAGTTTCAGCCTTTTAGTTTATTTGTAGTTATAAAATGGTCAGTCAGTTGGTTTTTATATGATTAACAATGAACAATCGTCCTCTTAGCTATTACACAGCCTATTACACATTTTCTCCTTATACTCCACTACTGGAAATCACAGTTCTGTCTATTTTTTTTGCATCTGAAAACTTTCAGATGCAAAAACTTTCTATAAACATTATTTCACTTGAATTTTTCATTTTGATTATAATCAAAAGTCAGTTGTGCAACTATTACTGGTGGAACTCCAAGGCCTCAGCTCATCAACTGTACAACCTAGGGGGCTCCTATAGGACTGCCCAGTCAATAGTACTAATAGGGCAGTAACAAATATGCTTAGCATCAGTTCCTGGATTGACACAAGCTTATTAGCCATTTTATGGCAACCAACATACACTTGCTTGCTTTGCTTTGAAGCGATACTGTTTCAGAAAGAAATGTGAAAGTACACATCAATGTGGTTGGATTTCAGGGCAGGCACTGAAGGATACATGCTGAATTCCATGTGCTCTGAATTGTTAAACTAAGAATTAAGTATTGAGGAAAACATCTTACCATACAGTTATTTTTAGTGGCTTACAGCAAGACAGGCTGAGCTAACTGCTTGACTTTCCCACAAAGAATAAGTATATTCTAAAGAAGATGATTCAATTGAAAATACTGTCTAATCTCATCTCCTCTCTTAATTGCTGCCTTTCACATATTGAAGCGGTGTGGTAAAATATGCCAATAAGAAAATAGATCCCATGGTGTTGTAATACGTTTTTCTTTAAGTCGTTCTTTCTTTATACTATACTGTTATGTTACAATGAACATAGTTTATTAATATTTATTGTGGCATAGTCTACCAACTAATACAATATAGGGACCTTTTCCACCAGTCAAACAATATAATTTGGGTTCTATATTATGATGGAATTGTATAGAAGTGCATTTACTGAAATTAATGGAACATTTTTTCCCATTATGCAACAGACTTTTAAAATTCTCCTTGAAGAATTAGGTCATCAGGGAAAGCCTTGGTATTCAAAAAGAAATATATGGGAATCAATTAACCTACATTTGAATAATCCGTGGGAAGATGGGATTGATAAGCAATTCTTACTTCAAATAATTGGTAAAAGATGGAAGTGTTGACAAGTAAATTCTTGGATTCCAGTTTTTATTAAAGTGTGTTTAATGTGAAACTCTGTTCACTTAAGCATTGACCATACAATACATTCATCATGAGGAAACGGTTATTCAAGGAATGTCTTACTGTGACAACTTTAAGCCATGTGGACTTTAACTCCCAGAATTCCCATTTGGCTGGGGAATTCTGGGATTTGAAGTTCACATGTGACAAAATTGCCAAAGTTGGATATTTCTAGGTCAGCGGTGTCAAACTCACGATGACATGTTGTCATCATGTGACATATCACAACTTTTTCCCCCTTCGCTAAAGAGTGGGCTGCGAGTTTGAAACCCCTGCTCTAGGTACTTCTCTGCCTCTAGGCCCTACATATGTTTGCCATGAAACAGATTATACTTATGTATATACGATACCCAGTCTAATACTGTCTCAAGTATCTCTCAGAATTTTATCCAGCATGTCTATAGAATGATTGATTCAGCCACTTTTGAGATAACAAAAAAATTGCTACTGTTCACTTGTCTGTTATTGTAGGAGTCTATGTTCTCAGATTCCAACCTGCATTTTTCTGTAAAATGAACATCTACTGAATTGCTTATTTTCTGATTCCTAAACTCTTACTAATATCCCTTTTCCCCCACTGGATTGTATATTGAAGTTATTTGTGTTATTTCCCTGCTATGAATTCTGTTTGGCACTACCATGCATCATAATCTCAACTGTGGTTGTGCAGATAGGACATGGAACGACTATCTTCTCTGCAGGACTATGATTGACTCAGAAGGAGTCTCTGCGCTATCGATATATTCAGTGTAGTCACCTCCTATGTGTCTTAAGAGCTGCTTTCATACAAAAAAGATACCATGACTATAAAACTGTCAGTAAATGTGTTTTTGGTCAACAGATTTATGTGGAAACTTGTTTTATATTACAAATTATCTAAAAGACGAGCATTTCTTTAGTAAATATGCTCACTTACCTAATGTACTGACTGAAATCTCTTAACATGTGGTCCTTAAGAATCATTTTCTTTTAAGAAGTTTCCTATTGCTAATGGCCCTGTTCTACCAATATATGACCTCATCAACATAGGTGAATGGAGTAGAAACAAAACATATCTGATCTTCTGTAAATGAATCTGGTTATTAATGAAAATTTCATAGTGATTCCTCCCTTTCTTTTGTAGGTGAAGCTGCTTCTTCAATTTTGCTGTGCATTTCAGGTAATCAATTAAAGTCTCTTTAGAATTCAGAGTTATATATAAGTTACAAAGTGCAACTTCCTTAGCTGTAGTGTGTAAATCACTGTATAGATTTCAAAAATGAACTAGATTGTAAATATATGCTCAGCTGTTGCAGTATCTCCCTCTCCCTGTGTGCAGGGTAGCGAGGCTGGTATAGGCCGGCACCGCTGTTTGAAACATGCGTAGGGAGATAAGCGCATTCCAACCCTCTGACATCACTGACAGTTTCCACGGCGATACTTGAGCCATGTAACCCGAGCTACGACCACCTAAAGCACCCCCCCTATACTCCCCCTATTGCCATTTGTCCTTTTTGTATTGGTCAGTGTTTATCACGTGTAGTGCCTTTTGATCTCCTAATAAAAGAGCTTCCTGGCCTTTGTTCAGGGCTTTTTGCTCATCCTGAGGAAACCTGTGTTATGTCTTTCCTTATCAATCTGGCCCAAAAGTCATGAGCAGCCCGCCAGAAGCAGAACCTTCCAATCCAGAAGCAGAATTCAGCACTCAGCATTATATGGATCTCCCAAAGCTGAATGGGAAAGGGAAGCCACATTTAGATCAATGATCAGTTTTTTTCATTATAAAGAATATGTACATATGGGAAGCAATTTTAAATCCCCATGGAATTCTTTTAACAGTTTAGTAAAAACTAAAAATCTGTGTTAACAGTTTTGGTCAACCTAGACAGCATAGGTCTCAGTTCTGGGAATTGAATTCCTAACACATCTGCAGGGTTCTTGTTAGGAAGGCTGAACTAACAATCTTGCTGTTAGCATGGCCCTAACCAAAGCATTTTAATTTTCAATAGATTCCAGGTTTCATACAAAACTCACTGCTCCAGGATGAAAACTACCATTGCCATCCTGATGAGCCTGAACTTTTCTTTTGTCTGTACATTGTAAAGCATCAACTATTCCAGACCCAAGCAAGGTGATGGAGCTGTCTTCTGAAGTTCACTGTTAAAATTAAAATCCTAAATTTTTACTACTCACTACTATGAGATGGGTCTGCAGCAGTGCTGGGATTCAAATAATTTAACAACCGGTTCTCTGCCCTAATGACCACTGGATGGCTGGGTGATCATGTGACTGGGTGGAGCTCAGGTGACAGTAAGTCTGGGCATACTGCCAAGAACTTTAGCTGTTACATGGGTTAACCAAGAGGCAGTTTCTGTAAGCAGGGCAATAAGGATTAGGCTAGAAACAACACCAGAATGTTTTCTTCCTGCCTTCCTTACAGGATTAGCCCTGTAAAGTGGGAAAAAAACCACAAGGAGATTTCTTCCAACAACCGGTTCTCCGAACTGCTCAGAAAGTTAACAACCGGTTCTGGTGAATAGGTGCGAACCTGTTGAATCCCACCACTGCGGCTGCCTCTCTGGCTGGGAAATGCTGGATGACCCTGGCTGTATCTCTGTATCTGACGCTAAGCACCCCTCAGAGCCTTCCCCAGGCTCCAGAATGGGCTCATGTTCTTCCCCAACCTCCTCATTGTCCCAGTCTGCTGCCAGCTCCGCGGGCAGCTGGCGTGCTACAACAGTACCCCAAATTCAGTCACATGAGCACAGAGGGGACCAGACTGTGGGAACTTTGAAATTCATGCCATAAGTTTCCTTTTGGGGGGATGGGTTGTAACTTTCAATGGTCACTGAGCAACCGATCATAAGTCGAGGATTAGCTGTAATCTTTTTTTTTTTAAGATTATCAAAGTCAGAAGAAATAAGATGGTTTCAGGATAAGCCAATGGTGTTTGATTTATTTCCCACTATTAGAGCTTATAACAAAGCATAATCATGATCATAGTGATAATTGTGGAAATAGCTGGAGATTCAACCTGAATATCAATGCTATCCTCCAGGCTCTATATTGTTTCTGGATATCCTTGTTTTGAGTCTAAGGGCTGCATTGGGACACAAGACAGAGGCCACAATCAATCCAACAGAGGCCACAATCTCTCTCCAGCCCCATCATTCTTGAATGGAGCACAGAGTTTTATCTCATGTCTAAACGGCATCCCGATTCAAAAAGATTTCAGGAACTAAAGAATAACGATACAATCACCTGATGGATTTTAAAAAAAGAATCAGCCAAGTGATCCAGGAAAAATCACTTTTGTCAAAAGAAGTCAATTTTCTCTAAAAGAAGCAACGAAAGTACCAAAGAGTCAAAAGCTGTTTGATTGAGGAGAACAGCTTTTTTTCAACCTTGGCAACTTTAAGACTTCAACTCCCAGAATTCCCCAGCCAGGATGAGATGAAATCTAACCATTTTAAAGTTGTGACGGTTTTGCCTTAGATTTTGTCTGTTCGTCCTTGTCTCTCTGCATGTTCCAGGAAAAAAAATCTAAAAAGCTGACTTGCTGGCTTGTTCACTATCTTATTAAGTCTGTGGCAACATGGAAAATGTAGCTTTCTCTCTTTTTCTTTTTTCTTTTCTCTGTTTCAGGCAGTGGTATAATGCTTAGCGATTGTAGAAAGTCTTTAAACTGCAAACTCCAGATTCCACCTTAAAAATGTTCCATACTGTACATTGCATAGCCTGGGGTGCGCTGACTAGCTGCCAAATATCTTTCAGAGAGTGATTTATGATATATGATAGTTCTTCAGCCCAAGTGGCGACCGTTTAGTTGAAACCTGAGAAAGAAGGGGCCTTGTGCTCTGCAAGCTATGATGATAACTTTCTCTTTGGTTTGCTGGTGCAACCCAGAGTACAAATCATGGCACATTTTACAATACTAAAATTTATGTAAAGAAACGGACCCTGTCAAGCTAACAAAAGGACTTTTAGCTTGGTCTGCTTTTTTTTTTTTAACTTCAGTTTTTCTAAATGCTGTAAGATAGGGCCCCCACATCTGGATATCCACTAGATGGCAGCAGAGAGAATCAGAAAAGTAACCCTTTGCTGCCATCTCGTGGTCTTTTGTATTTTTGCAGATATAGTAGTCCTATTGCAGGGGTCAGCAACCTGCGGCTCTGGAGCCACATGTGGCTCTTTCATCCCTCTGCTGCGGCTCCTTGTTGCTGGTCGGATCCACAATTGATAGGGCTTTTGGTTAGGACAGGTAGAGGAAAAAGGAGGCCAGGCTAGGAAGAGACTCTATGGTGGGGGAACTGGACTTCTGGTCGGCTCCAGAATTGAATGGGAGGCTTCCAGTTAGGACCTTTGTGACTCTTTGAGTGTTTAAGGTTGCCGACCCTTGTCCTATTAGAAGAGATGTAGGCTTTCATTGTTTCTTTCATCAGTATTTCTACTGAAACATAAGCACAACAGACATTTCTGAACAGAAAAACATCTCCTTTTTCTCATTATGTCTCTCTCATCAGCAGTGTGAACATATTTTGACGGTGACGTGCCACCTTTGAATGTAACATTAGCACATGATTTCCTTTCAGCAATGGTCCCGCAAGTAGATTCTTGTGTTCTCTCAGCTTTCTGGCCTTGCCTATTTTGTGTTGTTCTGTGAAGCCATTTGCTCTGCAGTGGGGAAGTGCTTCTCCCATATGGCTTTCAGGAAATGCAGTAAATCATGCTTCTTGGTAGAACAATATGGATGGTGACCTCCAGGGCCTAGAGGAAGAAAATCTCCTGAGGGCTTATCATATAGGCACAAAACACGGACTTTAAAAAAAAATATTCCGAAGGAAGCACATAAGATTGTAATTATCCCCGTTTATTGCAGTCCAATTATTTAGTATGGGGAAAAAATTATAAGTAGGATGGGCTTTCTGGCATTATGAACAGTTATACATGTATTTCTTATTAATTATCAAATGATTTAGGCCAGGAAGAACATTCCTGTAAATCGTCTTTGTAAAACCAGTGTGTAATCTATACAGGAGAAGCGAGGGAAATGTGAACTTCGTCTTCTGTTTGGTCAAGCTTGGTTAACACCTCTTTCTTTTCATTTGTTGTGCCCCCCCCAAATGTTATTTAAATCAGGAGAAATATGCATTTGTGTATGATTCATGTCGCTCTTTTGTGCCTTAATCAATGAGAGGAAAAATCTACTGCTGAACAGAGCTAAAACCACCGCTTTATGCCTATTTGTATTTAGATATGTTTTTTTTTTAAAGCTCCCTTTTTATTTCATGATTTCTATGCAACCCGTCTTTATTTGCATTGGGAACATAAATTGCTCATGAAACCAGGGAGGGAATCTTTAAGACAACAAAGAACATTTAAAAAAAACACACGAAAAGTTCGTTTCCAGCTGCTTATGCTTAACAAAAACATCCTGGAAATGTTTAGGTATCTTAAGGTGGCATTCCTGTTCCCACTTATCTTCATTTCACTAAAATAATAAGTCTTCTGAATAGCTATGGAAGGGGCTGCAGTTGAAAGTTAAAGAAAAGGAAACTATCCAACGGAGATTAGGGGCGTGCTTTGTGAAATTTTAACTTTCTTATGATTTTGAATCTTCTTTATTTGGGAATGAGGGAGAGGCAGTATCCACTGTTCAATAGTTTTGGACCGTTCTGGGGTTTTTTTGGGGGAGGGAAGGTTGATAGGAACAGGGCAGGGAGCAGAGGTGGTATTCGACCGGTTCACACTGGTTCGGCTGAACCGGTAGCGGCAAAAACTGCCACTTGGGCGAACTGGTAGAAAAATTACGGCTACCGGTTCAGCCGAACCGGTAGCTCAAACCTGCCCCTCGCGTACGCGTGCTTTCCGATCATCTACATCACAGTCACTAAGTCAGGGATAACCTGCACTCACTTACTTATTTACTTACTTACTTACTTACTTACTTACTTACTTACTTACTTACTTACTTACTTACTTTCTACATGAGTATCCTGCTTGCTCACAGCAGACATTTTTGATCTTTGATCTTGATATTCTACTAGGGTTCTAGTAGGAACATAAGCCACCATTGAGAAAATGTGGACAACTTTGGTAGCTAAATTTGTGGTGACTTGTGGAAATTTGTGGAAACTACAAAGCAAATCAAATCAGAAACCTTCCTCATAAGAATGAGGAAATCTTGGAACAGAGCAGTCCAACCTTGACAACTTTAAGACCTGTGAATTTCAATTCCCAGAATTCCCCAGCTATCCAAAGTTGCCAAGGCTGGACACTCCCCCCGCTGCCCGCACATTAGGATTTCTGTTCCAGAAGTACAACAATTCAGGGACTTTGATAAGCTATCACCATTTTAGGATAAACCTGGCTGCTATTCAAGGCCCCTAAATAACCTTCCTAGCAGTTTTCTGATGGACGCTGAGCACAATCAAAAGTAAAACATGCTGAGCAATTAGCTCTAGCAAACATCCTGTGGAAGAAACCTAGCACTCTGTGTTCCAGGATGATTGACAGGAAACCGTTTGTTTGGGGAAGGGGAAGATGGACATTAGAAAAGCCATACTTTTCTTTGTCAAAACAATGGCAGGCAGCAAAATCACAGTAGTTATTTAATCAGGCCTGGGGGTGGAATGGGGGAGGTATTCTTCTAGGCAAACTGCACGCATACACACACACACACACACACACACACACACACACACACAAGCTTTTGCTGAAGTGGCAGAAAATAAAATTTGGCTATAACCGCTAGCAACACAAACCATTTTAACAGACATGAGGGACACTGGCCTAGTTAAAGGCACCATGGACTCAGCTAGAAACAGACACCTTTTACCACCAGCTGTGTTGGGTGTGTTGAAACTACAAGGCAAATCAAATCAGAAAGCCATGGATACCCAACCTTTTGTTTTGCCTGGGCTTCACTGAGTGAAGAGGAAGTGTCTTGGGCTGCCTACAAAATATGTAATATAGTTAATGTAGATAAATAATAAACTTTACATTTTTATGATCTTACTAGCTGTCTAGGGCCTCATGAGGCCTGAGGGCCACAGATTGCACTGGTCTGATTTAAGCAGCGAGGCAGCTGCTTTCTGGGCCTATGTTAGATCCCTCGTGCAAGCCATTAGTGTGCAAAGTTCTGTCACTGGAGAATTTTGGCAGCTTTAGACACTTCAGAGGAAATGTTGCAAATAGCAATGCTTGTGTCACCATGCCTAATGCCATGTAAGGGTAAGGATGTCTGCAGGGTATGACAAAACAAAGTCAAGATAGGAGCTGTTATGGTGCAGTTGAAGGTTTGCCCACATTTATGTGCCTAAAACATGTATAAAAGCCAAGCAGAGTTTTGATTGCACCGTCATGGCCATTATCTTAACATGTTGAACCGTATACCAGTATCCTGTGAACGATAACATATAGTACAGATCAACTACAAGTAGTCCTTGTGTTATGGCCATAATGGGGTCTGCCCATTAGGGTCATAAGTCATGATAACTGTTAACCAAGGTGCCCACGTGATCACCTGGCTTAATGACCCCCAAAACTGCTCCCCACAAATGTGGTCATTAAGCAAAAGATGGGGGGCCTCAGGGTTGGGGGAGGCCCTGGGAGGCCTACAGCAGGACCACACTCTACTTCCCCAGGTTCCCCAAGAGCTTGTCACCCCCAGAGTCACCCCATGCTCCATTTCCTGTCCCTTGGGGTCCTCACAGGCTGTAACTTTGAAACTGGTTTGTAAATAGCTTTTGGTAGGGTGGCTGTTGTAACTTCAAATAGGCACTGAGCAAGAATTGCTGTTATTCCTTGAGACTACAGAAACAGTCAAGTGCCCACAACGGTGGCCTTTTAAATCTAGTCACACTTTGCTTCTTTTTATATCCCACACCAGCTATAGTAAAATGTGGGTGTCACAGCCACAAAGCAAAAGCACACATATATGAAACTAGTGTATCTGATGAGTGTTCATTGTTTCATGCTATGGAAACTTTCACATTCATTTTTTATGCTGTAACATGGTTTTATTTTGACATGCCATACTAATTATCATCTGGCTGTTCCCTGTATAACTAGTGCCCATTGTAAACATGCATAGATGCATACTATACAATGTTATTTCTAGTTATGGTGGGTCCTGTCACTCTCTTATTTGTATAATAAAAATGCTCTTTCTCAGATGACTTAGAAAGATAAATTAACTTCTGCAAAAAATAACTCTGTATATCTTCTTCATCTATATCTAACAATAGTTCTATCTGAACATTGGTTATTTTTTTTAACTTACCTTCAGCTGGTATTGAAGGTATTGAATATTGCTAATACATCCAACAAGGATAGAATGACTAATCAGTGAAGACCATGGGTGGCATACAGGCTCTAAAACCCAACATTCATCTGTTGAGCTGATGTAGTAAAAACACGGAGAGCTGCTAGTCTTTGGCCAAGATTTATGAGATTCGTATTGAAGACATACAAGAAAGTAGGGTAATGGCCCAGAGTCACTGTGACAAATCTAATTACTGTATATCACCACAGTTTGATGAAGGACATTTGGGAGCGATAAATAGAAGTAATTATTATTGAGCCTTGGTGGCTCACTGGTTAAAATGCAGTACTGCAGGCTAGTTTTACTGGCTGCCGGCTGATTGCAATTTGGCAGTTCAAATCCCACTAGGCTCCAGGTTGACTCAGCCTTCCATCCTTCTGAGGTTGATAAAATGAGGGCCCAGATTGTTGGGGGCAATATACTGACTCTGTCAACCGCATAGAGAGGGCTGTAAAGCACTGTAAAGTGGTGTAGAAATCTAAGTGCTATTGCTATTGCTATTTTGGATCCCATCAGCCAAAGAATTTTGACTAGTGGGGTCTGGGGAAAGACCCTTTTCTGCTATGGCCCCTGTCCTCTGAAATATTCTCCCATCAGAAGTGAGATATGTCTAAAAACACTGCCCTCCTCTTGGTCTGGGTTCCCAATAGGGTCCTGCTACTTTGGGAGTGGCTGACGGGGGCGAGAAGATTTGCACTCCCAGGCTGCCCACAATCTTGGTTCTTAATTTTTAATCTTTTATTCTAATTTTAATTGTTTTTATCTCTTTTAAACTTTTTATACTGAAAGCTACCCAGAGTCTATGTATTAGTGAGATGGGCTGCATAAAAAATTTGAAAATAATATAATATAAAATAAAATAATTAAGGATTTTATACAGTGGACGCATGAGATTTTTCCAAGTAATCTTATTTTCTCCAAAGGGATGTCTCCATTCCTGTTTTGAAAAGACTGGGCCAACTTTAAACAGGGGATAGAAACACACCATGTATTACTGGTTTTCTGTAGCTTGAGACAAAAGGCAACCTTGCATGTCTATCAACACCTTAGATTTTACTGCTTTATATGCAAGTATTGGGAGACAGGGAATAGCATGATGGGAAACAAGATATTGATTTATTTCATGCTGATTGTTGGGTAGTGATGGAAAGGCTACAAACTTAATAGCATCTGGAATGGAGACAGGGAGCATCCATATTATTGTGTGATTTTATCTGGCATATCAATAGCTCTACAACAATCTGTCTGTCTGTCTGTCTGTCTGTCGTGTCTGTCTGTCTGTCTGTCTGTCTATCTTTATCATCTATCATCTATCCATATCTCTCTCTCCATGATCTGTAATTTACAAATTTGTTGAAAGCAGCACATTGATGTCAAAATAATTTTAAGACAAACATTTACTCCTGCCTTAATATTAATTCTGAAGCTATTTTGTTTATTTATTTATTTATTTTATTTATTGAATTTATATTGCCACTTATTCACCCATGGCGACTCAAGGCGGGTTACATAATATAAAACCACATTTAAAACAATAAAAACTAACAAAAAGAATCAAATAAATCAATATAGTACAATATAACAAAATCACTCCCCAACTCCCACCCCCCTGATGACAGCAGAGCACACGAGCCATTTAATGGTCTCGGTCCTGCTCTGGGTTCTCCAGGCCAACTAACAGAACCAGGTCTTCAACGGCTTCTGGAAGAGTGCTAGAGCAGGGGCTAATCTGATCTCTGGGGGAACAATGTTCCAGAAAGAGGTAACCACCACGGAGAAGGCCTTTCTTCTGGGTCCCCCCAGGTGTATCTCCCTCGGGGATAGGACCTGCAACATTCCCTGCCTCCCCATTCTGATGGGTCAGGTAGATTTGACCAGCAAGAGACGGTCCCTCAGATAACCTGGTCCCAAACCATGAAGGGTTATTAAAGTTAATTTGGTTTAGGGTTTGCCTGTCTTATCTTTTCAAAGCTCATGCTTATCATTATTTTTAAAACAATTGTGTTACTTCTTAATGACAAAGTAACAAATTCTTAACCTGCATCCAAATGTGAACTAAACCATAATGCTGCATAATATCCAGCAATCACTTCTTTAGCCTGAGTCTCTCTCTTCAGGAACTCAACTCTCTAGGTCATGCATTGGAGCAACTTGCTCCAAGTTTCTGGGGTATCAGTTTCAGATCAAATAGTTTTCTTTCGATAGTCCATGAAGTCTATATCATATACCTGCCTCGCAGAGGTCTTTCAAATTTAATCCTTGGCTCACCCAAGCCATGTAGACAGTCCAAGTGAGAGATGATCTCAATACCTCAATCCCAAATGGACTACTGAAATGCAAAAAAAAATTCAAGTCCTTGATATGGTTGACGTGGAATGGAGGGACTTATTTTTCAGGACCATGTTATGCATAGGGGAAAGTGATGCAGGAAATATTTGTCTTTAAAGCTCTGGGTGTATTTTTGTTCCCTCTGTCTTTTCTGATTTGTCCTGTCCTTGCCTAGCATTATAAGCTATTTCTCAGAAGAGAAAACAACTGGAAAATTATTACATAGAGCGTATATGATATTAGCTACAGCTCCCTTGGACTACAAGGTGATCAAACTGGTCAGTCCTAGAGGAGATCAACCCTGACTGCTTTTTAAAAGGCCAGATCATGAAGATGAAACTCAAATACTTTGGCCACCTAATGAGAAGGAAGGACTCACTGGAGAAGAGTCTAATGCTGGGAAAGATTGACAACAAAAGAACGAGACGGCAGAGAATGAGGTGGCTGGATGAAGTCACTGAAGCAGTAGATGTGAGCTTAAATGGACTCCAGAAGATGGTAGAGGACAGGAAGGCCTGGAGGAGCATTGTCCATGGGGTTGTGATGGGTCGGATTCGACTTTGCAACTTACAACAGCAAAAATGTATAGAAGCCATGTTCTCTCCTTCTTCAGTTTCAGGTACTTAGCAGTACCAAAAATTAATTTTTGGAGGAGCTGTGTGATATGTTTATCTGAATTATGCAAGAATTTCTGGACAAAAACATGAGTTTCATTATGGCATCTTCATGGAGAATCTGATTCATTCCAGAGGTTTTTCTTTAGAAAACATTTCTAAAAGATGTAGATATAGAAACAATGTCATTTGCAATAAGAACACAAAAGAAGAGAGAAGGAGGAGAGAAAGCAGAGAGAAGGAAAGAAGAGAAAAAGAGCAGAACACACACAAGGAAAATAAATGGATTGGAGGGCAAAAGAGGTACAGAAAAGAAAAGGCACAAGGAACTAGGGGGAAAAACACCCACTGCTGTCAGCTGAAAATTGGGGTGACCCTGTCAAAAACATGACAGGGAACAGTACCTTTCTTGGCTGTCACTGACAACATTTCCAGCAGCTGCTCTGCAAGGGAGGTGACTGGCATGCGAGTGGAAATATCTAAGACATTGTGCATTTATTTTGTTGAGAAGAGAGAATTTAAGCTGGGAACACGGATTCATCTGTCATTATCATATTCTCTGTTGAGTGAATGTTGCCCTTGGCAATGAGGACATGGTTGCTAATTTAGTTTTCGTTGTTCAGCATCCCTGTTCTTTCTTTGCTCCACTCAGGGCCTGTGATTATACTTTTATATTTACACAGAAAGAGAGAAACATACGGTATATGCATACATGCATGCACATGTATGTATGCAAAAGTGAAAAAGCAAGTAAAATGAAAATAAGTTTTATCCCTCAGGCCCCACGCACAGAGTATTTTAAAATCACACAAAATTCTTTATTTTAGATTTGTACATGTATAATTGTGCAGGGGAGAGAAACCAATTCTCTGTTGCTGTTATTTTAAACAAGTATACCATGTGTCATTCAGCCATGTGCAGAAAGAGCTCTGGTCTCCACTTATGTTCCAAGAGGAATATATCCATATTTTTTAAAGAAATATTTCTTTTGTATTGGTATAAATATTTTGGTATTTACAAATATTAGTACATTTGTATTGGTATAAATGCAGTCTTAATTTGATTTTAAAAGCTTATTCTAAATGCTTGCTTTAACATTCATAGGTGAACTTGAACATGGGAAGATTTATCTTGATTTAGATATTTAATATATCTTGATTTTATCTTAAAGCGTTAAATTTTTCATATGTCCTGATGGGATTGTCATTTTAAAAACAAATCCAATTTTGCCAATTATAGTCAAATAAATTCCCACTTTTTTTTGTTCTTAATTATTTGAATTTTACCTCAGAACTTTCTTGACGAGGACATACAAGCAACTCTTATCCAACTATTTTAAAGTCTTGTTTCATGAGTGGTAGTGATATAATGTTTCCTGCTTTGTAACTTTGATTCCTTCCATTGAATCTAACTTAAATTTAGTGAGATTTCAACCCTTTCATTATTACTCCCATTTTGTTAAAAAGTCACTCCAAATTTTTGAGATTTTTATCACATTCCTATCAAAGATATAAAAAAATTACTTCTTGACTGAGGCAGATTATTTTTTTCCCAGACATTCCCAATTGTGAATGCAATTTCCAATTGCAAGCAATTGCCTAAATCTGTCTCCAAAACCTGTTTCAAGCTTAATAGTAGAGAGTTACCTAGATCTATTTCCAACAAGTATAATTACATTTTTGATAAACATTGGGGTATGTAAAGGTTAGCACTGTACAGAGCCTTTGGAATATGCAAAATAATTAAAAAAATATTTCTCAAAATTGAACAGTGGACAATTAGCAAATTAACAGTGCTACCTATGCCAGCCCTACATCACTAGCAGGCATCAGTTATGCTCCATCCTTCCTCTTTCGACATATTATATAGGCCTTGATCATTTTCTTTCCACTCACAAATCTGAAAGATCCCAGAGATGCCTCCTCCTCCCTTTCTTCCTCTTTCCCCTTCCTTGGCTGACCCATGGAACTGTCTATCATTTTGTTGTGCAAAGAGAAACAAAGCGACAAGCTGTAGATCAGGAGGAAAACTGTAACTCTGCATGTCCTCAGGTGTTTCCTTCACCAGGAAGGAAGAGAGCTCACCCACTGATTGCCAATGGCTGCCAGCTAGCCCTACAGTACTTTGCCAGCAGGGATCTGAGTCACTCCCTCATTCTTCCCTCACTGGCCACGGGTCTTAAGAGATTTCAAATATCAGTCTTAGTTCCAAATCAGTCAATGGTCACTTGTCTGTTGTGCTTTGCTGCCAGACAATTTGGTGCAGGGGCCAGAGGGAAGTGAGAAGAAGAGTGGGGATTGCTCCTACCATCTGACAGTGAGAGCAATGAACCAATGGAACAGCTTGCCTTCAGAAGTTGTGGGAGCTTCATCAGTGGAAGCTTTCAAGAAGAGATTGGACAGCCATTTGTCGGAAATTGTGTAGAGTTTCCTGCTTGGGTGGGGGGTTGGACTAGATGACCTACAAGGTCCCTTCCAACTCTGTTAATCAGTGAATCTTCACCTTGCAACATGCAACCTACAGGTTTCTGGGAAGTGTAATTGGAAGTAGGGTGGCCCTGAAGCAGCCACAACTTTGCCAAATCCCACAGGAGTCATGGGTCCTAGATTTTGGATGCATTCTGTAAATTGGCCCATTTGAGGTCTGTTGATTCAAAAATTGTTGCTTTGTGATGCACTCAGATGAAGGTTATGAATATCCAACAGACACAAGAGTTTTAGTAGTATATAGATTATGGGAGTCTTGGTTCAAAACACCCCAAATGGCAGCCTAGTGCCTGCCCCTTATGACAGCACATTTCCAATAGAAAATTTGCTTGTGTTCTCAACATGCTTTATAGAAGTAATAAGTAGCACCACTGTGTATAATTGTAATCACCGAGTTCTAATATTCCTCTGCTTTTCTCTCCTGTATCTCCCGATAACTATAAGTCAAGCCATGAGCTATTACTTTCACTATGCATAATTTGAAGCATCCATTGAGATCTAACCAGGCTTTTGTTGAGGGCTTTTGGACATGCTCCTTTCATATCTTCTTATAGACGTGTGCTTAATTTATCACTTTCTTATCATTTTGATAAGTGAAAAAAAAAGAATATTAAACCCTATTAGCAAACTCAGCATGATAATCAATTTGTTTTTAGCTCTGGTCAGAGAAAGCTGTTTAAAGTCTTCCATTTTGCCGAACAATTTCATAATTACACGAGATCTGAAAGTATTCTACACACGATGCAAAACAGACTTCTGAACTAGAGGAGTTCAGAGCAGAGGCTGTCAGCCAGGGAGTCAGTAGCTTTTCCGGGTGCTCCTTACAGTAGAAACTCAGAGGAGCAAAACAGCATATTTACAAAGTCAGTTAAGTACAACTGTCCACGCAAATACCTGTTCTTTATAGAAAAGCAAATTTTATATCAGGAGATATGAAATATATAATGCGAAACCTTTATTATTTTCAAAACTAGTAAAAAGTTAACTTCCCCTTTTCCTACTCTCCTTCGCCAGATCCTCAGGGTTAATTCCAAGGAGTTCCTCAACTTTCTAAAGCAAGCACCCTCATAAGGAGGAGTTGAAAAAGAGATGGATTTAACTCCTTCTACAGTTTAGGGCTACTGGATCTAAGCTGTACTAGGTTGGGACACATTGACATAATTTTTTCCATTTAGAATTGATATCTGCTAAAGTGTAATTTCTTAGTTTCCTTGAGCAAACTGAGGAAGGAGGATTGCAGAGCACAAATAAGCTCCTGGGTTGTTGTTGTTTTCCCCAATGATGGTTGTAATATTGCAAATATGAAAGTTTCACCTGTCAAAAAAAGAAATGCAATCCTGAGTTGCATTAACAGAGGGTTAGCATCACAAGAAGTGATAACACTGCTTTATATCACACTAGTGAGGTTGCATTTGGAATACTGGGTACCAGTTCTGATCACCATGAAACAAAAAAGGTGCTGAGACCCTAGAAAGAGTGCAGAGAACAGCAATAAAAATGATAAAGGCTAAATCTTATGATGAACAGTTGAGGAAGATAGCCCAGGGGTCGGCAACCTTAAACACTCAAAGAGCCACAAAGTTCTTAACCAGAAGCTCCCCATTCAATTCTGTAGCCAACCAGAAGTCCGGCTCCCCCCACCATAGTATTTCCTCCTAGCATGGCATCCTTTTTCCTCTGCCAACTGGAAGTCTGGTTCCCCCACCATAGTCTCTTCCTAGTGTGGCATCCTTTTCCCCCTATCTATCCTAACCGGAATCCCTATTAATTGTGGACCTGACTGGTGACAGGGAGCCGCAGCAGAGGGATGAAAGAGCCACATGCGGCTCAAGAGCTGTGGGTTGCTGACCCCTGGTCTAGCCCATCGAAGAGAAGGATTAGGGGGATATGATAACTGTCTTGTAGTACTTGAGGGGCTGTGACAGAGAGGGGGAGGACTGACTTATTCTCCAAAGCACCAGGACAGCAGGACAAGAAGTAATGGGAGGAAGCAGAGGTCCAACCTAGAAGTAAAGAGAAATTTTCTGACAGAAAGAACAGTTAATCAATGGAATGTCTTGGCTCCTGGAGTTGTGGGTGTTCCATTACTGCAGATTTTCAGAAATTGACTGGCTCACTATTTCACTGGGATATAAGGTCTTCTGCCTTGAGGGGGGGTTGGAATAGAAGACCTCTAAGGTCCCTTCCAGCCCTATGATACTATGTTCTAAATCAGGGCTGTCAAACTCACAGGCCAGATGTGTCACGTACTGGCCATGCCCACTCCTGGTTTAGCGAAGGGGAGGGGAGTCCCGATACATCACATGACACCGCTGTGATGATACAAGTTTGACACCCCTGTTCTAAATCATTTTCAGATATGTCCAGGCTAAGAGGTTCTTTAAAGGGAAGGTATGGTATGCATGAGAACAGTTAAAGCGAGATTACGTCTTTTAATTTCTGTAGTAATTGGTACTAGCTTGCATTTTTGTTATAATGCCCTTGTATTTTCAGTATGATTATTTGTATCTTATTCATATATATTTCACAGTTAAAATTCAAAGGGAAGATACAAACAGATGAAACAAATAAAGAATTATAAATACATGTGGAATGTCATGACACTTTAATTTTCACAAGCCGGGTTTGAGAACATGCGTCAATTTTGGTGCCTTCTAAATTTGGTACAGTGCAGATTTCTACTCCTGGAACTCCCCGACCCAACCAGCAGATTCCTTGTTAAAAAAAAAATGTGCTAGGAGCAAAAACTGCACATGGGGGTGGAATGGGGAGATGGTATTGTTCAGGTTTTAGCAAACATTATTTCAAGAAATATTATTTAGAATTCTTCATGCCATGAAATGCACAGAGTGGTGCAGTGGTTTAGAGATGGAGCTCTCGCCTCACTATCAGAAGGCTGTGAGTTCGATCCTAGGTAGAGTCAGATATTTCTCTCTTTGGGCCAGAGGTGGTATGCGACCGGTTCGCACCGGTTCAGCCGAACCAATGGCGACAAAAACTGCCACTCGAGCGAACCGGTGGCAGAATTACAGCTACCGGTTCGGGCGAACCAGTAGCTCAAACCCGCCCCCTACGTACGCGCACTTTCCCCACCCTTCTGAGCATGCGTGCGCCGATCAGTTGAGAGGACTCTGATCCTCTCAGCTGATCAGCAGCCATT
>JAOYMU010000192.1:61811404-61826053 GCA_025802295.1 Psammodynastes pulverulentus
CACAGATTTTCCGGAATATATATCATCGCTTTAGAGATTTCTTTTGGGAGAACATGATATGTTTCCAAGAACTGTCTGCTTCTAATCTCACTGTGAGAAAGGAAAGGAATGTTTGTGAGATTTATATAAAGCTGACTGTCCCAAATCAGCCCCGTTTACTGGGAAAAAAAAAAAAGCTTATCCCATGAATTGAATTGTTTGAAGGGTTTTGGTGTTGGTTATTGTTACCACTAGTTTATGATATGTTGGACAACTTCGTTTCTAATATAAATGAAATAAGCACCACACATGAAATACCTATGTGAAGGTCTGATACTATTCAATGGGAAAGATGTACAAAAATACAGAAAATCCAAACTAGAAAAGATTATTTTTTTTTACACAACTAAACATTGGTGTTTACTTCTGCCCTGAGAAAAATTCCCACAGATATTCCTGCTTCTAGCCAATTTCTGGCATTTGCAATGAAATCTTCATCAAATTGTCTTCCTGCCTATTTGTCTCTCGGTGTTAGTTACACAGCTCGTGTATCACGCTGGAGGCTGGTATCAGCCTGCAGATAAACACATCAATTGAAACACATCAATTGATGCCTCTTGGTAATTACGAAGGCTGTAAAATTATAACTTTTTTTTTTTTGCTCCACACTAATTATTATAAGGAATGGGAAACATTTCCCCAGTTTGAAGAACAGGAAATGACTGGCTCATTGGTTTGGGCAACCTTAGCTTAGGAACAAAAACAATATTTCCTTGAGAAGTTGTATTTAATTCTATTGCTGGAAAATGTGCTTGGCTTAGCCATGCGGTTCCCCTTCCATTTTGTCTAGCAGGGACGCACAACTTCCCTTCACCTTCAAGGCCAGACAAGCTTTGAAGGACACAGCAAGGACCACATTCCTAAAATAGACAGGGCCAGGGCCTATTTGGAAATGGGCTTTAGGAGTTTTAAGTGCAGAAGAGGATGCCTTAAGTTTGCCTCGCCTCACCAAGAATGTAACACCAGTCCTGGGAGAGTGCTGGGGAATGGGGCGGGGTGCTACATAAGAGATGTTGGTGAGCCTGGGCCTTACTATTTGTACTCTTCTCAACAATGGTTTTAAGCAAAATTCCAAAGGAGATTATCCAGAGAGGGAGAAATAATGACTCTAAAATATCATCCGTTCACCTGTTCATTGACCCTTAGCAACAAATTATCTGGTTTACTAACTGGTGAATTTGCGTTAGCTGATTTGAGAAAAGAACTCAACTATAGCAAATTCAGTAAAAAGGCAGAAGCTGGGTTTTTTGACTGATCTTGTTGTGGGAAGTCTGAAAAAAAAATTGCTTTCCTGAATCTTTTTTTTAAAAGGATAGATTAATGACTAAGTACCTCATTCTCCCATTTGGGGTATTGTTACTTTTAATGATTATTTTTATCCTATTTATTTAATTAGGACATTTATTTACATCGTATCTTTCAAGGAAGTAGACTTGAACCAACAAACTTCTTCCTGTAACATAACTTTAAAAAAAATTGATTTCCTTATTATTTTTTCCATACGGGCACAACCTTACCAGAATAATATAAAATGAAACATCCAAAGGAATAAATGTAAATACATGGGTAGTCCTGCAACTGTATTCAATATTAATATACAAGATGAAAGTATTCTGGGTCAAGATAGGGCTAATGAATAGCAACCCACTTCATTCTTATTACATGTTTCACAACTTTTTAGCATTTTGTGATTTTTTTTTCATTTAAGCAATTTCTTGGCCTCTTATTATCTGGAATAAATTGAAAGGTGTTTCTTTACCTAAGGCTGTCAAGCAAAGGTCCATGACCAAATGAAGATTTGATCTGATCCTAGACCTCCCCAGACTTTCTTCTAACCCTTAATGTCTATGGAGATTCTCAACCATCTAGGATGAGGTCATGGTTGTCCCAAAGGTGCTTTTTCAAGAGGCAACTGGACTTTCTGGTTTTTCTTTGAAGATGTTTTGCTTTTCATCAAAGAAGCTTCTTCTAACCTTTAACCAATGCACCATATTGACTCTATACTGATATGATGGAAATTTTGTATAAATAGTGGTAATTCAACACTAATGCCAAAATAATAAAGGAACACACCCAGTTTGCCACCAAACCGGAATTACTTTCTGGCCTCCAAATAGATCCTGTGGTTTGCGTGTCTCACTTACTACATTTGATCAGGCAATTATGGGCCACATTAATCTTGACCTTCTGATACAATGTCTCTTCCACATATCACCTTAGGCTTTCATGTTTTCCTTCCACTAAATCCGAGGCCCTTGTTATATACCATTTTTCCTAGGGCCTACTTGTAGCTTACTGAGTGGCCTTCAACAACCTGGTTCAAAAATATAAACCAAAAAAGCATATTCACCCACAATGTAATTCTTGCCAGATTTATATTGCAAATTTATATTGCAGGTCCACTTGCAATATAAATCTGGCCAGAATTATATTATGGGAGAATGTGGGGTGTGTGTGTTATTGGTCCATTTTATGTAACCCAATAAGCTGTTAGGATATAACCTATGATGATAAATATGTAATAAGGAATGGTTATTTCATCTTATACAAATAACACAAGATTATTAAAATGTGCTTAATGAAGATAAATGGAATTATGAAAGACACACAAAATAAAACTATTACAATGTTAGGACCAATAAATAAATGCAAAAGATAGCAAAATATAAAATTATGAGAGGTTAGCCATTGTGACATTCTCAATAATTAATCCATAGGGTAGGTTTAAATAATTACAGTATTTACAAGAGTGCTGTGGATGCAAACTAAATTGTGACACCCCCCCCCCCCCATATTTTATATATTAACCATGCTGCAGGAAAGTGTGAGGCTTGCATAATTTGAAGACTTAATTAACTGTATTTTACTTGGCACGGAAAGGAAGAAACACAGTATCATGGATCTGAACAGAAGCTTCCCAAAGTTTACTGGCAGAGAAAAAAGCGGGCTGGTTCATGAACCATTCCTGACTGTTTTTACTGGCCGACAACAGAGTTGTTGTGATTGGAATTAGAATATCAGGGTAAAAGAAATCCAGCAAAGAGAACGCAGTGCCTTGAAGAATGCTTCTGTCAATTAAAAACAAAATGAAGCTAAATTAAACCATCATTAATTTAAAATTGCCTGATTTACATCAGTGTAAACTTGGGTTATCTCTCTTTTTAGAGATCCCACTCAGCTTCATCAAGTACATGCTATTTTCAAGTAACATTTTGAAAATTACTTTAAAAAAAAAAGACAAAAATGAAAACAAAAAGATAAAACAGCAGCAGACTCTGGGTTCTTAATTGTAATCCACATGTTGACAGCTGCTTATTAGGATTAAGATCCGAAAGTTAAAAGGCAAGGGTTTTTCACCCCCTGAATATAGATTTTATTATTTTGAAAGTTATGTTCCTTGAGAGTTCCATGATAAATTCAGTCAGACCTACACACAGAGAAATTGCTAAATTCTCTTAATCTGGATATTGCTGGATTATATATTTGGGAAGTATTTGTTTAATTTATATGTCACCCATCTCACTATTCAAAGCATCTCTGGATTTCCTTCCTTGCCACTGGTATTGCAAGTACAAGTCCAGTTCGGGAGGCAAAAAAAAATGTGGCTGACTGCTAGCTATGCCTCTTCAACAGCAAAGAAGTGTTGTTGTTGTTGTTATTTCTGCCTGCTCTTTCCCACCCCCAGCAGTGCTTAGTATCCAGCATGATGAAGAGTGCCTGGAGAACTGCGTACCTCGCACCTTCTTTGGTGACATTTTGATGGCTGTCACTTAAAACTAAATAGCAGATTAATGTGGCAGTGAGATAGAGCAGACTGATGAGTGCAAAAATGACACCAGTCAGAAATAGATTGATTTTCCCATCTGTGGATGTTTCTGTTATTTGTATTTTTATGGATCCTCTTCTTGCTCCAAAACTGGGATGGTGTGGCTTGCATGAAAGATCTTAAAATGAAGTTACAATGAAAGGTGAAAAGCGATGCACAAAACCACAAAGTGAGGACCTAAAAAGACATTGATTTATCACTGAATAATGTGTGCCTCTTTGGGGCTCTTAATATATTTCCCCCCTCATTTTAGCCCAAGATCGCTCTGAGGTTCCTTGAGATGAGAGAGAGTGAATGGCTGCAAGTTGTGGTAGGATTGGAACTAAGGTCTTACTCTCCCAGTCCAACCCTTTAACCACAAAACCACACTAGTGAAGTACGCTCCCCTTTCTATATTTTCCTATTTTAATTTTTTAATAACACCATTCCAGAATATGAAGCCTTTGTTCACTGTTCCCAAAGGTTTAGGAATATTTCCCTGTCGATTCAGAAATATTTATTAGCAGGGGAAGGGTATCTCTTTTAAAGGATTTCACTCTGCACAACCAGCATTATATTAATATTTTGTACTTTCTAAATATGTGGTGTTTGCTAACCCTTATCTCATAGAATTGTGAGTGGGTGCTGCAGAGGAAAATAAAGTATGGCAAATTTTCTTGCAAAACAACCCACCATAGTTATTTGAGATCTTAGCAACAAGTGCCAATCTAACTTTTAAAAAAACAAAACAGTATGAAGACTTGTGGTTTTATAATTCTCAATTTTAGTTATAAATATGCTGGCATTCTGTACTGTGGGAATTCCAGGATAAAGTGACTAAAACCTTAGACATACTTGCAATACCCCAGGATTTTGTGCCTGGAGCATTCCAGTGCAACAATAAAAAAGTGCACAGTTGTGCAAAGCGAATGTGTGTGTGTTCCATTCCATCCCATCCGCCAGAAGTTTGTGTGAGTGCAAAATGAAGGAAGGAAAGATGGGGGTGGGTGGGTTAAACTTACATAAACCATTTCAAGCACTGCAATTAATCCCCAGTGTGGACACTATTCTGCAAATTTCTGTGAAATTAAGCCCAGAAGTCAACTCAGCAACTAAACCCAGAAAAGAAACAGCATGAACAAGTAAAGTTTTTTCCCTAATATAATCTTTGACCCATTCTTTGGCTCTTTTCACTGGCTTTGGGAAGGCACATCCCCATTTTAACCGAACTAGCAGGGATATCTGTAGATTTCTTATTGCCCTGAAAAGCTGAACAAGACTGGCTGAGAGAACATCCATAAATCTGGAGGCCGTGTCATGACTTGAGTGGTCTTGAAGTAACTCTAGAAGCTGGTCCTCTGGAGAGGCCATTCATACCTTGGCAAGATCTGGAGTGTGCATAAGACACTTTTAAAAGCAGAATGGATATTATAATGTAATACTAATCTAATCTGCAATATATGTACGTGTAAATATAATGTGTAAAATAATGGATGCATCTTTATCCAAATCTTCTGAATTAAGCTGATGTGGTTTACACACACACACAACCTAAATTAACTCTATATGTATATGTATGTATACATACACACATTTGAATAGAATATTGTAATCTAATGTTAATATAATCTGCAAAATTGAATATGTATATATGTGTGTATAGAAATAATGTATCTTTTTCTTTCGAGTGGGAGAAGGAAAGGACTGCCTCCTTCGGTATCCCCTTTAAAACTCGGAGACTCCACGAAGCATTAACATTCAAGAGCCTTTGGCTGGAACAATAGGAAACGTTCAGAGTTCACCTCATAATCATAAGCAGACATCTTATCCTCCCACTCTCGCCTCCTCTTTCTTGGGGCTGCTTCCAACCCCCGCAATGTCCCCATTCGCGAGAAAGAGGAGCCGGGCAGGGAAGGAGAAGAAGCAGGAGGTAGCCCAGAGACATCTGGCCTCTTTCCTCCCCGGCCTCTCTTCCTCACCGCGCGCTCTCATTTTCACCCGGCGTCGGGTTGGATCCGAAAACGAACAAGCCGAGACTGGCTCCCAATCCGCTCGGTTCTGAGGAAAAAAGAAGTACGGAAAGAACGAAGGAATAAATAGACGGATAAACGAAGAGGGGGAAGGATGGCGGGAGTTTACGAGGCAGGCTTCGAAAGTCAGGGAACGCGGCTGCTTACTCGAAGCATATGTGGGCCGCGGAGGAGCGCCTTGCCGAGAGTTTGCCAAATCACGTTACGCAAACTGAGCCGCTTATTGAAGTTTTCCCAGCGAGGCTCAAGTAGGCCCGCTACGCTGAGAAGGGGATGTTAAAGGATTTAGGAGGGGCGGGAAACCTTCTACCCCTCTTTCCCTTCTTTTTCTTTTCTTTCTTCTTTCCTTGAGTCCCGCGTGGCCGTAATCCGCATCGACTCCCCGACCCCGTTGCGCGCGTTCCGTTTGGCCCTGGAGACGCCGCGCTTTTTTTACATAAATCAGACCTGGTTTTTCAAGCGCTGAGGGCGTTTGACTTGCAGGTAACAGCTGACTCTCTTTAGGCATGGCTTTCGTGGCAGAGGCCGCCTTGTTAGCCTCACGCTGAGGCTCTTAAATTTGCAATTTGAAATCTGAGCACAGTAGCCTGTGCAAAAAGAGAATCATGCTAAAGTTCCCCGCGTTTCGTTCTCAGGCTGTGGAAATTCAGTCACTTTATTGTTACTGCTGTTTCTCCTCCCCCCCCCCCTTTTTTTTAAACAAAACATTTTATTAGTAAATACTATAGGCATATTAAGATTAGTAGAAAGAAAAAGGGGGGTTGGTACTTTTTTTTAGAAAAAAAAAACAGCTTTAACATCGACTTGGTAGTGTATTTGCAAGATTCAATTTGTTCACTGTGTTCCAGCATGCATGTTTCTTTTGAATCCTCCTTGTAACGTTACTGAATCCTTGACTTTTGGCTGAGAATGGGATGACATCTGATTTAGTGTGGCTCACTCGGAATCTAAGTCAACTTGCAAATGTCATCCAGGCCAAGCCTGTATGTGTGAACCTGGTGTTCAGGTAGCAAAACTAGCACTCATTGAAACCGAGGCTTGGTTTACTTCTTTTTAATTCAAACCTGAAAAATGTCACTTGTTTATTTTAGATGAACTTTTGATTATTAACCTGGGTCACAGGACTTCACTTTGTGTACGCTTTTCATCAACTTTGCCTCAGTTAAAAGTGACAAGATAGATAGCAGGATTGTTCTACATGTGTCTTTGTTGAAGGTAGAGATGTGCGCCCTTGAACGCTTTCCCACATAAACTGTATTGTACTGTACAACAGCGACTTTAAAACTTGGCAACTTTTAAGTTGTGTGGACTTCAACTCCCAGAATTCCCCAACCAGCTTGCACAATGAGCGAATATCCAGATGTGGAGGTTTCATGTCTCCAGAGGGATCGCTTAAGTTTGCTGCTGTGCAAACGAGGCAGCACAAATGCTTTTGTGCCATGAAAAATGGAAAGACAGCTTTCTATGAGTATGAACGCCTCGAAAATTCAGCCACACCACTTCTAGAGCAGCAATACGGACCAATGAAAAACAAAGTCATGGTTTATGTTGCAGAAAGCACTTTTTTTTGTAGATTTTCAGCCTCCGGCTATTATGACGTGTAGCATTTATTGTATAAGATCAAGGTCACCTTGCTCCTAACAATGAAAAGTTGAGACACTTGAGACATTCCAATATATGGTATTAAAGTCAATATCAAAAACAAAGCAAATGTTTGTTTTTTATGTATGGGTTAACAGCTGTGCATACTTTACTGTAATCTTTCTAAGGGTGTAATTACCCTATAAATGTGCATAACAACTTGACTAAGAACAAGTTGATTAAGAATTATTAGATTTTTATCCTGCCTTTTTAAATTAACATATGTTCAATACAGTCAAGAGTATAAATTCTAGAAGCTTTCATGTAGCTCATGGTAACTTATAAATAAAAATTAAACATTTGCTGATATTCTTGTTACATTTCCGTCCTATATTCTGGCAGTTTCTGTATTTATCTTTTAAAGTATCTGGGGATCCATGGAAGGGAGATGGATGGTTTATGATTTTGGTAAATAAAAAGGAAGAAGGGAGGGAGGGAGAAAAGGAAGGAAGGAAAAAACCCCAAAACAATTTGGATCTGGAGCTTACTAAGAAGCAGTTCACATACAGTCCAGAAAGTGACAGGCAATCCCAATCCCTAAAGAGGTTCTCAAGATTTGGCATTTTGGCCTACGTGAAGTTCTTCAACCTTGAGAAAGTACTTAGTTGTAGAGGATGCAGACATGGGACTGGACAAAGCCTACTTTATGGAAAAGTGGAGATTCCTTTTGAATAAAGGCTCTTAAGAATAGGAGTGTGGCAAGTTGAGGCTTGGATGGGTCTTTGAATTATTGAATACAAAGCTCTTTAATTCTGACTTCCGGTTGCTTAGCGTACTACCTGTGTATCAGCCTCTTGCATCATACTTTATAGTCTTCCTTTGAATGTTGCTGTTGTATTAATCTTCCCATAAAAACGTCTTTCTTTAGAACCCATATCTGGACTCCAGAAGTCTTGACTAAATTCTGCTAACATCTGGTGATGGTTCAGATTTTTGTAAGCCAGAAGTGGTAGCCCTTGCTCATGTTCTTTGCTTCTGATCTCACCTGCTGCCCAAACTGAATAAGCCAGTAAGACCTGCAGCCAACTTTGGCCCTGACTGAACCTGAACATGGAGGCCTTGCATGGAGCTGTCAATCTCCTAACATCTTTTTTACAGCTATGAAGCCATCCATTTCCATAAAATAATTCTTCTCATTGTTCCTAGAAGAAGAATGAATTACAGTGGTCAATATTTAACTTTTAACTATTGCAAGCTAGACGGTAGACAAAACTTAGCTTTCTGTGAAAGAACTGTATTCTTGACATCTTTAGCCTATATTTTACAACAACACGATTTAGAAATGCCCAAGATCAAATTGTCCCATTAAAATTAAAATTATATAGTGTGGGAGGTAAAAGGTAGCATCCAAAAGCAAATTGCAACTACTCAAAATTTGCACAAAATACTTACTTTTTTTTCAGAAGTTGTAAAATTTCTGTATTTTAGATGGATTTATTAAAATGTATTCCATTCAAACATTAACTTTTAAATTTTATATGTATAAAATCTGATGCACTCCTAAAAACAAGATGTTAATGAAATGGTCCTGATTCACATCCATGGCTTTGAATGACAACATCCTGCCTCTCTGCTGCAGCAATAGAAAAGGAAAAATAGAGAACTCTATAGGTCAGTGATGGCAAACCTTTTGAGCCCCGAGTGCCCAAAGCACGCACGTGCATACCCAAAATATAAGGCATGCCCTCCATGCATACACCATCCCCATGCATGTGCCTGCACCCCTGTACATGTGTGCGCCCTCCATGCATGTACGTGCCCCTCATGCATGCGCAGTGGAAACACGAAGGGCAGCTGACTGGTGGGCGGCACGCGCATATGGGCGGTGGAGCTGAGCCGGGGCGATGGTGCATGTGCCCACAGAGAGGGCTCTGAGTGCCACAGGTTCACCACCACAGCTATAGATTACTTCTACAGTGTTTCTAACACCACAGCATGTAGGTTCACTAATTATAAAGAGAAACCATTTTACGAAATATATAATTCCTTTGTACTTTCAGTATTTTAAATTCATATTGCTTGGACTTTAGCAACACCTTTGTCTCATAAGATTTAATTTGGTCAGATTATTATAATTGTTAAAAACAGATTTGTTTCCAGGCAAGGGCAATGATTTTGATTTAGCTTACAAATTATACTCGTTTTCTGAAGGATAAGCCACATTGAACTGAATAAGCATTTATTTTGGTTAGATCTAACACAAAAAACCCCACCATTATTGAATTCCAAACATTCCAAACATCTTAACCGAAAATATTCAGTTATGCCTAATTTTGCAGAAAAAAATGAATCTGAAAAACTGGCTCTTGAAGGCTTCAGTGGGCTAGACAATGGCTAGCAAGATCTGGGGACACTGTACTTTGAACAAAAGAATGTGTACAAATGTATTCAAATTGTATAGTTAATATGGCAGAGAATGTATCTAGACTTATAAACTGGAAGAAAATTATGCCAGTGATCAGAAAAAAACAAAAACTCCTTGCAGGCAAATGAATCTTTAGGGAAAGGAGAATATTTGTAGGTAGTGACTGTGTAGAAATATACTGATTAGAGCAATTCCAAATTAAAGCAGCTGACATGCAAGGATTAAAACGCACAAAATAAGCTACTGCTTAATTCTTCCTAAACCAAAACATTCAGAGACAAAATTTAAGTATGCAGAATAATAAAATATTTACGTGCATAAACCATATTCAAATCAAACTAGTTGCAGCTTTATTGCTTACATTTATTTTTGACACTCTAGCTGAAGTTTACTGACTAAAGATCTGGAGAAAAAGGAAGAAGGATAGGAAAAACTGAATAGTCCTCAGTTGTAAAAAGATCTGATATACAAGAATCCACAAAAGGCTTATGTAATTATTAATTATATAATTATAAATTCAAGAAGAAGGGAAATACATATTTGTGACAACTGAACATGACAAAGAAAGGAACAGAAATAAAAATAAAATAAATAAAGAAGAATTTAGCCAAAGGAGAATAAAACTATTTTTCTAAAGCCTTTTCAAAACTATAAATAAGAACCTATCAAAAATAAGCTCAAAAATGTGGTTAGGAATAGCTTCAATCAGAAGTGTCCATAGGTCAAAAAATTCACCTTGATGTCCATGATAAGACTGATCATAGTTTACTTTTTAATGTGAATTGCACTATAAACAGAAGAAGCTTCAATCATACCAGTGTGGCTGCCATCTTGATTTTTTTGATATCCTGTGGATACCCTTGGCTTCAACAGTAGAGAATACTAATCTCTGTAAGGAGGTGCTCCCCAAAAAGCAAGTATGATTCCCAAAGACTTTAAGAATGTAAACCTTTATTAGCAAAAAATAGTGAAGTGCAAGATGAGGATCAGGAATGACAATTTTAGGTTGATATTCCAAACTCTTTTGGGACTTGACATCCCCAAAATTTCCTTACTTTCTGAATGGTTAATGCATCTTATTAAAAATCTGGGCTAATATACTGGATAAAGGAATCCTGCAAAAACAGTATTTCATTGTCTCCAGGGACTGATATATTCTCAAAGCTTATTGGAATAGCACGGTGCAGATGAAACTTAAAAGTTTTCCCATGCATTTGCATTTTTCTTACTGCTTTTAACCTGGTTACCAGCTGTATAAGAATATCTACTTTGTGCCTTTCTCATATCCCAGGATCCAGACAGATGTTTGCCTTCAAAAATGATAAAGACTGCTTTATAAATCAAATGTGAGTCAAAAAATTTTGGAGCCATTTTTTTTCCTCCCATCCTGTTTCAAGCTGCTACAGGCCTCAGTTTGGAATACACCTAGGCTCTTTCCATCCTTTAAGATCGTACTTGTAAAATTCATGTGACCGGTCTCAGAACTGTTTGGAAATTAAAGCTGAAAGGAAGATCTCAATAATATGAGAAACAACTTTATTCATTCATTTAGATAAATTTACAACTTTGTGGGGGAGGAGGGGGGATGCCAGTTTGACTATATTTCGAAATCCCTACACCAAGGAACTGCTAGGTTGAATTGGAGAAACAATTCAACTCACTGAAACAAAGACAAATGCAAATTTTGCCAGATAAAGAGAGTCAAACTGAACTAAATCTAAAGGGTTGTTTTTTTGGCAGGTTTTTACCTGTAACTGTTTCTGTATTAAGTCTGCAATTAACAATTTAATCCTCTAACAAAATGTATCTTAACAAACATTTTCAATATGCACTGCAATATGTATTTCCTCTGAAAGCATATGTTTAATGCATATTTTGAGATATTTACACTATAGGGAACTGTAACGCGATGTTCAGAAAAGTGTGACATTTGCATTGTATTCCCATCTGTACATTTGTCCAAGAAACGCTGATCAACTCATTTGCTACAAGAATTCACAAGAATTCCTAGCATGGTGTGGCGGTGTTAAAATATCACAGTTTAACAAGGTTTGTACAAGGGAACTTTCTTTGTGGATGGGGTCCAGTTATAAGCATACTGTAAAAGTGGGGTGCATGGATCAGTGGGGGAAAAAGAGTGGGATATATACACAGCCGATAACTGCATTTTAGATTTGCTTTTATTTAAAAAAAAACTTTTAAAAACTTCTGCTTCCCTCTTATTTCAACAGCAAGTCTCTCTCAAAAGATAGGAGGCCCCTCATGCAAGTTTAGAAAAAAAAATGAAAAAGCCACTAAAAACACTGCAGAAAAGTGTCGAACAATTCTCCGTGTGAAGAAAACTGTTAACAAATGTCCAGAGCACATCGCAGAAGCTAGGAATGTGCAGCTGGAGATACAGCCTTGTCTCCAAGCAGTATATTCATAATCTGTGAATTTGGAAAGCAGCACAAGGCTGCACAACAGCTGAAAGTTTTAGCAGCTGATGTGCCAGCTTTCTCTGTCTTTAACTTCGTTAGTTGCTCAGTGTTACAGATGTTCTCCCCATGAATCACACCTGCAAGCCTTAAAACTGCAATTTTTCTTTTTTTAAAACAAGCTGGCAGATGTATGTAGCTTGAATACTTATGAAAAAATCAGCAGGAAAAACATGTCTTATTGTTTTTTCCCCACTCTGATTTCAGAGAGGGTAGCATTATTGTCCTGGCTGTCTAATGCTTGAACAATTTAGATAATTCAGTGTTTAATGCAGACAGGCCTCTTGAGAGAAAACATACACATAAGGGGTCCTACAAAGATGACTTGTCACCACGTACAAACTGCATTTATATTTTTGCTGTGGTGCTTACCTTGTGGTGAATGCTGTCTTAAAAATCACTGTTACCCAAACAGGAGTTTATCCTTTCTGTGTTTAGCACCAAGGCTGGCCTTCAGCATCATACAGAAGGTTGAAACAAGAGGGGCAGAGGCCTATATTTTGTTGAAGAATACTATATCGGTTGCATCATCCTCACGTGGGCTCTCAACAACGAACTCTTTCAGTATCATCCAACTAACATTTGAAAATGTACACAGTACAATAGGATGGATGAATAAATAAATAAATATCTGAATCTTAACTCCATTATAGGAGTTAATCATTGGTTGTTTTCTCCCAGTGTTGCCACCGGTTCGCTGTTTGTGCGCATGTGTGCGCTTGCGCATGTTTCCCCTCTGCATGCGTGTGCTCCCCCACCTTATGCTCATGCACATGCCAATCATCTGAGAGGACTCTTTGATCCTCTCAGCTGATCGGCACACATTTTTTAGTTACCAGTTCAGCCGAACGGGTAGCTAAAAACCATGCACGGATCATCAGAGACGGTCGGGGAGGCCTCTCCGATCATCTGCGCATGTTTTCCAGCTACCGGTTTGGTCGAACCGGCACTTTTTTAGCTCAGCTGAGCTAAAGCTGATCAGCTGAGAGGATCAAAAAGTCCTCTTAGATGATCAGCGCACACATGCACAGTAGGCATGTGCCAGTAGGCGCGCACATGTGTGGAAGGGAGGGGAAAGCGCAATCACGCAGGGGGCGGGTTTGAGCTATCTAAACCGGTAGCCGTGGTTTTTCTACCAGTTCGCCCGAGCAGCAGTTTTTTGCCACTACCGGTTCTGCCAAACCAGTGCGAACCGGTCAAATACCACCTCTGGAGTTAATTTAAATCCCAAACTCAAGATTTTCAGGGCAACCTTTTGCTTAATTCCGATTCCTCAAAACATGTCCAATATATTTCCTATTGGAAATGGACTTTGGACATAAAGCATAATTCTTGGATACATTTGATATGAAGCCTTTAAATTTGTATTAATGTTTCTAATCCACCCCCCCGCCCCGGCTTCCCGGTTAACAGAAATAGCTTGAAAGCACTGTAAATTATGCTGGGATAAAAATACCACGAGCAAACAAATAATTCTTCCAGAAAGAAACCGTCATCTTCACAAGTGGTTTTTAGGGATAGAATATCTTTATTAAATCTGTTACGATCAGCGGTACCCAAAAAATCGACTTTCCCTTGGCAAGTACTCGTTCATGCAATTTTGTTTTAGTTTGTAACAGATACAATTTTTCTGTGTGATCTGAATGCCCAACGCATCAGAAAGGGGAAATTCAGCATCCCATTAGCTATTTAACAATTCTTAATATTCCCCCACCCTGAACCTCATTGAGGAGGGCCGAGGTATATATTGTATATTGAACAGGTGGCAGCTTCATTACATCCTCTCCTTTTTCACAAGTAAAAAATAAATCAATCAGGGTTACTGGTTGCTTGTGTGCTTCTATTTTCTGCAATTCAATTCAAATCAAACATTTTTATTATTACGGTCTTTGGCAAGCTTAGTAAAGATTGAAGCTAGGCAACCACTGAGAGTTCCGATCTAATCCAAAATATCTACCATGAGTGAGGAAGCCTTTGAATGACAGGGTTTACCCTTCATTATTTTGTGGGGCTGAGACCCGTACAGGGTTGATGGAGCTACGACATGGATGGAAAACACTATGATTTTATTTTTTCTTCCTTCGGGTAGAAGACTTTTTTCCACCCTTAAATTTAGGGGCTGCTTACAGTATTGTGGCCAATGAATATCCACTATTACCAGAGGTGGCATTCAGCAGGTTCTGACCAGTTCTGGACAACTGGTAGCAGAAATTTGGAGTAGTTTGGAGAACCGGCAAATACCACCTCTGACTGGCCCCGCCCCCATCTATTCTCTGCCTCCCGAGTCCCAGC
>JAOYMU010000192.1:61844261-61856971 GCA_025802295.1 Psammodynastes pulverulentus
TTCAGGATGACGGCCCTCCCGAACTCTGTTTTCACTGGCAGAGGGTTGCAGAAGGCCATCGCAGTCAAAAACGGAGCTCGGGAGCCCGTTTTCTCTGGCCGAGCGCTCGGTCCACCACAGGCGCCTCTGGCATGAGTGACAATGAACTGGCCACACCCACTCCAGCCACACCCACCCAGGCTCCCTGAGGTCAAACACAACCCTGATGTGGCCCTCAATGAAATCGAGTTTGACACCACTGCTCTAAGTCAACTCCACTTTTTGCAAGATGATGTTGTCACGTGAATGATGTCTTTAATACTCAGTTCTTTAGTGCTTAGCCTTCCAATACTCATTTCAAACAAAATCCCCCAAGTCTTTAACATTAACATACAAGCTTTGCCTTTCTCCAAACATTCTTGCCCTTGTTGGGGATGAGTTGCTGCTTTGGTGTGGTTGTTCCTTTTCTAGTTGCTGCCGAGCTCCAGGCAAAGCTCCAAGCAGGATTCCCAACGGATATGCTGCTCCCCGTAGCTTGTGCTCCCTGCTGTTGAATGAAAGCTGTCTTGCCTGCTTGTAGTAGCTGCCAATCTTCAGAAGCTGCCTCTGTTTCCCTGTCTGTCAGCCGTTTGATTAGCTCCTTTCCTACTACAAGCATCTCTCCTCCCTCTGTCTTAGTGTTGGCTTTTCAATGCTAAGAGCCCCCGTGGATGGGGTGGGTGGGGGCTGCCCCTGGGTGTATGCATGTCATTCAGAATGCCAGGGTGTGGTTCGGTTATCACAAACAGCTGCAACACTCAGTTGGACCCTGTGACTTACAAGCACAACTGGGACCATAATTCCTATCGCTAAGCAAGGCAGTTGTTAAGTGAGTTGTACCTCATTTTATAACCTTTTTTGCAATGGTTGTTAAGCAGATAGGTGCTGTGATTAAGCAAATTCAGATTCCCTCATTCACTTGTTTGTTGGAAGGTGGCAGGGAAGGCCACAAATGAGGATCACGTAACCCCCAGGCACTGCAATTGTTGCAAATACATGCCAGTTGCCAAGCTCCTAAATTTTGTGTCAGCTTTGGAAGCCATATTTACTTGGAAGCTTCCACGCTGCCACATCTTAGTGCCTGGGAATTTGGGAGGAGGGATTTCTTAGAATGGTAGCAGTTGAGTCATAACATTCTTCTCATAAAAGTCAAGGACAAGTTGCCCTGCACCTGGAAAGGCGTGGTTGAAGGAATGTCTCCAGTCGGAACGATGGGTGATTGGACCATGGGATGGGCCGGTCAGTGCAGGGGATGGGTTTTGATATTTTAATTGTGCAAGGAAAACCTGAAACTCTCAGGTTCGGGGTTTCCCAGATGCGCCAATATGACAACTCTAATAAAATGGAACTTTGAGAAACTACTTGTCTTGGAGTTTATTAGTTTGGAGTTTGTTACTTAACTTGGAACACTGACAATTTGATCCTGTGCCTACGGTTTTGCTGCAGTGGTCGTAAGTGCGAGGACCTGGTTGTGAGTCCTTTTTCAGTGCCGTTGAAACTTTGAATGGTCCCTAAACGAATGATTGTAAGTTGAGGTCTACTGTATGAATGAATATCTGAATGCATGAGGGAAGGGTTTGGGGATAAGCTTGTCTGCGTGGCTGCAGCTCCTTCTGAAAAGAGCAGACACTTCCCCAAATTCACTCCCTCAAAAGGGATAAAAGGAATGGAGAGGTGACGATTGATTGAAATTTTTTTGAGGTGGGAGGAAGGAAAATAGAGGAAAGGAATATCTTTGTTACATTTGGAGCCTTCATAGGTAGAAGGGAAGTACTGTATGTGAACCGAGCAGGATAAGTAATAGGAATTTATCTAGGGAACACAGATAAAAACTTAGGCAGGAAGTTATAAAAACGATATCCCCTCACAGTTCCTTTATCAAAACTCTAGCTAAGGAGAGTTTGGCTATTTTTCATGATTTGGGAGATTTAAAGGGTGGAAATGAGAAATTGGCTGTTTGTCAGGTGAGCTGTGGCCTGTGTTTGATGATGGAAACGTAGCCCGTGCAACATATTTGTGTCCCGTTTCTTGTTTGTTCTTCTTGCTCAAAGTTCACAAATTGAATGAATATGTGTTACAGTGGAACCTTGGGTTGCAAACACTTCTGTCCACGACCAAATCATGTGACGACCAAAAATTTCAGAAAATGTTTGCTTCTGGTCACAAAAACATCTTTGGCTGGCGACCAAACACAGACATGGTGATTTTCCTTGCCGCGGCAATTTCCCCTTTGGCGCCATTTTTTTCTTGTCCACGCATGTGCAGTCAGTCGTGCTTCCAGTCACGACCGAATTGGGTTGCAACTGAAGTCCTGGAACGGATTACAGTTGCGACCTGAGGTTCCAACTGTATACGCTGAAAAGGCCATAATTCTCGCTACTCATGGATGGGTGGAAAGAATTTGTTCATAGTATACGGAATAGGATCGTGTGAATTAGCTCTTACGCTGCTGAAGTCACACCACAGAATATCCAAAACAGAGATAAGCCATTAAATGGTTTGGAGATTTATCCTTAAACTGCAAGTTCAATACTATCAATAAGAGGGTCTCACATTTTAATCTATTCTGTTCATTAAAAGAATGAGAATTCTTAAGATACCCACATACACCTGCATACCCAAAGGTACTACACAAAGTTCTCTCTCGCCTGTGTCTCGATCCTGCCATTTTCTCCTCTTTCTCACAGCTGCATAGATGTTCCTTTCTCCAGGCCTTGAGTTGGCTGAAAAATGTGCCAGCATTAATGCTCTCGTCGAATGATGAAATCTTACCTGTATTCTGCCTTAATGATGAGTCTGGTATTTAATGCAGAACAGTGTAAAGTTCATGAGGGGCAGATTCTCTCACCCTCCTTGCCCTATGATAGGATGAGTTAAATGCACTACCCAACAACAGTGAGGGCAATTGGTGCCAGCCTTATAGTCCACAACTTAAGGATAAGAATTGATGGATTTTATTTATTTGTCAAACTTGCATTGGATAATAGATATAAGTATATAACTATAATGAATACGAATAAAAGAGAACATTAGGACAGGGATGGTAGGCACATTGGTGCGGTTATGCACGCCCCTTACAGACCTCTTAAGAAAGGGGTGAGGTCAACAGTAGGCAGTCTAAAGTTAAAGTTTTTGGGGTTTGGAGAAGAAATCACAGAGTCAGGTAGTGTATTCCAGACATTGACCACTCTGTTGCTGAAGTCGTATTTCCTGCAATCAAGCTTGGTGTGGTTTACCTTGAGTTTATATCTATTGTGTGCTCTTGTATTGTTGTGGTTGAAGTTGAAGTAGTCATTGTCGGGTAGGAATCTTTGGCATGGTATGCTGGTAGGAATTAAAATGAGGAGATGGTTTCGGTCATAACAAAATCTGGGCCTGAGATTACTGATCCATAAGTGTATGTGTGTGTGTATGGAAAAGCAGTATTTCTAACAGTGGGTCTAACACTCTTCTAGAAAATATCTGAAGTATGAGTCTCTTCTAGGAAAAGAAAAATAGCTGAAATGTTGAGTGGGTCTTCCCCACAATGCTGTCTGTGACCCTAGTCCAAATGACCTACAATCTCTTTCTAAGGCTGGCAGGGTAGGATTTGCATGTCTCAGTTCCAGGCAGCAATGTGTAAAGAATCTTATGTATTTATTACATTTTTTTAAAAACCTCACCTTTATTACATTATAACAGGTACTCCTCGACTTACAACCACAGTTGAGCCCAAAATTTTTATTGCTAAGTAAGACAGACGTTAAGCGAGTTGTGCCCCGTTTTATGACTTTTTTGCCACATTTACTAAGCGAATCACTCCAGTTGTTAAATGAATCACATGGCCATTAAGCGAATATGGCTTCCCCCATTGACTTTGCTTGCTGTAAGCCAGCTGGCATGGTTACAAATGGGGATCACATGACCTGGGACGGTGCAGTTGTCATAAATTCTTGCCAGTTGCCAAGCGAGCCACATTTTGATCACATGACCATGGGGATGCTGCTATGGTTGTACATGTGAAAAAGTCACCTTTTTCAGTGCAGTTGTAGCTTCAAATGATCACTAAACTAAATGGTTGTAACTCGAGGTGGCGTTATTTTACCCAATCGATAATAGCGGCCCATCTTTATAGAGCTTATATAAATCTTGTTTATGCTCCTAGGAACAGGTGTTGCACCAAACAGAACAGACCTAGACATTTGTGTCAAAAGATCATCTTGTCCGGGGTGGTATTCTACCAGTTCGGACCAATTCGGGCAAACCGGTTTCTCCGACGGTCAGCTGGGAGTGAACTGGTTCCTCAGACGATCAGCTGAGAGGATAAAAAAGAGAAAAGTGCAGGGACGGCCCTCTTACCAGCCCCTGCATTTTTGTCTTCTTTATCCTCTCAGCTGATTGTCGAGCCTCAGCTGGTGTTTGGAAAGCTGCGCATGCGCGTGAATTGCCCGATAGGCACGCTCATGCATGCATTGCGCACAATCACCGAACCGGTAGTGAAACCAGTAGAATCCCACCCCTGATCTTGTCAGAAAAGAAAAATAAAAGCTGCATAGGTCAGAGGTCAAGATTTTAAGTTGTAGGCTCCTCTCGGACAAATTCTTGTGAGTTCTGCCACAGAGGAACCCTTTGTGTTGCTTTTCAGCTTATTTCATCTGCAAGGCCCACAGCCTGGGTTCCATGGCCAAATTTAACATCTGTACTGTGGCTGGTATGTATTTTCAGGGTTGGCATTAGCCTGTGACCAAAGCCATGGTTATTGCTCTGTTACTATAATAGCTTGGCAGCTTTTTCTTTCCCTCAGGCTAGATAGTAAGTATGGTGAGAGGGCAACCAGCATTGGCGTTCTGGAGAATTATGTTAATACATGACACATTAAAATATTTCTGCTGCTTCATGGAATAACCGGTTAAAGTGTGTCTTACATTTAACCAATCATTAGATCTGTAAACCTTATAGTCTCATCTAGAAGGATACTTTCCCCAGAATTTCATGGATCTTCTTGTAAAACAAAGAGAAAACTGGGAAAGTTTGCAACCCAGTGAACCATGAGGTTTTGCTTCTACTATCATTTCCACACACCCTAAAAATTTAAATAAGTTATAAGGAATTACAATTAAGCATCTCACTGACAATGTTATGTGAAAACTGAGCTTGGAGCCAAGAAGTTCCTAGTTTAAATTTAAACTATATAATGAGCTCACAAGCTAGCCATAAGGCACTCATTATCCTCCACCCTTTGTCATTGCTATAAAAAAACTCTGATCTATTCCATATGATTCTCATAAAGCAACCTTACCCAACCTTGGACTTCATTTCCCAGAATTCTGAACCAGCATGGCCAAAAGGAAGGATATAACAAGGGTTTAGGAAACAGACTCACACCAAATTCAGGCTCTCAGCTCCATCTAGCTCAGTTGTAAGTTTTAACCTCCTGAGTTTTAAAGGCTTTCCACCTTCATTGTTTTCTATGTCAACCATGCATACCACACAAACTGTAACATATATGAAAAGTTCTGGATCCTTGAATTTTAATTATTGTGTATTCCCCAATCTACAATATTGTATTTTGTATTTCTCCTTGGAACTTTTGGGAATTTTCACAGTGCCAACTGAAGCTGTCAAGCCCTTTGTGAGAAAATTTTCCATCTAACCCAATGGTGGTTCATAATAATTATTGAAAGGACCTTTTAATAGGCAGTCTTTGAGTTATGACCACAATGGAGGCCTAAATTTCTGTTGTTAAGCAAGACAGCTGCTAAGTGGATTTTGTTCCATTTTATGACCTTTCTTGCCGCAGTTATTACATGAATCACTTTCAACAAATAACTTTTTCTTGGGCAATTAACTTGCCTTCTTCACAGAATTATAAAGGGCAGTTTCTCTGAGGAATGACGATTTGGTGGCCTTGATGCCGTAGGTTATGATTACTGACCTACAGAATTTGACCCATAATAGGCTCTATAACAAATGATCTCTCTTTAAAATAATACATATGCCAACTTAAAATCACAATTGAGCTCAACAATTCTGTTGCTAAGCAAGACATTCGTGAAGTGAATTTTGCCCCATTTTACAACTCTTCTTGCCATGGTTCTTAAGTGAATCATTGTAATGGTTATGTTAGTAACATGGTTGTTAAATGAATCTGCTTCCCCATTGACTTTGCTTGTCAGAAGGTCTCAAAAGGTGATCACATGACCCAGTAACCATCATATAATATGGGTCAGTTACCACAGGATCATGGGAATTCTGCAACAGTCATAAGTGTGGAAAACGGTCAAAAGCAGAGGTGGGATTCAGCTGGTTTGGACTGGTTCGGGCGAACCAGTATCTCTGACAATCGGCTGGTGAGTGAACCAGTAGCTCTGCCGATCAGCTGGCCCCGCTCACCCACCCCTGCACTTTCCTGTCCTTTATCCTCTCAGCTGATTCGCACAGCAGAGTGGATTGCCGCGCCTCAGCTGTTTTATTCCCCAGAAGTAACATAGATAGAAGATAAATTTTCAAGCTGTTTTTTTCAAGCTGTGAAGTGCTCAATTACCGAACCGGTAGTTAAACTGGTTGCCTTCCACCACTGGTCAGAAGTCACTTTCTTCAGTCTGTTGTAACTTTGAATGGTCACTAAATGAACTGTTGTAGTTGAGGACTACTTGTGTAGGCCAGTTAAATGAAATGGTTTCCTCTTGCAGCAGTGTTGCTTTGGGTGGGTGCCAGAAAGCCTTTACGAACCTGGAAGGTGACTTACAACACCTTCATAATCCCACCAAGTCTGTTGTGATCATTTGGCCCAACAATGATTGGATGTTTGTAGAAGAAGTGGGGAGATGTGGGGGGAATGTCTTTGCTCCAGTGTAGGATTGACAGCTCTCATGCTCCCTCCTTTCTCAGTTTTGCTTGTGGATAGCTAAAAACGGCCCTTGCATCTATCAAAAAGCTAAACTTTAGAGACAGAGACCCCAAGCAAAAACAGGATGCAATGTTATATGAAACATAACCATATGTTGTTGAGGGTTTCCAATCCAGATTAAAAATATACTGTATCCTCCAAGAGTAAAAGAAGAAACAACAACAACGAAAAATCTCTAACAAGTTGTGTATGCTACAGTTGGAAGGGAAAAGTACAGAATGGTATGTCCCAGTGCAATGAGATTCCAGTTTGGTGCTGGACCTCCCACACTTTATTCTGAATAAAAACCAAAATACAAATGTTTCAGCCTATGAGCAATACTTTTGGTCTACAGTAGGAATTTGTAAGTGGGTAACAAATGGATAAACTATTCTGCTTCCTCCCCTTTCCAGTTTGATTGATAAATGGTCCCCAGTCCTGTCTACCAGGGGTTGGGTGTTGTAGAGCTTCCCATGCTGCATCTATGTGCCATCTCTTGGGCCTCAAATGATAAATGACCCAATGGAGGAATGCATCTGGAGGCACCAGACTGGGTCTGATTGGAGATTTCCAGTGAATTTCGTTTGTGCTACCTACCAAGCCTCAGAAAGCGGCAGCAGAAGCAAAGATGGGGCCCCCAAATTTGCCAGGAACATGATATATTATCGAAGAAGCCAAGTAAATTAATTATCTTTGACATTATAAAAAGATGTTAGATTGGCTGGCATTGCTTTTAATGTTCGGATGAACGCACTCACGCATCCATCTTGAGTTTCTGTTGTTTTCCTAGCCATTTAAAAAAAAATGCAGCATTATTAAAATATCAACAACCCACGAATTACGAACCACCGAAACATGGAGGAATAAATCTTCCAGAGTTTGCCTGTGCAATGGCACATTTGCTCTTCCCCTGCACAAGCAAGGAAACTGAACTAAGACATATGGTTGCCATCAGCCTAGATGATTAATTTTGAGATGATGCACTTATTAATCCATGTGGAAAAGGGGAAGCTACCAAAGAACTGGTTGCAATTAACCAACCACAAATAACCTCCTTCACTCCCAAGCCAAAGCCAAGAAATGCCATTTTGGAATGATAATATCCCACAAGGATTTGCAAGACTTGATGAGTCCCCAAGGTTAAGATCCAACTCGTTGTGTAAAACCAGCCTTCAATTATCCCTTTGCAGGGAGAGGCAGATCAGTAGCAGGTGGCGCCTGCTATAAAAGGCTCATTAGAACACCTTCTGGTTGAATTTCACAAAGGAGAAAGTGCCAGATGGAAGCCCATCACTACATGGCCACCTTACCTTGAGTTTCACCTGACACGTTGGAGATTGCCGTCCCCCCACCCCCCACTCGCTTCCCTTAACAAGGCTCTAAGGTTGAGAAGCGGATATATTAGGATTAATAGCACTTGATGACTACTCCATTGTCATGCCATATGCTGGCAAAATTGTTCCTTGTTAAGGCTCGAGACAGGTAGGCCCCCTGTGGTAATGCAAGCCCTCCCCAATTCCAGGGAGCTAATCCAATTTCATCTCCAGGCAGACCTTGGATTCCAGTAAAAGATACTTAGCTCTTCCTGCCTTGCCTCTTGATGCATTTTGAATGGCTGCAAATCTGATATAGAAGCTAATGATGCTGAAAGTTGCTGACAAATTGGAAAACATATTCCTTTCACCCTTCCTGCCGCTGCTTTCTGTATTGTCTGAGAACTTGATGAGCCAGACGTATATGAGAAGAACGCGCTGGTTGCCACGTTTGAACGATGCGCCTGGAGATCGCGAAGGGGGAGCTTGGCTTTTCACACCTCTCCTCTTCGAGGTATCCCTCAGCATTTTCAGAGAAGCTGAAAGGTTTAACCGAGAAGAACGATTGTTGGCAAGCTGAGAAGCGTGAGCAAAGTTTGCGTTGCTGAGGGAAAACTTTGTCACCTTTCTGCAACTTTGCGAGTGGGAGGGTTTTCCCTCTGGGGCTTGCCTTTGGGATGGGTTCAAATAATTCTTCATCCAGCTAGAGTACTTCTATTATTACTTTTTAAAGGATTCTGTTGTGAGTTTTTGTGTTAAGCTACTTTTAAGTTAAAAAAAAAAGGAACCTACCTACTAAGTCTGTTTCTTAAATCAAAGAGGTCATGCTTATTTAATGCTTAGTACATATGAGTGGGTCGAAGGAAAAAAAATGTTTGGAAAATAAAACCTTTACACTGGGGGGAAGAAGCATCAGAAAAACCAAGCCCACATGGAGATGGTTCGTGGGCCCAAATCTTGAAATGTTTGTTCCTTGTTCCTCTGCAAACAACATTCCTGCCCGATTGCTGAAAGTATTCTTGATTCCCCATGAAAGCTACCCCTCCCCCGCTCATATAAAAATTGCTCCGTGGTGAAAAGATGAATCTATCCTGTTTCCAGTTTTTCAGAGAGATTGGAATGATTAAGGCATGTGTGTGTGTGTTGAGGGAGAGAATTTCCTGAAATAGTTTTAAGACTTATTGGGGTGAAATGCGATTGAGCTCTGGAGAGCGTCTTCAGAAGACTCTGGGTATGACACTGAAGATTAAAAATAAGGTTTCTTCCTCCTGTTATCACTGGGATGTGAATCATCAGTGAGCTGTTCTGAGTAATAAAAGTACTATTAGGACTTGAATATCATGCTTAGAATATGTGAGCCTGTTGTAAATTATTAGCATCATATTTTACGGATAAAGTCACTCACATCTGATTCTACTTACAGTCTATAGTTAGAAGAGAGTCCATGCTGAGGAATCATTAGTGACTTTTTCTTGGATTTGCTTGTATCCCTTTTCAGATGACTTCTGTGTGATGCGATCTGCATAGCCACATGTGTGGCAGTCTTCTTCTAGGCCAACATGTTGGATGGTAGATGCCATCAGAGAGAAATGGGAAAGAACCTTCCACTCATTGGGTGGGACAAAACACAATTTCCCCATAGAAATACTTATTTAGTCGGATAACTGGCAATGAGGAGAGTTTAACCTTCATTCGAAGGTTCTACCACAATGGCTTTTGCTTTTCATCTACCATTTTGAGGAACGAAACTGAATGCATACTTCTTCTCAAGTTCCACGTGGTTCTGGGTCATGTAATGGTGAGAATGGTAACAATTTATTTCTATTCGTTTATTAGATTTACATCTTCATGTTAAAGGGATGATCTGAGAAGGGTTTGAAAGAACCATTAAGGGATGTCTTACAGAAAAGATTATACAGTCCAGAGATTGAAGGAAGATTGAAAGAATCCCTGTTCCTGCCTTGGTTTTCTTTAGTATCATACAGGCAAGGAGAAATGTGGCTTCTAAGAGTCTGTTACTATATTCTACAATATTTCTTGAATCCTTGCAGTGCTTATTTTAAGACAACTACTTGTGATAAATGACATAGGGTCTCCTGCTTTGCAGGGGGTTGGACTAGAATACCTCCAAGGTACCTTCCAACTCTGTTATTCTGTTATTTCTTGACTTGCTCTACCTCAAAGGATGGATATTTGCCTTTACTCCAAGAGTTCTCAGTAGTCTACCTACTATTGTTTTCTTCAGTTTTTCTCCCAAACACGTTGTAGAATAGTTTGGATGGAGAAAGTAATTCTCTCAATGACCCAGTGAACTTCTGTGGCCAACAAAGAACTAGAATTTGGCTATCGTAGATCTAACATATTGTCCATTCTACCATACTGAATCTCCATTATCCTGAACTGAGGCCCATTAGCAGGTATTCACATATCACTAGTAATTCTCTGACTGTAGTTACACAGTTATTGATGAAGAGAGCTGAGTCACTGCAGAATAGAAAGAATGTCCAAACACTTGGTTAGTTAGGTAGTTAGCTAGCCATGTGCTATTGAACTGGATCCCAGCCTTGGAAGCCATATGTGTAAAATGCCTGCCACTTCATCCTGCCCTGGAAATTATCCAAATTATTAGATTTCTAGATCCACCACTTTATCTGCTGTTTCTCCTTTCTTACATTCCTAAAACTAACCAAGCTTTTGATAGCCCACCATCCAGTTGAATCACATCCTCTGATTATCAGTATAAGGAAGTATCCACTTGGTGATTACTATTTCAAGAGAGCAGTTAATCTTTTGTCCAGAACTGGTTTACTGGTTTCTTCTTGCAATCCACAGTACTCTCAGTAATGATCTGCAATTGATAGAATTCAAAGGCATTCCTTTTCTTGTTGTTTCTTGTTGTTTCTCAATGTCCAGCCTTCATAGTCATATTTTGCTACCTGAAAATCATTCCTTAAATTGCCATTAGTTCACTTTAAGTTCATGAAGCATGATGCTTGATATTACTTTTGATTTCCAAACATTAACCCTGATCTTCACTTGTGTAATGAGTTCTTTTAAAGACTTTTAAAGGTAAGGAAATGCCCGCCAGCAATCAAGCTCAGAAAGCATCAAGATTCCATAGGACAAAACAACAGAAGAACAATTGGAAGGTCTATTACTTTATGGCGAAGTTACTCCTGTTACTTAATTATTTTATTTAAACAGAGTTCAGTCATATTATTTCCATTTTTTAAACTTCCTTCATCTGTATTAGAGCCCTTCCATTGCCATGGGTTACTAACTTATCAACTACAGCGATTTACTTAACAACGGTGGCCAGAAAAGTTGTAAAATGGGGCAAAACTCACCAAATGTCTCATTTAACAACAGTAATTATGATCTTAAGTTGTGGTCTTAAGCTGAGGACTACCTACACATGTGCTTTGGTCCAGCCTTTCTGGATCTTAATTTGTATACTTCACACTAAGAAGTAATGATCATAATCTTCATGCAGAAGTATACTGGTAGACTAATTTGCATTTCTCGTTCTCTTTTTATTACTTCAAGATCAATCCAATTCTGATGTTGTGCAGCCAAATGCATAGAGTCTTGCTATTTTTTGCTTGTTAAGCGTTTTAGTAATGAGTATATAATTCTCTTTGCAAAATTCTATCTCTTGCATTCCAATCATCCCTTTATACCATTACATCCTTTCCCTAAGCTGTATTTAACATATGTATCAATTTACTTCAGAGTTCCTTATATCTTCCAACATAGTAGCATGGGGTTACACTAGGTAACATTGATGTTCTCTAGATATTATTTCCAATAAATAGGTTCTACTCATCCATTGGATTATAGCCAAGCACATTCTTAATAGTGTCCTTTATGAGTGAAGTGCCACTCCTTCATATGATCTCATGTGCTCAACACTGGATCAAGTAATCGTCTATTTATGAAAGTTCAGCACTTTATCCAGTAACTACGGCAGCCTCTTCCAACCTATAGATCACATCACTAGACATACAAAATTGCTAAGTGTTTGATTCAGATCCATAGAATTTTGGGGAGGTAGGGGATAACAATGCCGAAATTGTTTGCCATTATTTTCTTCTGAATTTGATGCTGGGGGGTTCTTCTCCTAGGTGACTTGAGTGCTCTCACATCTGCAAAGACTGTATTTCTTCCTAGATTGCATTTAGCTTTATTGCATCCATTCTCTCTAGAATCCAATTAGCTGCATTATTATTGGAAACAATACATCGTATTTCCTTTGATCCTAACCACTTACTTACCTTTAACCATGTCTTTTATTTCTCATCTTGGCAGTTTCTCATGTTCCCATGATCTATTCATATCTATGTGAATTGGAACAGGGGTGCTAATGATTCCACTCTATTTTTTGTCAATCAGCAGACTCTTGTATACAGATCACCAGATATTATGTCTAAAGCAGCGCGTTTGACCTCGGGGAACATACTTTTCTATTTTGATTTTTTTACTGTTCTAGAATAAAGTGCAATCGACTCTAC
>JAOYMU010000192.1:62083710-62094741 GCA_025802295.1 Psammodynastes pulverulentus
TTTTTTTAGCGCGCGACGGGGGGAGCGCGGGGGAGCGGTCCGGCACCTTTTTGTGCCGAAGAAAAGCCCTGCATATACATATACATATACATATACATATACATCAATTGCAGTGTCCTGGAGTCACGTGATCACCATTTGTGACTTTCTGAGAAGCAAAGCTACAACTGGGTTACTAACTTAACAACTGTGGCAAGAAAACTCTTAAAATGGGGTTACATTACTACATTACATTAAGAAAGTAATGGTTGAGTAGTGCAGTGGCCTAGAGATGGAGCTCTCACCTCATAATCAGGAGGCTGTGAGTTTGATCCTAGATAGCGGCACTTATTTCTCTTTCTGGACACAATGAGTAAATATCTGCTGCGAACTCTGCAATGGCAACAGGAAGGGCATCCAGCCAGTAAACACTCGGCTCCATTCAGTTGCCCTGATTCCCTGATGCAAGGGATTATGGGTTTATTAAAAGACCAAAAAAAATAAATTAAGAAAGTAACATTTGTCTTGCTTAGCAACAGAAATTTTGGGCTCATTTGTGGTTGTAAGTTGAAGACTACCTGTATACTACATATAAGGAATAGGATTGAGGTAAAATAGATTTAATCAAATGTCTCTATATTTATCACATTCCTTATATTTTTTAAAAAAAATTATTACTTAAGTAATTTTGTGTGTGTGTATGTTGGATATGTATGCACAATCATATATTTGGGACATTTTCTAGATCTAAATCCTTCTCTTGTTCCCTGATTGAGACAATTACAATATTCAATAATGCAGTGCAAACTGTATCTTTTCTTTTAAGAATATGATTAACAATGTAAAGCATGTATTGGTAAATTCCAACTCTATTCTATCTATAGTGATCTACATGGAGTTTGTTTTGTATTAATACAGAATTAAGCAGCCAGGTTTATTTACAGAAGCAGCTCAGTTAGTCTAAATTATACCAATTACACAGCTGGTACTACATATGTTGGTAATTTTTTATGGATGCCATACAAAGTTTCCATTATTACCTTGAAAGCTCGGCATAACTTGAGTCCATAAGTTGAAACAATGCCTTCTTTTGTACGAAATCCCCTACTGAGGGTCAACCGGGGACTCCATCTACTGTTTCTGTGAGCGTAGCCTTTGATCACTTGCAAGCGAGCTTTCTTTGTTGCTACCCCAACTCCAGAAAATAGAATGTTTCCCAAATCTTCATATCACTAAACACAGCAACTTTTTTAAAAAAACCTCTTAAAAGCACATTTTTTGAAAGATTTTTCATTGTGTGTTTTTCTGCCGTCTCCTTGTTGCATTGGTTTTTTGTTTGGGTATATAAATACACCAACGAGCACTGCTAGGTAGACTGCAGGTGGTAGCTCATGTGACCAGGGATGCTTAAGATAAAGTAGTTGGCAGCCAAATTGCTTCTATCTTTGGATGGTGTTGAGGTATTTTCTTCCTGTATATCTCCTATTCAGATGTGGCCCGTTTTTATACTCAATATTTATTTTGTCAGCTTGTTCTCCTCCACCAAATTTAGTCTCATTTCATCCTTGTTTTGGAAAGATATCCTGCTGATAGGCAGAGAGGGTCCCTGTATGTAATATATTTCCAAAATTCTTATGGGAATCAAAATGGAATTTTTGCCTTTAGAATGTCCTGATCTAAAACTGCAGAAAGATTTTTTATTTGTATTTTATTTTGTATATTGTTCCTGAAATGTCAAAATGTTTAAAATTGTTTATTATAATATGTTCTGTTTTGCACATTTGTATGTACTTTAATAATATGTTCTAGTAATAAACCTTCTCTTTGAGCCTTCTTTTAAATAAGAAGCAGGATTAAAAACAAATAAATAAAACATCTAACACTGGAAGCAAAACTGTGTTTTAGCAGCCAGTTAACAATTATGCTAGAAACATATAAAGTACAAATTATGAAATGTTATTTACAGTATAGTGAGGCCCTTGCATGTTTATTCAGAGGAAAATTCCCATGATTAAAGGAATTTACAGCCAGGTAATGGTAGATGAAGTTGCAACATTAAATGATGTAAATAAAGCTTTTATGATAGTCACCTACATATTTATTAAATGATATTTAAATATATTTATCTGGTTTATGAATTACATATTTTTCACATATAGAACAATAGATGTATAGAGTTATAGCTATATCTGAAGGAGACCAAGTTCAGTTAATTGTAAATATTTATTGATTGTGCATGAAATGATCAAGAATATCTACACTGTAGTAAATTCTATTTTGTTATGTTAACCAACTCTCAACTATTTTTGTTTTTGTTCCAAAGCTCAAGAATGCTCAGAGTGTCGTATGGTGCTGTCCAATCCCACGGGAGTTTTTACCTCTCCTTGCTTCCCCAACAATTATCCCAACAATCAAGCATGCAAGTGGACCATCAGGGCTCCTTCTGGATACATCATTCAGATAACATTTGTTGATTTTGATATTGAAGAAGCTTCTGGTTGCACATATGATCATGTAAATCTGGACACCGGAGACAAAAGAGATTCCTATTGTGGTATGACTGCCAAAGGTTTATCATTTAACTCATCTAGGAATGAAATGATTGTATCTTTTACAAGTGATTTTAGCATTCAGAAAAAAGGCTTCAATGCCACTTATACCCGAAGTAAGTACACGCTTCTTGCTATTTCCAATCTGTAGACTATATGTAAACTTCTGAGATTGTGATTTGATCATATCTATTTGATAGTAAAAGTAAAATGTTATTATTTAGCTAGGTTAGGTAAGATATCCAAACCATTGACTTAAATCCATTGACTTAAAGAAATCGTGTTATACAGCAGATAAAAGAGATATGGTTCTTTATTCATATCTCCTCTGGATCATGAAGTCAATAAGAGGGTCTCAAGTTTGCCACTCTCAGTATTTCCCTGTACTTCAGGCCTTCTGCATCTGCATTGTAGAAAATCATATAAATCTTGGTTATAGGGTTACTGTATTGCAAGATAGGGCACCATATGAGCTGCAAAACTCTAAATGAGAAGCAGATGGCAGCAAGACAAACCAAATATCTAATGCTTGGTTGCCCTCCAGTGATTGTCTAAATCCTGTACAGTGCAGGTAGTCCTCAACTTACCATTTGAAGTTGCAATGGCATTCAAAAAGTGACTTATAACTGATCCTCACACTTACGACCATCACAACATTTCCATGATCACACAATCAAAATTTGGGCCCTTGGCAACTGGTATGCATTCACAATGTTTGCAGTGTCCCAAGTTCATGTAATCCCCATTTGCCACCTTTCCGGTCAGCTTCCAACAAGCCATAAATAGATATGGTAGGATTTGCTTAACAGCCATGTAATTCACTAAACAACTGCAGTTGTTTAACAACCGTGGCAAAAAAAAGATCATAAAATCAGGTGTGACTCACTTAATTGCCTTGCTTAGCAATGGAAATTCTGATTCCGGTTGTGGTTTTAAGGCAAGGACTACTTTGCATATATATCTTGTAATGTACTACGAGATTATGGTATGAGCTAACTAAGCAAATAGGAATGCAGTGGATTTCCTTAAACTTTCTAATTACACTTCAAAATCTTTCAAGGGTAAGTAAGATGACATAGAGGTTTTTCTTTAAATGCTTAAAGGAAATTAATCATCAGGTAATCAGATTAATGAAATAAGACTGCATATCACTATTTCATTAATGAAATAAGACTTCCGTTTCACTAAGTAAAAATTAAACCCTAGTTAAAATTAAATAAAAAGCTATCCCATAGCAATAAATTAGCCCTATTGATCTAATTTAAGTTAGCTTTTGATTAGCCGGGCCTGTGGCTTGTTCCCACAATGTGGTTATAAAAGCTCTATTAATTGCTTTTTTAATAGAGCTTTCCAATTTTTCAAGGAAAATGTAAATTGTATGCCATGGGGAGGGAGAAAGGGTATCTATGTTCAGTTGCACCTTGAGATCAGTTACTTTTTAATACATGTTTGCCATTTACAAATATAGCTAGGTGTAAAAATTACTTGTTGGCCCATAAAAAAATATTGCTTGAAAAGGAATATCAATATCAGTAATTCCTCAAAAAAATGAAACATTTGTATATCAGGAGAGAATGTGTTACTATTTTTGACACTATGTTTCTTGTGAAATTACTCACAGAATGCTTATCCTTTCTGTCTTCAGCTACTACTTAAAATTATTTGCATCAGGTTACCATTGTTACATAACTGGATTTGTAAGGGTTTTTTTCAGTTTTTCTTTTCTAGACTCTCTTCTGGGGATCAGTATTCACTTCTTTTGGTTTGCTTGTTTTGAGAAACAAACAGACTTTCAAAAGGTATTAACAGGCAGGAAATAGTTTCTTGTTGCTAAGGTAAATCAGACTCAGAACAAGTTTTGGGGTTTTTTTGTTTATTTTTGTCAAGCTAGATCTATTATCTATTGGATAATAGATAAAAGTATAAACATAATTATGAATATATGAAGTGAATACAAGTAAGAGAGAACATTAGGACAGGGGACGGTAGGCACATTGGTGCACTTATGCATGCCCCTTACAGACCTCTTAAGAAAGGGGTGAGGTCAATAGTAGACAGTCTAAAGTTAAAGTTTTGGGGGTTTGGTTAAAGTTTTCGAGGTTTGGTTATTTGTTTATGAAATTTTATTTATGAAATGTATGATTTGTTTATGAAAATGAACTGGTGCCCTAACCCCAACCTCAACCCTAACCCTAATCCTAGTTGAAACTTTTTATGTCTTTTAGAAACAAAAAGGTTCTATTTTAATGCACATTTTTTTTCCAGCTGCAGGTTGTGGTTGTGATTTTATGGCTAGTATTGAAGATGGCTGAAATCCAGGACTTTTGGTGACCTCACTGGCCCTTGGCCTTTATGCTCCTCTTTGAGATATCACAACTTTCTCCCCCATCATTAGAAGAAGACAAACCTAGGATGTTTGAATACCCTAGATATTACTGGTGTACTAGAATTTTCTCATGCATTTTTTAAAGTTATTCTTTTGGATGTAGAATTTTTATTTTTTGCCCTTATGTTCCTCTTTCCTATTTTTAATCAGTAGATTTTATACTGTTTTAACTTATTAGATTTTATCTAATTTATCTAATTATTGTATTCTAATGATATTTAGTTTTTATGTGGTTACATGGGAAAAGTGGTATAGAGATATAGTAATAAATAGCAATGATTGTCTCAATTCACTGAAAAATGATCATCTTCAGCATAATATGATGGAGGCAAAATCATGTCTGAAATATTGCAAATTGCAGAAGACTTAATGAGACCCAGATGTCTGCTGAAAGCTTTTGATCCTTTCTATTTATCAAATGATCTCCAAGGTGCAATGCATCCGATTAAAATAATATAAGAAAACAATCAGTACAGAGGAACAGTATCTCCAAATAAGACCAGAAAGTTGAGCAGCTCTTGCTCTTCTGAAGAAACAAAGGGAGAGAGAACCCTCAAGACTGAAAATGGGAAATAAAATTTCAGTAATAGAAACGAGATTAAACCAGGTAAACAGACCAGCTGCACCCTGAGATGAGGCCAGCGTAAGCAGAAATAAGATCATCTGGAGAAATTTGATGATCATGTGCTTTTGGGTAGTTGCTGCAATGCTACTGATGCAAATGGATTGTTTTTGTTAACACAGAATATTAGGGACTGCAACAGCAGAAACTAGTTATTATTTGGGTTGGAGCAAATGGTAGGAAAGCCATTATATGAAAATGAACTTAAAAATAAATGAATAAATAAAGATCCAAAGTTACTATGACCTTATAAGGAAAGCCACTGGTAACAGGCTGAGAAACACTTCTAGCAATAAGTTGTCAACTCATTTTTTTGCTATACTACTGAACTTCAAATCCAATTCACAAATTATCTTTGATTGGGATTCAACTCCAAAACTAATTTCCTTGTGTTTAACTTCTAGTCGCACAAAGAATCTGTAAAAATGCTGAACATCGACCTGAGTACCATAACTGTATAGTTAAGCTTCATAATTTCATGCAAGTAAATGAGTAAGGGAAGCATATAACATCCGCTCCATTTATGGGAGGGTGATTCCCAGACTTGTATTTTTACTTGTTGTATTGGATTGTCCAGGTGCTGGACATTATTGTCTCCCAAGCAGCCTTTTTCTGTGGATTGATCCCAATTGGGGGTCTTCATTCAGATCTACATCATGGGAACACTGTAAAGAAAGCAACATGATTATTACTGACTGCATCTGCTTAATCTAGGCTTTATATGGCACTATCTTTTTTATTATTTCCTCCTGTCCTTGTTTCTATAATTTTGTATATAATAAATAAATAACAGGAAATAAATAAATTTTTAGTGAGATATTAATGACATACGGTGATGTTCAAATAACAGACAAGATACATGGGACATATTTAATACTTCCCTTTAATTGACAGACACAGGGGTTGCTATTGCTCTTAAGAATGGCCCAATTTTTCACTGCGTTTTGCTGAACACACTGCCTTTCTCTTCAATTCTCTGTGTAGTTATGAATTATTCTGGCCCTGACTTTTATCTGGATCTTGCCAACAAGTTTATTTGATATTTTGTTTTGCTTCGTTATCTTTTTTATTGTGGATTGGGTCAATGGCCGTCATAAGCAATGGAGTTGCCAGCCTTAGTAACTTCAGGTAAGCAAGGGCTACCTGTAAATTGTACTGCAAGACTAAGTTTTGTTGATTTATTTGCAATGCTGATAAAATAGCAATATTTATAGGATATCTTGCATCTTTGAACAGGGAAGCCTAGTGTAAATATTCTAAAACAAGTTGCATACAATAACAGTCATAATAAAAATTGTGTATCAGTACTTGGCCCTCTCGATGCATCCTGTGACAGTATGAAACTACATTAAAATATGAACTGCTGATTCTAGCCATACAGCTTAGAAGACCACCATACCCTTCCCCCTGCTCACCGGTTTTGCTATATTATTTTATGCTTTGTGGGTTAGAAGGTAGATAAAACACAAGGCATTTTGCTGCTGGAGATGAAAACAAGATGATGTTTCCATCCCACATATAGAAATAACAGATTCTCAGCCAGCATTGGGCACATAATAGTGTTCTGTGTATTGTATTTATAAAGTGTGGGATACCTTAAGTTTACGGTGGTACAGACAGTATAACATTATGCTCTTGCTTCTTCTCTCTTCCATCCTCCACCAGTATCCCTGGATCATTCTCTGCCCAATAACAGGGCTGACCCTGGAGAAAGGAAACTTGTATGTTGGGTTTTTAAGAATTTACTCAGCCTTACGGAATAATTTACAGGTAGCCCTTGCTTAAGTACAGCATGGTAATTAGGAAGAAACTTTAAACAAGTTGACCCTCAAATTCTTTTTAAAACAGCCACTCCATTACAAACATGGTTGCATCTTTCAGGTTGGCAATCCATACAGGTGGCAAATACACTCTTGGCTTGTTAATTTAGGGGGCTCTTTATTACTATAAAAGTTGTCTTTCAGGTGTCGAATATAGTAGGCCTGTGTAGATCCGTTAATGAGCACAGATGATTTCACAAGAGCCCTGAAACAGCTTGAAGAGCTGTTTCACAATTTAGATCTAGAGGTACCAGATGCTTCACTGAAACAGTGTTTATAGAATATAATCCCTGGTCATATTCCCTCTACATGTTTGCAAGCTTGTGAATTGAGACTGAAATTGTATTATAAAATAGTAACACGGTTTAATATTTAAATTGTAACCTACTTTGTAACCTTCAAAGAGCAATGGATGATGTTCCATGCAGGCGCTTGTGAATCCCTTGAGTTGTGTGTGATCACCAGATTGATCAATTAGTCACCGAGTTCTTCATCAGAGCACCATCTGTCTTACTATTTTAACGTTTCAGTAGTAAAAAAAGAAAACACCTCTTCAAATTTGGAGACAAAAATTTGCCTTGCTTTCAGTCATTCCATCAAATCACGTGTTCCACCTGGACCTGACTTGAGGCTCTTTGAGCAAAATCGTCTTTGAATTTGGCAGTTTGCAACTGGAGCATGACAAATCTCTGGTCACCTTGGGAAAAAGCTGAACTGTTGTTTTTTTAAAGTAGCCCTAATCTGGCCAAGCCAGATATTCCTTTTAGGTATTTTGTGTCTGAATGATCTATGATGTTAATGAGTTTTGTCGTTTATTTGGATGTACCACTCTGCCAAGGGCAAGGCCTGTGGTTTTAAACAATTGTGTATAAAGCATTTATACATTATTTTTCTGCAGTTTCTAGATATTTTGTTTTGCAATTATAAATTTCTAAACATAAATATCTTTAAAGATATTTTTATTTTGCTCTACATATGGGTTACTTTTCTTTTTATCCCATAGACATTTAACCTCTAGCACAAAATTAAGAATTATGGAATTATGTATAACGGGAAAAGCTGTGTTCTTAAAAAAAAAAAAGCTCTTAAAAATGCAAATCTATACAATTCACATGCCAAAAGAGCTGCTCTAGTAAGTGAAACTAATGTGCTGTACTTGCCAGCACAATAATCCAAAAATGGGATTGTTCCCAAAAAGCAATGCTCTGAATTCCAACTTTCCTCAGTAATAAACAGAATATTATCAGAACAGCTAATTTTTTTCCCCCTCGGGAGTCAGACAATATTTTATATAGGAATTGAGAGGCAGCTGTTAAATTCAAATATCTACTTTTGTAAATAAAATTACAAACATTGCTAAGTTTAATGGTGTTTTCACAGAATATGAAAACAGTTTGAAGAAGAGACATGAACTTTATCTTCCCTGGCTGAACCACGAACTCATACTAGCCATGACCTCCATCAACCATATCTGATAGTATTCAATATGAGGAACATATTCCAAAAGTCAGTGTTTCATTTCAAAATAATGTTCTTTGATATTGTGTTGATCAATTGGCCTATTTAACCCCAAAGTTATGACTGTGATTATTCATAATTTTCTCCAGACTCGTGAAGCATACCTTCACTTGGGTGGCACAATAAAAAGAAAAGCTACTTTTACACAAAATATAATACAAAATGGGGACTCCCAAACTTTTTTTTAGCTTGTGCAGCCTGTTAGTTAAAAAGGAGGGTGGGGAGGAATATTAGCATTCATGATCAAGAAGCGATGAGTCTCCATGAACATAAACACATGCTTGGGAGAGGGTGGGCTTCTGAATATCAGGAAACAAATCCCTCCACTTCCACTGTACATGTAGTTCTCGACTTACAACCAATTAAAGATAGACCCTTTCCAAAGGTATTTATGAACCAGTTCTAAAGTTCTGATGCCCCTCCCCCCCATGTTGCGGTCACATGACCGCATTTTGAGCGCTTATCAATTGGCCTGCCTTTATGGCCAGTTTTTAGCATCCCAGTCATGTGACTGGGGTTTATGACATTTTTGCCCCAAGCTGCCATTTTACTTCCAGTTTTCAGTAAAAGTGCCCCATGTGGGCATCCTATAGCTCATCTGCCAGGAAAAAGGAAGCCAACGTAAGTTTGATCATACAATGCCTCTATGTCATATATCTAAGATTGTAATTTTACCTCATTCCAAGTGACAGAACTCCTTTGTGAAAGCAACTATCCATCTGTGCTATGGATATCTATGTGACTTTTATTTCCATAAATATGTAACAGAGTTCTTTGCAGGTGGGGAAGGGTTAATGTAAGGGAACTGGAAGTTAGCACAGAGTTCTTTTCAGATGAGGAGGGGGAGTAGAATGTCTAACCTCCTTAGCATCAGAGAATGTTAATTATACTGTATAAGAAATACTAATGATCTAATGGTCATTTCGAAAAATCCTTTCTTAGTGAGCACTCAGAAGCCAAGAGGAACATATGTGCCAAATTTCAAGTTTGTAGACTTTACAGCTCTGGAGATTTCGTGATGGGTGAGTGGTATTTGGCTTTTATACACACACATACATACCTAAGATTAAAACGTTGCAAGCCTTGAGCCAGAAAAAAAGAGAAACCCTTGAAATAGATGAAAGCAATGGCACAACTCAACCTAATTATATTCTATTATAAGCTGGCAACGCACACACACACACACACATAGGAAGTGCCCAGCGGTTTGGACACAGTGCCGCACATCGGGAGCTCCCTGATCAAAAGAGCCACTAAAGAGAAGGTGCAAAACCGCAGATTTTAGCAGACGAGATTTAAAAGGTATTTTTGCCCGAGCCGCAGCAATGCCAAACTTTAGCTTTATTATTCCTCGAAAAGCAGGATTTCCCAGCTTCCATCTTTTCATCCTCTCTCTCTCTCCTGCCCTGCCCTCTCTTTTCTCTTCCACGAAATTAAAAATAAAATAAAATAAAATAGAAATAAAATAGAAACTAGGGCAGCTATAAGTGGGCCGTCTTGCATCGCGGAGTTTGCACGGCACCTTATGGCCCCCCTCCTGTTGCTGCTGCGGTTGTCATGGTGCCTTCCTTTGCAATCGCCGCCGCCGGAGCTCGGCTGGGCTGGCGGACGTCGAGCGTCTAGTGCCGGAGAAGGAGGAGAAGGAAGGAAGGAGTAAGGAAGGAAGGAAGGAGTGGGGGCCTTGGCGTCGAGCCTCCCGATGCCTGGGCAGGATTAAGTTTCACGGTCGCCTGCGCGCGTGTGTATCCTGCAGCTTTTCTCTCCGGGCCGTTACTTCAGAGAAAAAGAAAGCGGGGGGTGGGTGCGTGAGAGGAGGAGGCGGCAGCAGCAGCAGCAATCCGAGGCTTCGCCCCAAAAGCTAAGCAATTGCCCTCCGCCCACACACGCCTTGAGGTGCGGGACTCCACAGCTCTATTGGGGGACAAGGGAGGCCAGCCGGACTCCAAGGACCGGGGAGGGGGGGGGCGTCGTCGTCGCCTTCGCTGCTGCTGCTGTTTCTCGGAATGCAGAAGCGGTGTGGAAGCTCCGCCCGGGGCGAGCCTTCTCATCGCCCCGCGCTCGCTTTTGTTCCCGCCGGCTGCTGGTGAGGCGCTTTGCCAGCCTTGATGGTTGTGATTGTTACCCTTGCGGCGGGGTGGGTGGGGGAGATTGTGTTAT
>JAOYMU010000192.1:62292811-62303680 GCA_025802295.1 Psammodynastes pulverulentus
GCTATCACTTCCGGGTTTTTTAGCACGACGAGGGGGGGTGCGTTCCGGCACCTTTCTCGGAAGAAAAAAAGCCCTGGTTACAACTATTATTTCTTGACCTGCACTCTGAGAAAAGAGAGCTGAACATTGCCGTCTTCTGTGTAGTCCTTCTTCGGGAACTTGATGAGGTCTTTCTTATCCCCAGCCATCATTTCTTAAAGTTAAATATCCATTTTCCACACTTCATAGAGCTTAATTCCTTCTTCTGATGTTCATTCTTAAATTTGTCAGTCTTGAAGTGTGTGTTGCCCCGAACTGGATACATACAGCGCTCAAAATTGCAGTTTGAGCATCACAGAATAAAATGGAACTATTGCTGCCTGTGATTTGGACAATGTACTTCTATTCACGTAGGGTCATGTTTTGTTGGGTCATATTCAGCTTCTGATCAATTTGAATTCCAAGATCTTTTTCACTTGTACTGTAACTAAGCCAAATGTCCTCTGTTCAATCTGATTTCTTTTTCCTCAGTGAAAAAGGAAGTTGTTATTTCAGGTTCATTTCTCTGACTTATCAAGATTCCTGTGAATGTTGTTTCTGTCTTCTCGAATATTGGCTATCCCACCGCTTGCCCCAATCTTGTATCATTTACAGATCTGATAAGCATTCCCTTCCCAACTCTTCATCCAAGCTGCTAATGAAAATGTTGACAAGAACTAAGCCAAGGGCTGAATTACGAGACCTCCCAAACAGTATCCAAGCCCTCAAAACTTCACCGTAGAAAAAGTCAACGTGGCTGCTCAGAAATACCTTATGAGGACATGAAAAGAAATTCGTTCTACAGCAGCAGAAGCCATTATTATTATTATTATTATTATTATTATTATTATTATTATTATTATTATTATTATTTTGGTTCATCACAAAATCAGCCAGATGTTTAGACTGGATTTGGCATTTTTATCAATCTATCAAATACTTCCTAAGTATCTGGAAATGGCAGATGTTGTTTCATGGTATTTAATCACAGGATGTAAACGGTGCCAAGTAAAGCTGCCGTTTCCAATTGACTGATGGTGATTTCGTCAATGCTAAAGTGTTGCTCCAGTTGTTTTGAGATTACTATTGGTACTGTTATTATATTTTTATTCCAACTTTTATATATATAACTCAAAGCAGCAAACATATCCAATACTCCTGCCTCCTATTTTCCTCACAACCACAACCATAATTTTCCTCACAACTACAACTTAGTGTATACATAAATACACTAAAGTAGGCTGTTGTTTCAAAAAATCATCATACTTGCCTTAATCTTCTGAGAAGTCATTGGTCTGGCTTTGTTCCAATTAGCAAGTATCTATTTTACTACATGCTGGAATGTCTTATCCCCTTTTGCTTTCTAGCATGGCAGAAAGTGAGGAGGACAAATAAGCTGGTTTTGAAGAGAGTTGGAAATGCAGGGGTAGTAGAATTCTTAGCAGAAAAAACTATTATAGAGGTCATATCAGGAGGAATGAAAGTGCTTGTCAAGCTTCTGAAAACACATTAAACCAGGGGTCTTCAAACTTGACAGCTTTAAGCAGGGCTTTTTTTCGGCACCAAAAGGTGCCGGAACGCTCCCCCCCGTTGCGTAAAAAAAACCCGGAAGTAATAGCGCGCGATTGGTCGAGACGCGTCACGTGACGCGGACTCGAAAAAGGTGCCGGAACGCAGTACCGCTGCGTTCCGGCAGAAAAAAAGCCCTGGCTTTAAGACTTGTGGACTTCAACTTCCAGAATTCCTCCTCCAGTCTTATTAGCTCAGGAATTCTGAGAGTTGAAGTCCACAAGTTTTAAACTTGCCAAGTTTGAAGATCCTTGCATTAAACCTACTAGGGCAGGGGTGTCCAACCTTGGCAACTTTAAAGCTTGTGGACTTCAACTCCCAGAATTCCCCAGTCAGGCATGTTAGCTGAGGAATTTTGGGAGTTGAAATCCACAGGTCTTAGGAAAACAGAAATCATGCCCAGAAATCATAGGGTTCATGAAGGGACTCCTCAAATATCTAAAGAGAGTTTTACAAAAACTGAAAATTTATACCAGCATTTCACCAGGCACCTTTCACCAGCATTTCAGATTCTATTATTCATAGTAACATGAAATGTTAATGCTAGCAATAATTATTTAAACTTCTTGTGGCATTTCTGATACAAAATTGCATTGCACTTAAAGTGTTCACACAGCCAAACCAACCATTAAAATAACTGAAAGCAAGTCTACAATATGTGTGTATTTAATAAAAAATAATAATTTAGCCTGAAATCAGCTCTTTATGTCTTTACTGTACTATTAAATGTGTTAATAGGAACCAACCTATTAATACATTTAAATTCAGTCTCAATCTGAGTGATGTTTAACTCCCAGAATTCCAACAGCATGCTAATTGGGAAATCTGAGGGTTTGATGTCAACACATCACAATGGAGCAAGTTTTGGAGAAATATTGTAGGGGGTTTAAATAGAAGTTATTGGTATGCACAGCCTACATCTTGTACACACATACACACATATACAATAAGAAAGTTAATCAATTTCCACTGTATCCTAAAATCATGGGGAAATTTGTTCCTCCCACCATTGAAATGACAGGTAAAGCATTCTTTAATCCTCTCAGGGGTAGAGTAATTATTATATGAGGAAATGCCAGCTGTAGCAAATATGTTATTAGTTCATGTTTAGAAAAGTTTGTATTATACTAAAAATGATCTTATAATTCCCTAGAAATTAGAACAACTTATTCTATTTCTTGCTCTTGCTGCAACATGTATTTTAATTTGGTAATACTACTGTAGCAATATTACTTAAGTTTCTTTTTGTGTCTCTTATACAAAATTGCATTGTATTAAAAAAGATTCACACAACCAAACCAACAATTAAGATAGCAGAAGGTAGATCCAGAATAGTGGGCATTTAGTAAAAATAAATAAATAATCAGTGTGACACCAGCTCTTTATTGTCTTTACTGTACTTTTTCATTTTTGTTCTTTGTTTTTTTAGCCACCAAATTCCATAGTTGCTCTGATTTTGCAGTGTCACAAAGCATTTTGCAGTAAAGCCACTCTTTTAAAGAAAGTTTCCTGATAATAGCTTCCTGCCTTTAGGGAAGCAACAGCATATAGAATATAACAAGCCTACCTCATAAATACCTGAAAGGCAGATCCTGATAGGAGCCAGTCTATTGATACATTTAAGTTCAGTCTCAATCTCATGATGTCTAACTCACAGAATTCCTAGCGGCATGCTAATTAGAGATTCTGAAAGTGGGATTTCAATGTTGCAAAGCTCCCTGGGGAAAAACCTTATCAGATGTCATATTCATGTTGTTTCCATGTCACATACTTCCTTGTATGTTCAACGCCTGGAATGCTCTACCCAACTCCATTGTTACAACCTCAAACCCTCACAGCTTCAATCTCAAACTGTCTACCGTGGACCTAACTCCATTCTTAAGCGGTGGTGTGCATAAGCGGGGCATGCATAAGCGTATCAGCGTGCCTACCGTCCCTGTCTTACTGTCCCCATTTATCTGTATTTACTTCCTTTGTTCATATTTATGTTCATACCTATACTTGTTATCTTGTACATGTTTGACAAACAACCAAACAAACAAACAAATTGCCATGTTAAACTCAGCTGCAGTCTCAGTGCAGTTGATTAGTGCAACAGAACATTACTGTTGGATCTTTTAATCTGCACGCCAATAAATATATTATGGTATGCGTGTATGTATCTAATTCACACATTCTGGAAATTCTTACCCGAAGTGATTGCCCTGTTCTTATTTTCCAGTCTGTGACTAAGGGCCAAGAATACTTTTTACAGCACGGCTTGACTCCATCGTAGAAACAGCATTTATTTCACAAGTTACCAGGTTGCCATTTATCTCTGAAAGTTTCATACAATTCTTCTAAAAAACTCTCAGTGGAAATTTCATGACATGTTCTCCAACAATAATTTTTGCACAGCGTGCTGCACTCTTTGTAATATGGTAGCTTTGACAAAATACCAATGTTATTTGTTAGATTTTTTTTTATTGCCCATTTTATCAAATTCTCCTAAGCTTTTCAGGAATGAAATTCAGAACTTTAAATCATTTTAAAATAAAAATTTTCTGACGGAAGGTGTGCAAGAAAGCCTTCAGTTCTGAAAAATAATCACCTATTCTATGCTCACTGTCTGCCTCTAAAGCTTGCAGATGTGCTGTTATTATGTTATTTTAATGTTTATTCCGGCTGGTTCTGAGAATAGTCATCACTGTATTCCACAGTTGTGTCAAGTGAATCTATAATTTATTTCTTGATTCCGGGGAAGTTATGGTGATTATAAATCAAGTTCACAAAAACAGAGAGAGCCAAATTACTACGGCTGGGGTGCCAGTTAATTTTTGCATGACAGATGCTGCAAAAAAAAAAATAAAATAAAATAGGAAGACTGCCATATGACAACAGTTATCAATATTGACAGGAACAGGATGTGGAATGGACTTCTAACTAGGTAACAAAGGGAAAAAGGGGTGTCCAACTTTTAAGACCTGTGGATTTCAACTCCCAAAATTCCCTATGTTGGCAAAGCAAAATTGCCAAGGTTGGAACTTTTGTTGAACATCCTGGTTCTAAGTTCTAAATCTGTATTAATTTCAGGTGGTGTTTCAGCAGGCAGAGATGGACTCGGAATTACACATCGCACTCATTGTATTAAATATGTGAATTGGAAACATTGCTATTGATTCCAAGGAAATGAAGTGGAATCCAATTTCAGAAGTTCCATTTTGATCTCACCTTGCCATTTCTTCAGTGTGGTTTATCGCCCAGCAAATGTGCAGAAAATTATAGGTAAATCCAATTATACTTCATCTGTAACTGGAACAAAATCTACAGATTAAATTGCATGTATACATCTTCCTGTCATGTTATTTTCATTTCCACTCTGTGTTTAAATTTAAATTATATGTTTTCGGGAATAAACAGTCTTAGAATGGGCAGACATTCTGTAGGTCATGTGCTACTACAAATAAATCCTCTTTCATGTTGTTGCCAAGTAGCAATTGGCACAATATGGCCTGGATGGGAATATAGGTACTGAAGTTATTTCTTTATGGTAACTTAGTTCCAAGTTGGTTAAACTTTGTAGATAAGAATAGCACCCTGAGCCTTGCTCAGAGTTGTTATTTTAGGACAGGAATATTATGGCATCTCAACCAAAGATCTAACTGCTATGTTGTGCAATGATTGTACCTTTTGACCGGTGTCCTACATAGACACAAAACAGTGAACCAATCTTGAAATTTCTAATGCTTGATTTGTAATAGCAATACTGTCTTGACTATGTAATGAGCTTTCCTACTCTTAAAGTAACTGCAATCTCTAATGGTGCAGTGACCAAAGTTTTGATTTAAGACTAGAGAGATTTAAGTCAACCTTCAGCCATGGAGATTCACTGGGTGATTTTTCTCTCAATCCAACTTATCTGAGAGGGATATTTGATGAAAGGTGTTGGTGCCTCAGAGACAATTTTTATGATGATAACAATAGTAATGGAATCTCCAAAACATAAATTTAGTCTTTAACTTCGAATACCACCCTATCTCAAGCAGATAATTCCCTAAACCCTTTGGGGCATTTTTTTTCTCTAGCAACTTTAAATGAATGATTTGGGTGACTCTGCTCAAGAGAGAGAGAGAGAAGAGAGAGGGAGAGAGAGGGAAAGAGAGATGGAGAGAGAGAGAGGGGGAAGGAGAGAGAGTAGGAAAGAGAGAGTAGGAGCCGGAGGGGGGAAAAAGGGAAAGGGAGAGAGAAGGGGAGAGACAGAAGGGGAGAGACAGAGAGAGAGGGAGAGAATATATATATTGACACATATATTTTAGTTCTAAAGTATGGATTTTATTACTTAATAGCAAAGTACACACATTTAAGTATTATGGAATTTTCCAAAAGCTAAGAGAAAGAGAAGAAATACAGAACTGTCCTTTTCAACTCAATAACAAAACACCCAATAAGTTTAAACAAGCTTAATTAATTTTCAACTCATAAAACTAAGAGAAATATAAGTTCAATACTTGTTACTTATGATTGCAGAGTAATTCAACCACCCAGAGGTGGTATTTTACTGGTTTGCACTGGTTCAGCTGAACCGGTAACAGAAAAAACTGCCGCTTGGGCAAACCGGTAGCTAAAAACCTCCTCTGCGTGCATGCGCTCCCGCCTCCCTTCTGTGCATGTGTGCACCGATCATCTGAGAGGACTCTTTGATCCTCTCAGCTGATTGGCACACTTTTTTTAGCTACTGAACCAGCACTTTTTTAGGCTGAACTGGTAGCTAAAAAAAGTGCGCTGATCAGCTGAGAGGATCAAGGAGTCCTCGCAGATGATTGGCGGCACATGTGCAGTAGGCATGTGCCGGTAGGTGCGCACATGCATGGAAAGGAGGGGGAGCGTGCACATGCACAGAGGGAGAATGTGCATATGCGCTTGCACATGCGCGTACATGCGCATAGTCCGTGAACCGGTGGCAACACAGGTAGGAAACCACCACTGTAACCATCCATGTGCAAAAGGGTCACATTGAAAAGATCAATGATTCAGAGAGTATTTTCAATTTTGGAGACACATCAAGAAAAAGCAATACCAATATACCTACCCATCTACTAGTTTGACAATAGAGCCACCTAAGAATAGTATTTGGTATATTCTAAAGCATGTGCTACTTCCAGTTGATTCATGGCTTTGCTCCATGCTTCTATTATTCTTTACTGTCATGTCTTAATTATTGTAATGTATTGCACCATATTAGAATGTATATTAGAATTACAAAGTATAATTAGCTTAATTATACACCACAGCATGCTTTGGGGTCCTGAAACCTGTGCCATATCCTTGTCCCACACAGTTTGTGGTTTGTTGCTCATCCCTAGATTACTGTCATTATCTTTGCGAACATAGCCATCCACATGGCTTTCTACGCTTGGACAGATGTCATAGCCATTCCCTTGGCTCCTGTGCAGCAGTAGCTTTGTCATGTGAAATATAGATTGATGTGCAAGGAGGAGAGAAAACAGGGGGTTTGGGTTCCTGGATGCTAGGCAATGAGGCAGAATTTGGATATAAGACGAGCAAATAAACAAGGCAGATAAGGGAATGGTACAACTATAATATTTAGGATTTTTTTTGGTAACAGTTTGTTAAAATCAAGGCTTTATACACTCTACCAAACCATAATGTGTTTTGATTTGGATTTAGAGGGATGAGTGAGCTTAGCATTATCATTTATAAACAGTTCTCAGATTGTAGGTTGTGATCCGTGGGTGGCACAAGTTACTTATTGGGGGGGGGGATGGTACTTAAAAAAAGTTGGGAATGCTGAAACCACTCTTGTTTTATCGGGGCAAGACTGCAGAATTCTTCTGCTTTCCTTTGATTTAAAGACCTGCAAAGGTTGTAAATATGATGATTGGTCACAAAGTTGCTTTTTCACCCCGGTCCTAATTGCAAACAGCCACTAAATGAAGCAGCCCCTAAATGAGGGTTAACCCTGAAGTTTCTGTTTAATCTTTCACTGTGTTGAGCTTTCTCCTGTTCACGTTTTTTGCGTTCCACAATGTCACTGTAATGCTGTCGTTGCAGCATCTGATTTTCTTTTCCCATAGGGTGATATCAGGAACTACACATCCTGAAGGCTTTAATCTGGCCATGTCGTAAACATGATTAGTACTCCGAGAGAAGCTCAGCAATTCTTCTCTAGCACATTGTGTGTCATTCGATTTGAGGGGCCCAACATCTGGCACCGTATCATCAATCACGCAGTTGATATTTCCTATCCATGTGATTTTCGTGGTAAAAATGCAGGAGTTGTTTACCAATGCCTTCTCCTGTGCTGTTATGATTAGACGCCTTTGTCATTGTCACTAAAATGATTATCTGCCTCCATCATCATCTTATGTTGCTACTGCCTAATATAGGAACTCGCTTGCTTTGGCTGAGTAGCTGGGATGACTTTCATACTTGGTTGACCATGCTAGAAATATACGTATATTCCTGTAATACACTCCTGGTGTTCTTCAATCATTCCTTTCAGGAACATTTGTCCCTCCATCTCCAGGCCACAATGAGGCACCTCAACACGATTTTAGATATCTCTCTATCCCTGAGGGAATATATACAATTGTATTATTTATTTTATTATTTATTTTATTTTATTATTCCTCACATTTGTTATTTTCACAAATAACTCAAAGCAGCAAGCATATCCAGCACTTCTTCTTCCTCTTATAGCACGGGTGTCAAACTCGTGGCATCACATTGCCGTCACATGATTTATCATGACGTTTTCCCCCTTCACCTAGCTGGGGTGGCCGTGGCCTGTGTGTGATGCATCTGGCCCACAAGTTGCCAGTTTGACACCGCTTTTCTATAGTATTTTCCTCACAACAACAACTCTGTGAGGTGAGTTGGGCTGAGTGTTGTGGCCCGCCAGTGGTCAGCAGAGCTGACAGCAGATTCGGACAGTGAGGAGGTTGGGGAGGAACATGGGGCAGTCCTGGAGTCTGGGGAAGGTTCTGATGAGTGCTCTGCATCAGAGGCAAAGATGGGGCCAGGGCTGTCTGACAGTTATCAGATGCCTTCGGAGTTGGACATCAGTGAGGCAGAAGAACAGCTGGAGCCTGTTCCCAGTGTGCATATGAGCAGAGCTGCCAGAAAAAAGGAAGGAACAGCTAAGGAACACGGGTCGACTTGGGAATAAAGCCACAGGTGGACAGTGAATGGCCCTCCCATAGGGAATAAAAGAGGAATGAAAAGGGAGTGGGGTTTTGCAGGAGACAATTAGTTCATTTGGGTGAAGATCTGTTCCTGCATTCTTGCCAAGTATTGTCTGTTACAGTGTGGACCCCTGCACTAGATGAACTGTTGTAATTTGACGAGTACCTGTAACAAGTAGAATGTCCTTAGTTCAATGTCTTTTTGAAATATCACCTTTTTTCTTTTCCTGAGTGATTAACTTATCCTCCACATTTTAGAAAGATAAGCTGAATGGTGCAGTCTTTCCTCAAGCAACTGGCTGAAGGCCTTCATCTACTGCACCAAATGAAGTGCTACACTAATGTCAGGGTAGCTTGTGATGAAGGCCTAAGGGAGGAGGAACTAAAAACCATTTGGACCAAACATGAAAATGTTTTCTGGGGAGGTTTATGGGAAAAGCTTCCTGGAGAATAGTTATTTTGAGGTTTTGGAAGATCCAAACATGAGGTTCCAGGCTTGCTTGAAGCAAAGTTCTGAAATTCTCCGAGTTTTATAGTGTGATTTTAGATTTCTCACAGGGATGTATAAGTATTGATAAGTATAGTAAATACATTTGGTTTTGTGACTTCTGGGCATATGATATACTTAGCCTGATAATTTAATTAACCTATTATATATATGCAATAGACTGAAAACATCTACACCAAATGAATTTAAACAACATGCTAAGAAAATACCCCAAATATTAGACAAGGTTAAAACGAATAAAATTAAGCATGCAGGCACTTGTTCATTCTTAAGGTGTGTACACAAGCCGAGGGACAGTAATTGTAGGAGACTTTTTTGAAGAGATGTAATTAGGCTTTATAGTACATTTCCTTAATTTTTCTCCTGGGTCTGAGTTGTGTTCTGGTGTGGTCTGATCTGCACAAAATTCTAAGCCAAACTGGATGGATTAATATATAAAGTCTAAAAGAAACAACCCACGGTGCGGCTGACTCTCTGTGAGAGCCAGGGCCATTGACAAATGGAAATGGTTGGTTTGCCTTGCGGTGTATCCATGTTGGAAAGGAAAATTATTACTCCTTGGTTACTTTTCAGTTGTGGTCATCCTATGTGGCACTGGGTGTGTGAAGCGGGATGGGAGAAAATAGAGGTCAATGTGGGTGGCCATTTTTTCTGCCTATAGAACAAGTACAGGAAAAAAAAACCAAAAGAATCAAGTCCCAAACTAAAATAGGAATTGGATTTCTGAAGGAATAACTGCTTGTGGACTTAGATCATGGATCGTGGTTTTGCAGCTGGAGTTTTGGAGATGATGGGGGAGCTGCAAAGATGAAGAGAAGGAGGAGACAGAGTAGGAGGAGATCGAGTTATATGGTTGTTGAGCATGTAATGACTGGCCGGAGCGATAAATTTGGTTTATAGACTGGTTTGAATGTTGGCTTCCACCAGGAGGGCACCCGGCTGGAGCTGTATGTGAGCCATGTTTGTGGTGTGAACCCTGGTTTGTCATTGGCTGGAGACTACATCTCGCTGCTCTCATCTCCCGATGGAAAGGTGTTAATGGACGTTTGAAGACCGACTCCCCACCCCACCCCCACCCCACCCCCGATGGGTTAAATTAACCCTAAGTAGGCCTTGGCTATTTTCACTGTTAGGACATAATGTATTCGTTTTTTAGTTTTTTATTAGCTATTTTATATCATCAGTTTTATCCTATTTTAACACCTAGCCATATTTATATATATACCTATATTTATAACTATATGTATAGCTTATATTCTTATATGTCTATGTATGTTTTTGTATCTATATCTATATATATTTATTTTAACTACCTATACGTTATGTCCTACTGCCAACGATGCTCTGTTATACATGAAATCTATGATCCGTTTAAAGAAAGCTATATGTAGATATTCAAGGGCTGACCTATTAGCATGCCGGGAGTCTCCTCTCGTGCATGTCTGGCCCTCTTCCATCACGAGGGCTCACCTCAATGAGGGGTTTTTTAACCATGAGAGGTGGGCAAAGCGCAGCCTTAGGGGTTTTTTAGCTAGGGCCCTTAGTTTAATTTTAGGGGGTTCCAGGGCGGTGAGGGTGGGGGGTGGAATT
>JAOYMU010000192.1:62421729-62432132 GCA_025802295.1 Psammodynastes pulverulentus
ACCACCCAGCCTCTAAAGTCCCTCGGGTGGCCCGGTACCATTTGATCCACGGACCGGTACCGGTCCGTGGCCCGGGGGTTAGGGAACACTGGTCTAAAGCAGGGGTCTCCTACCTTTTGGACCTCAAGACCATCAAATTCATAATTTTAAATCCCGCGGACAACTAATATGAATCCAGTGCATTGCTCATTGAAGTGTCTAGTCTCCCAGAGTCCTTTAGGCTCTTAGCTACATGTTTGTGCAATCTTGTACACTCAAAGAGCCATTTGGACCCGTTTCCTACAGAAAACAAAACACTGGGATCTCTCATCTCTCTTTCTCTTTCTCTCATCTCTCTCTATATCTCTCTCTTTCTTGCTTTCTCTCTCTCATCTCCCTCTTTCACTCTCATCTCTCTTTCTCTGTATCTTTCTCTCTCATCTCTCTCTCTCTCTGTATCTCTCTCTTTATCTCTCTCTCTCTCTCTCGTCTCTCTTTCCAGAGCTCTAATCACAGGTCTTTTTAAAGATTTTTTTTCTCCATTTCTCCTTTGGGGGAAATAACACAATCGTGAAAGTTTGACAAGTACACCACTTTTAATTGAGTGATCCATTAAGTCCTTCCTAAGTTTCATTCTTTGTTCATCCATTAGGGGTTCTGCCCTCTCTTGACTGATTATCTCCTAGCTTCTCTTCCTCTCGTTCCCCCTAGGTCAGGTCTGTCAAACCCGCGACCCACAGGCCAGATGCATCATGCGCTGGCCACTAGCCCACACCCAGTTTAGTGAAGGGGGAAAAGTCACGATACGTCATGTCACAATGCCGTGATGATGCAAATTTGACACTCCTGCCCTAGGTCATCCATGCATTACATTACAAAACTGTGAAGGAAAAAAGATTTAGGCTTGGCATAAATCATGGACCTTACCTTTAGGGCAGTGGTGGGATTCGATTTTTTTTACTGCTGGTTCTGTGGGTGTGGCTTGGTGGGCTTGGTGGGTGTGGCTTAGGGGGCATGGCAGGGGAAGGATACTGCAAAATCTCCATTTCCTCCCCACTCCTCGGAGAAGGTTATGCAAAATCCCATGCCCTCCCCACTCCTGGGGGAAAGTTACCACCAGTTCTCCGAACTACTCAAAATTTCCGCTACCGGTTCTCCCCGAACTGGTCAGAACCTGCTGAATACCATCTCTGCTTTAGCCCCCCCCCCCCTGAAACTGGCCTTCCAAAATTCTAAATTCCAATTTGTATTCTTCAGGGAAATTGCTTTATTTCCCACAAAAGTTTCAAGCTCTTCACTGAATATCAACACAAACAGTGTACCTAATGGTACCATAACAATCAAATAGTGCAGGTGTTCCGTTTCAGAAGATTTCTTTTTCTCAACTTTTCAGTCTATCAGTGAAGGACATACATGTACTCAGGTAGCCAAAGCATAAAAATAAGACAATTTGTAACATGTGGTCAAGACATTTAGCTCTGTCCTTTCCTACTTAGGGTTACAGGATATATGACAAATGGAGAATATGTCCTCCTTTTTGCCCTTCTATCCTACATCCAGCAGGCACAGTTTTAAAATCAAGAATTGTTCAGTTCTTTGAGTATCTTGTTTTTTGGGGGATGATGGGTGGTAAACTACTTTTTCACCACCGTAATCATTCAAACTTTCTCCTATTGTGATTTTGAAAATTGTTTGCTCCTCTCTTCTCCTCATCCGTCAACTCTCAGACAGCTTAAATTTACGTTATTTATTTCTTGATTCCAGCAACTGACTTCAACCCAGCCTCTTCAGCTCTATGATCACTGTAATCTGTAGATCACGTGACTCATCATAGGACTCATATGTGGCTACGGTGAAATTTGGAAAGCTCATTGATGTTGTCAACAGTTCTTACATTATTGCTAGCAATTTATGAAAGTAAGAAAGGCAGGTTTAAAAAAAATCTAATAAATAAATGAATGCTCTGAATCAGAAGCAGCTACCTTGGTATTCTACAGATGTTTTTGACTCCCTTCCCAGTCAGTTTGCCATAGCAATACTCTGTGATGCTGACGGGTGTTGAAGCCTCAAACCAGAAGATTAACCGGCTGTTATTAAAACCCTCCCTTCCATTCGAAAAGGGGTTTAATTATGTATCTTTGGAAGGAAGGAACAGCAATCCAAATTTCCCTTTGGTTACAGATGTTAAGCTAGGCCGTAGATGTTATGATTCTCTCATAAAAGTGAGAGAAAGGTGAAGTGAAGGAAAGGTCTGCATAAAAAGGCGCATATCAAGCATGCTCAAAATCCCTGCGCAGAGCTGCGTGAAACGTCCTTTGTGCGATTTCGAAACAATTAATTTCAGCTCATAATTGTAATTGCTAGTGATCAAAGCCCATATCTTTTTTTTTTAAAAAACGAGAGGCTAAACTGTATCCAGTTTCACAAATTAGCTTTAAACAGCACCACTTATATTAATTGGAGTCGTGCCACCAAGTCCTTGTACATTGCAGAAAAACTGCTATTTACCATTTAAAAGTAGAAATGAACATTCAGTTAATGAATATTTTCTCTTGTACTATCAATTACAGACAGGATCAGTAGAGAAAATAGAGGCTGGGCATCTGTTCTTTCTCAACTGGACTTTGCTGTTTCAGACTGCTTTTTCTAAGTTAAGTGACAATTAACCGCTCACACGTTGATCTTACAAGTTAACATATGTACCTGGAATTGTTCCTGCGGTCCTCTTAGATTTGCACTGTAGCTCACGTTCCACATACTGCATTTCAGGGGATTTTGAGTTAAGGGTTGTTCCTGGTCTCCAAAAAAAAAAAAAAAAAGCCATTAACCTTGTTTCATTGCTTCTGCTATTCTTGCCACAAATAGATATTATTGATTCAACGAGGTGAGCTCATATTCAATACACATGAGATGTATTCCTTTTAGTCAAAAGTCTTTCCTGTGGTTCAGGATTAGGGCAGGAAAGGGTTGTATAAACCAAAGGATATTTTATATCAGGGGTCTCCAACCTTTTAGACCTCAGGGACCACCAAATTCATAATTTTAAATCCCATGGAGCACTAATCCAGCTCGCTGCTCACTGAAGCGCCTGATCTCCCAGTGTCAGGATGGGGTTCTTCAGGCACTTAGCTTGGCCACCTGTTTCTTCAACCTTCAACACTCAGAGTCATTTGGACCCATTTCCCACAGAAATCAAAACACTGGGATCACTCATCTCTCTCTTTTTTGCTCTCTCTCTCTCTCTGTATCTCTCTCTCTGTATCTCTCTCTCTGTATCTCTCTCTCTGTATCTCTCTCTCTCTCTCTCTCTCTCTCTCTCTCTCTCTCTCTTTCTTTCTCTTCCCTCTCTCATTTCTCTTTCCAGAGCTCTAGTCACAGGACTGGCCTATTGGTCAGCCCGGAGCAGCTCCTCCACCTGGGTGCACTGCGAACCACCAAAATTTTCTCGCGGACCACATTGGAGACCTCTGTTTTATATCACTCTTATGGACATATTGAAAGGGAATGGCAATTATATCATAGAGGGTTGAATCACTCTATGCCTCACAGACTTGGGGTTTCTAAACCAGCACCTTAATCCCTACACCAAACTCTCTGACTGGATACTGAATTCTAAAAGCTTGATGGTGAATGCTTTGCATGACCTCGATCCAAATAATTATGGGCTCATGCTATCTAATTGGGCAAGCATATTAAAGGAAGTAGCATCTTCTCAGGCTTCTGTAATACGTCTACAGAGCCTGATTAATTTTAAGATTGTAATTATACCTCATTCCAAGTGACAGAACTCCTTTGTGAAAGCAACTATCCACCTGTGCTGTGGATATCTATGTAACTTTTCTTGTTTGAAAATTTCCATAAATATGTAACATTCTTTGCAGGTGGGGCGGGGTTAATATAAAGCAACTGGCAGTTGGAACAGAGTTTTTGTCAGGTGAGGAAGGGGAGTAGAATGTCTAACTCCTTAGCACCAGAGCTTGTTAATTATACTGTAGAAAAAATACCAATGAAATCTTCATATGTATATACATTGATACCTTACATTTTGGCAACTTTAAGACATATGGATTCAATGCCCAAAATTCCCTAGCCAGCCTTTCTGGAAATTGAAGTCCACAAGTTTTAAAATTGCCAAGTTGGACATCCCTGCCTTACATGGAGATCTACACCAGTGGTCGTTTCCTATCGGTGTTGCCACCAGTTGGCTGACTGTGTGCATGTGTGCACACAAGCGCGTGCATGCACGTTCCCCCTCTGTGTGTGCACGCACTCCCACTCCCTTCTGAGCATGCACATGCCTACCAGCACGTGCCTACTGTGCATGTGTGCGCTGATCATCTGAGAGGACTCTTTGATCCTCTCAGATGATCGGCACACATTTTTTAGCTACCAGTTTGGCCAAACCAGCATTTTTTTAGCTTAAAAAAATGCCAGTTCAGCTGAAGGGAGGGGGAAGCGCACACATGCAGGGGTGTGTGTGTTTAGTTACCAGTTCAGCTGAACTGGTAGCCATATTTTTTCTACCGGTTCACCCGAGCGGCAGTTTTTTCTGCTACCAGTTCGGCTGAACCGGTGCAAACCGGTAGAATACCATCTCTGATCTACACCTACACTCAAGTCACACGGACTTACATATATTGTTCCCTTCCCTACTGCTTAATATCTCTTTAAGTTCTTGTTTTGGAGTATAATTATTTTCAGCTCTTATGTACTATTTACCATCCAGGAGAAAAAGTGATGTTAGAAATGAAATAATTAATCTTTTCAAAAGAATTGGGCATTTGACTTGTATCCATGCAACAATATCCATGCTGAGAAGGCAAATGTGGAACAGAGGTACATTAGAAAAGGAAACTAGCTTTGACTTGAGTTCCCAAGGAGTTTTCTGCAGTCCTGCACTAAATTTCAAAATGTATTGAATTAGGCTCTTTATCTATAAAACATTTTCTGAAACTGGGCCCCTTCCAATGAGTGGCTTCAACTTTCCACACAATAAAGTCCTTGCTGAGTATTGCTTTCTGAAAGAGATTGGAGAAGGCTGGCCTACAGGATGAAGATATTCATGCTGGATAGTTTTGAAGAACACAAACAAACCCAAAGATGTTGTATTGTCTATGTATCCTTCTACAAAAGGGGTAGACAGAAATTTTATTGATTTGATTTATAGCCTGTCTTTTCATCCAAAGCTCAAAACAGCATCCATACCAATCATTCCTCCATAGTTCCTCCCATCAACAATGAGCCTGAAAGTTAAACTGTGCTAAGGGAAACGGAGCAGCCCAAGGTCAATGAGTAGGTTTCTACAGCTGAACATATGCTTGAATGGGAATCTCCCCTCTACTACTCCATCACCTCAATATTGCAACCAGAGGTGGTATTCAGCAGGTTTTGACCAGTTCTGGAGAACCGGTAGCGGAAGTTTTAAGTAGTTCGGAGAACCGGTGGTAACCTTTCCCCAGGAATGGGGAGAGAATGGAGATTTTGCAGTATCCTTCCCTGCCATGCCCACCAAGCCACACCCACCAAATCATGCCACGCCCACCAAGCTACACCCACAGAACTGGTAGTAAAAAAAAATTGAATCCCACCACTGATTGCAACTCACTGATTATACCTCCCAGATATGTATAATCAGTCTTGCTTAGAGATGTGGTGTTGGAATTATACTCCCTTAGAGAGTCTACAATGGTGTAGTAGCAGCAGTAGTAGTAGTAGTGGTAGTAGTAGTAGTAATAGTAATGAATTTACACTGTAATCATCAATAGGTGTACAAGATATATAATTGGTTGATAATGCAGAAAAGCATGTCTTCCTTTTGAAGAGTAAATATCATTGATTGGCCAGAAGGTGGCAGTTTTAGATCATTTGGAAATTAAAAGCCTTAACTTAGCAACCTTTGTAAGTACAGCTATAAATGCAAGTTCTAAAACATTCTGGCCAAGAACAGTCCAAAGGACAGTTTTAAAATGATTTATTTTCTCATATAATCTAGATGAAAAATGACCTTTCAGAGCCAGAGTAATATGTTTGGTCCCATTTGGCTGCAATCTGAATTAAGGGGCACTATTCAAAAAGCAGCCATTTAAATTTATTTATTTATTTATTTAAACATCCTTAGCCAATTTGCTGATGTGACTTTTAGAAGCATTAAATAATTCACACCTTCCTGTAAAATATTCAAAGCAGTGACCCTGGAACTCGCACCAGGCTTTGAACTGCCGTTTCAGGTGCTGCTGGATCAGGACCAGAATTTTTAAAAGCCTGCAAATTTAGTGCCATGAGAATGACAGAATTATGCTTTTAAGGGATTACCCATACTATTAATTCCACTTCAAACCTGCCTGTTTGGGTTTATTTGTTCTTTTGCTATGTTTTGACACACATGCATCTTCAAACAACGTCAGGGTGCTTGAGCTGTGCAACTGTTGTGTATATGCAGATGGCTTATTAAAATAACATTTAACCAACTGGAGGAAGGCATTCCAAAATCACTTTCCTGTGTGGGACAGTGCCTAAGTTCACATGACCCACTAAACTACATTTAGCCAAACATATATGACCATAACATTTTATCTGAACACCACCAGGTGCTTAGTTTGTTTCAATGTATGGTGTGACTCAAGCAATTATGTTTACCACTTAATGGAGGCAGCTTAATGAGCCAAGAGAGTCACATGATCCCTGAAAACCAATAAAGGAGAAGGCTTGGTGAGGTTTTGGGTGGGAGGGGGTTTAGTTGTCTTTGGTGTGGGAGTTGCCTCAGGCAAGGTTGAAGGGTTACTCAAGAGTGTATTAGGTATTTTGGGGGTTAGAAGGTGTGTGGAAGCATTTTTTTGTGTGGGAACCTTTAATAAACTTCATTTTTGTTTGGAGCCTGGAGTTGACCAGTGGCTTTTTCTCACTTGCCTCAGCTTGGCTGAAATTCACAATCCCCCCCCCCTATATTTAGCCAAACACAGTTTGGGGTGAGAATTCCCCCTTCAATTCTTTTGTGGTTTATGGAAAGGAGAAACTGGCTTATAATAAAGGGATATACCTGATTTTACCATCATTGTTCACCTATAACTATGGGTTACTTCAGAACTGAATACCTCAGATTTGACCCGAGGGTGCCTTTTCCCTTATTACAACCATAATAAATTCTAATAAGCATCAGTGTAACCTTTGCTATTTATTTGCACATTACTACACAAAAGCATCCATGATGTTGTTACTGAGGTCAAAAATAGTTTGGGAAGTTCTGTCTTTGGTTGCAGGCAACTCTCTCCTGTGGTTTGCTCCTTCATCATAGGAATTGACTGGCAGCCATGTCTCCAGCCACCCAATTTATTCCTCAATAGCTGTGTTCTGTTTGATATTCCAGGGAATATCCAAGGGAAGTTAATGGGTTGGGAATGTAATGTTTAAGAAGCAATCTGCAGATTGTGTAAGTTGAGATATATCCTCCATCCTATGTGGAAAAGCTGACTGAGCTTCAATATTGCTACTGGGATAATATCCTTCACTGCATCTGAGGGCATCTCTGGAGGAATGATAGCTTGTGGGCAAGACTTGCTTTGTTCTGCCCAATAAAATGGCTAGTCCTATGCTTCATTGGTCTATATACAATTACCGTATGTGGCATTTCTCCCTGCTACTATTTGAAATATTCTAGCTACGCTTTGGACACCCACAATTAGTTCTTCCTTTTCACATAATATTTTTGGCAATGTTAATTTTTGATCTGATAATCTGGGTCCTACCCAAGAGGAGAAATTGATAAAAAGAAAAATGTACATGAAAGGCATTTGGAGTAATTTGTTCACAGATGTAGCCTCTAATTGTCCGTGATTTGCTTATTAACAGGCAAGCAATGTTCAAAGGTAGATATACTCCCAAGTATTAGGATAACTAAATATGATTCACTGAATATGGAAATGTCTTTCTGGTGGAAACTATATTATAAAGTACATAGTTAACGCCCTAACACTGCCTGAATGTTAAAACTAGGGCTACCATATTTGAGCTGCAAAAATGCAGACAACCATTAGATCAGGTGTCTCCAACCTTGGCAACTTTAAGCCTGAGGGACTTCAACTCCCAGAATTCCCCAGCCAGCAAATCTGGCTGGGGAATTCTGGGAGTTGAAGTTCTCCAGGCTTAAAGTTGCCACGGTTGGAGATCCCTGGTCTAATATGTCCTAGGGAGTTGCAAAACGGGGAGCTTCTTCCCTTTTCCCATTTCTGGAATGAGCCAAAATACCCTGACTCCCTACCCACCAAACAAAGACTTTGCTGCTACTTTTCCCTACAATTTGCTTTTTGTTGTTTCCCTACCCTATTCCCTACCCACATAATACAGCTGCTCTAGAAGCTCTACTGGCTGACAGTTGAATTCTGATAACAGAATAACAGAGTTGGAAGGGGCCTTGGAAGTCTTCTATCTAGTCCAACCACCTGTTCAGGCAGGAAATCCTATACCATTTCAGGCAAACAATCTCCAGTGTTAGAGCACCCACAACATCGGGAAATTTCTCCTCAGTTATATAGGTTGAATATTGGGTGAATTCAAATTGCTGATTTCTGTCCATAAATCCCTTCCTGGCATAGGGCCTGGCTATCTGAGGGACCATCTCTCTCAGTGGTGGGATTCAATTTTTTTTTACTACCGGTTCTGTGGCCATGGCTTGGTGGGCGTGGTGTGGCTTGGTGGGCATGGCTTGGTGGGCATGACAGGGGAAGGATACTGTAAAATCTCCATTCCCACTCACTCCTGGGGGAAGGTTACTGCAAAATCTCCATTTCCTCCCCACCCCACTAACCTGCTTTCCAACTCCGTTCTCCTGTGCAGGGCAACAAAAGAAGGCCCAGCCAATCAGCTGGGACTCGGGAGGCAGAGAATAGATGGGGGCGAGGCTAGTCAGAGGTGGGATTTGCCAGTTCTCCAAACTACTCAAAATTTCTGCTACCAGTTCTCCGGAACTGGTCAGAACTGGCTGAATACCACCTCTGCTGCCCGCCCATCAGTCTGTCCATCTGTCCATCCATTTTTCTGATGGGCAGGCTGACTGACAGACTGACTAATGGACAGACAACTGATCTTCCTTCCTTCCTTCCCTCCCTTTTGGCTGAGTCCAGATATTATGCTTAAGCTTACTTTATTTCATTTTAATTTTCCCAAGTATATTGTGCAAATCCAGAGCATCATAATGTATGCGATACCACTGGTTTATGTAAACTAAGATTTATGCAGGTGTGCAAACCCAGCCTTCATTACCCCTCTGCCTTTGTTATTTGTTTGTTAAATCCCAGTACGCCTCATGTCTTGCAGCCTTTTCTCTGACATTAAAAAGAGGAACAGTTGTGTTTATTATTCCAGCCTTTTATGCCATCGCATGCCATGAAAGTTGACATTTTGTCAAGGCGCGGTTATATAAACCCTGGTGTATGGAGGAAGGAGAGTGGGGAGAGAGCAGACTTGTGCTCCGGATGATGATTATTGCAGGTGTCTTTCCAGGGCTTTTTTCTGTATCACAGCTTGTCTCTGCTCTCCTGTTGTGCAGCAGTGCAATGAATCTCTAAATGTCATCTGAAAAAGTGACACACACCCTTCAGTGTTCCCACTCCGCAAATCGGGGTGATGTTTCTTGGGGAGGTTGGTTAAATCACTGTAGAAAGTGGCTGTCATGAAATTGGAAAAAAACCTGGAAGAGGCGGTTTTAAAATGTACTTTTTAAAGGAGGGTGAAGGCATGTTGAAGACACTCTGTAGAGATTGCCCAAGGAAGCAAACATCAAGTTTGTCTTAAACAGAAGTTTCCTATATTCGTGTTGATTTCTTATACAAATGAATAGCAAATAGCACTTAGAATTATATAGTTTTGTAATGCTTTACAGCACTCTCTGGGTGGTTTACAATACCAGCATATTGCCCCAACAATCTGGGTCCTCATTTGACCGACCTCAGAAGGATGGAAGGCTGAGTCAACCCTGAGCTGGTCAGGATCAAACTCCTGGCCGTGGGCAGAGTTAACCTGCAATACTTCCTTCTAACCACTGAGCCACCATGGTTCCAGGAATTCAGAAGAGGCATACGCCCCATTCTCCTGTCCAGCTTCATTTTTTTTCTCCTCCTTGCAAAGTCAACCAGGAACCTCCACAGAGATTTGAATTTTTAAAAAAACAAACAGCTGTGGAGGTTCCCAGTTGGTTTTTGGAGGGTTGATGGACACCTTCAATGCTGCCATGAAAAGTTGTGTAACTCTTCAAGAAGCTTGAAAGGATCCATAACTGACTTCTTTTCTCCCAACTTTAAGAGCTAACAAGGACAATTCCTGCCCCACTCAAGCTCCCCCAAGTCCTGAAGCAACAAAAATCCGACCCCCCCACCTCCACACAAAAATGCGGGTAAAAGATCCTCACAGCTAACAAACACTGATGTACCACA